>CM042380.1:6109168-6466668 GCA_023634145.1 Thymallus thymallus | reverse complement strand
GTAGAGTGGGAGAGACAGCAGGTGCTGTAGAAAGGGAGAGGGAGAGACAGCAGGTGCTGTAGAAAGGGAGAGGGAGAGACAGCAGGTGCTGTAGAGAGGGAGAGGGAGAGACAGCAGATGTGGGGGAGAGGGTGAGAGAGACAGCAGGTGTGTAGAGAGGGAGAGACAGCAGGTGCTGTAGAGAGGGGGAGGGAGAGACAGCAGGTGCGGTAGAGAGGGAGAGACAGCAGGTGTGGGGGAGAGGGAGAGGAAGAGACAGCAGGTGTGGGGGAGAGGGAGAGACAGCAAGTGCTGTAGAGAGGGAGAGACAGCAGGTGCGGTAGAGAGGGAGAGACAGCAGGTGCGGTAGAGAGGGAGAGACAGCAGGTGCGGTAGAGAGGGAGAGACAGCAGGTGTTGTAGAGAGGGAGAGGGAGAGACAGCAGGTGTGGGGATGAGGGGGAGGGAGAGGGAGAGACAGCAGGTGCGGTAGAGAGGGAGAGACAGCAGGTGTTGTAGAGAGGGAGAGGGAGAGACAGCAGGTGCTGTAGAGAGGGAGAGACAGCAGGTGCTCTAGAGAGGGAGAGACAGCAGGTGCTGTAGAGAGGTGAGAGAGCATGTGTGGTAGAGAGGGAGAGACGGCAGGTGCGGTAAAGACGGAGAGACAGCAGGTGTGGTAGAGAGGGAGAGACAGCAGGTCCGGATCAGCAGCACAACCAGGTGTACTGAGGAAGGGGACAGGGTCAGCCAGGAGTTGTCAGGTCAGGTAGTCCTGAGGCATTGTCCTAGGGCTTAGGTCCTCCAGGAGGGGAGCATACATAAGATCACACAGGACAACACAGGAGAATTACACTGTGGCCCGTCCGATGATACCCCGGGACAGGGCCAACCAGGCAGGATATAACCCCACCCCTTTGCAGACCCCTCACCCCTGTCAGACCCCTCACCCCTGTTCAGACCCCTCACCTCAGCAGAGACAGAGCTGGGTGTCTGCTACTGTTTAGGCTGCTGAAGGCTGTGCTCTGCCTCTTGGCTTGAAAACAACACCCCACTGGACACAGACATCAATTCAATGTCTATTCCGCGTCGGTTCAACATAATTGATGTGTAAACAATGTTGATTCAACCAGTGTGTGCCCATTGGGTCATCTCTAGATTGTTAGCGCTGCACAGTCTTACATTACTAATGATTACACATACTGCTCATCCTTAGACAAAGAGAAGGTCATTTTCATGGTTGTTTTTCATTGAAATGTCTTGCCCCCTGTTTTTCTGAGACATATAGATTTTTCCACCTTCCATATTCATGGCTCTGGGTGTCTTTGTGTTTGGTAAATGGCAGCGTCTGCATAATGCAGCGTGTAGACGAGTGTTTGGTGTGACGTGTTGTTAAGGTGCTCTTGACTTCGGGGACGCTCTGGAAAGGTGTACATTGATCTTAGTGGAAAACACACACATCCTTGCTTAGAAGTATATACACACTCACACATTCACATGCACACTTTCCTACACACACACCCTTTCTCACGCTTCTCTCTCTCTGTCTCTCTCTCTCTCTCTCTCGCACACACACACAAACACACACACACACACACACACACATACAGAAGTGTGGTGGGAGGCACGGTAGGCAGACCACAGGTACTGATATGTGTGGAATCCTTCTGGTTTTCCTGACTCTGATAAGATGAACTGACGGATTGAGACCAGACACAGAGAGTTAAGAGACTACCTTTTACCAGACACACACACACACACATACACACACACACACACACACACACACACACACACACACACACACACACACACACACACACACACACACACACACATACTCCATTGTGTGAAATTCCCTGGTCTGTGGTGAATCTCCTACTCCGAATATTGCCACTTTCCTCTCCTCACCAGTATGGCCTCCTTCTCTCCTCACCAGTATGACCTCCTCTCTCCTTCTCTCCTCCCCAGTATGACCTCCTCTCTCCTTCTCTCCTCCCCAGTATGACCTCCTCTCTCCTTCTCTCCTCCCCAGTATGACCTCCTCCTTCCTTCTCTCCTCCCCAGTATGACCTCCTCCCTCCTTCTCTCCTCCCCAGTATGACCTCCTCTCTCCTTCTCTCCTCCCCAGTATGGCCTCCTCCCTCCTTCTCTCCTCCCCAGTATGACCTCCTCTCTCCTTCTCTCCTCCCCAGTACGGCCTCCTCCCTCCTTCTCTCCTCCCCAGTATGGCCTCCTCCCTCCTTCTCTCCTCCCCAGTATGGCCTCCTCCCTCCTTCTCTCCTCCCCAGTATGGCCTCCTCCCTCCTTCTCTTCTCCCCAGTATGGCCTCCTCCCTCCTTCTCTCCTCCCCAGTATGACCTCCTCTCTCCTTCTCTCCTCCCCAGTACGGCCTCCTCCCTCCTTCTCTCCTCCCCAGTATGGCCTCCTCCCTCCTTCTCTCCTCCCCAGTATGGCCTCCTCCCTCCTTCTCTCCTCCCCAGTATGGCCTCCTCCCTCCTTCTCTTCTCCCCAGTATGGCCTCCTCCCTCCTTCTCTCCTCCCCAGTATGGCCTCCTCCCTCCTTCTCTCCTCCCCAGTATGGCCTCCTCCCTCCTTCTCTCCTCCCCAGTATGGCCTCCTCCCTCCTTCTCTTCTCCCCAGTATGGCCTCCTCCCTCCTTCTCTCCTCCCCAGTATGGCCTCCTCCCTCCTTCTCTTCTCCCCAGTATGGCCTCCTCCCTCCTTCTCTCCTCCCCAGTATGGCCTCCTCCCTCCTTCTCTCCTCCCCAGTATGGCCTCCTCCCTCCTTCTCTTCTCCCCAGTATGGCCTCCTCCCTCCTTCTCTCCTCCCCAGTATGGCCTCCTCCCTCCTTCTCTCCTCCCCAGTATGGCCTCCTCCCTCCTTCTCTCCTCCCCAGTATGGCCTCCTCCCTCCTTCTCTTCTCCCCAGTATGGCCTCCTCCCTCCTTCTCTCCTCCCCAGTATGGCCTCCTCCCTCCTTCTCTTCTCCCCAGTATGGCCTCCTCCCTCCTTCTCTTCTCCCCAGTATGGCCTCCTCCCTCCTTCTCTTCTCCCCAGTATGGCCTCCTCCCTCCTTCTCTTCTCCCCAGTATGACCTCCTCCCTCCTTCTCTTCTCCCCAGTATGGCCTCCTCCCTCCTTCTCTTCTCCCCAGTATGGCCTCCTCCCTCCTTCTCTTCTCCCCAGTATGGCCTCCTCCCTCCTTCTCTTCTCCCCAGTATGGCCTCCTCCCTCCTTCTCTTCTCCCCAGTATGGCCTCCTCCCTCCTTCTCTTCTCCCCAGTATGACCTCCTCCCTTCTTCTCTCCTCCAGTGTTCTCAAGCCCCCCCCCCCCCCCCTTGTATTTTTATACAAAATAATACAATAACATGAAGCTGTTGTGGTATGAAGGGTTCACTGTGGATAGGTGATAGATTTTTATTTTTTTTTATTTTTTTTTATTTCACCTTTATTTAACCAGGTAGGTCAGTTGAGAACAAGTTCTCATTTGCAACTGCGACCTGGCCAAGACAAAGCAAAGCAGTGCGACAAAAACAACACAGAGTTACACAGTAAACAAAACATGGTCAAAAACACAATGGAAAGTCTATATACAGAGTGCAAAATGTAGTGCAAAATGCAGTAAGGTTAAGAGGTAGGACAATAAATAGACCATAGTGGTGAGACAAATTACAGATTATCATCATTAACACAGGAATGAAGGATGTGCAAATTATGATGTGCAAATAGAGATACTGGAGTGCAAGATTTGTGAAAATAACAAAAATAAATATGGGGATGAGGTAGTAGTGTGGGCTATTTACAGAAGGGCTATATACAGGTGCAGTGATCGATAAGCAGCTTTGACAGCTGACGCTTAAAGTTAGTGAGGGAGATAGGAACCTCTAGCTTCAGTGATTTTTATATGGTGGTATGAAAGGTTAATTGTGGATAGGTGATATATATGGTGGTATGAAGGGTTAATTGTGGATAGGTGATAGATATGCTGGTATGAAGGGTTCATTGTGGATAGGTGATAGATATGCTGGTATGAATGGTTCATTGTGTATAGGTGATAGATATGCTGGTATTAATGGTTCATTGTGTATAGGTGATAGATATGGTGGTATTAATGGTTCATTGTGGATAGGTGATAGATATGGTGGTATGAATGGTTCATTGTGGATAGGTGATAGATATGGTGGTATGAAGGGTTAATTGTGGATAGGTGATAGATATGCTGGTATGAATGGTTCATTGTGGATAGGTGATAGATATGCTGGTATGAATGGTTCATTGTGGATAGGTGATAGATATGCTGGTATGAATGGTTCATTGTGGATAGGTGATAGATATGGTGGTATGAAGGGTTAATTGTGGATATGTGATAGAAATGGTGGTATGAAGGGTTCATTTGGATAATTTCAGTGAACAATAGCTTCTTTTCTCCCCCCCCCCCCCCATCCCAACTCCCCTCTCTCTCTCTCTCTCTCTCTCTCTCTCTCTCTCTCTCTCTCTCTCTCTCTGTCAGGAAGTGGCCTTTTGTTGGGGAACATCCTGGTTCTGCAGACCTGATCTCACACACACACAGACACAGACACACACACAGACACATACACACACACACACACACACACACACACAAACAGAGAGAAGTCTCCGAGTAGTCACACACACATATTCATGCCTAACCTCTCCAGTCCCACTGTGGAGTACTCAGGTCTGCTTTGATTCAGCAAGGTCGGTTAGGAATAGCAGGATCAAGGATCAAGGCTACTCTGTGTGGAGGTTGGGTCTATGGAGTTATGTTGCATTGGTTAAAGGGCTCAATGCCAGGTTTTTGGGGGGTAAGGTGGGGTAATATAGTGGTTCTACATGAGGTATGGTTAAGGTGGGGTAATATAGTGGTTCTACATGAGGTATGGTTAAGGTGGGGTAATATAGTGGTTCTACATGAGGTATGGTTAAGGTGGGGTAATATAGTGGTTCTACATGAGGTATGGTTAAGGTGGGGTAATATAGTGGTTCTACATGAGGTATGGTTAAGGTGGGGTAATATAGTGGTTCTACATGAGGTTTGGTTAAGGTGGGGTTATATAGTGGTTCTACATGAGGTTTGGTTAAGGTGGGGTAATATAGTGGTTCTACATGAGGTTTGGTTAAGGTGGGGTAATATAGTGGTTCTACATGAGGTTTGGTTAAGGTGGGGTAATATAGTGGTTCTACATGAGGTTTGGTTAAGGTGGGGTAATATAGTGGTTCTACATTAAGTATGGTTAAGGTGGGGTAATATACAGTCGTATGCAAAAGTTTGGGCACCCCTCTGAGGCTGCAGAATAATTTACTCTGTCGTCACAGAAAATGATCACAGTGGCATGCCATTCATTTTCTAATAAAAGCTGAGTACTGGGGTATTGTCCAGACAGATTTTTAGTGTAGCAATATTAAGTTGTATGAAATTAAATCAGATGTGAAAAATAGGCTTGTCATTCTGTTGATTTGAATACCTGTAACTACTTAGCACTGATTAATTGGAACACACAATTGGTATGGTGAGCTCATTAAGCCTTGAACTTCATAGACAAGTGCATCCAATCATGAGAAAAGGTATTTAAGGTGGCCAATTGCAAGTTGTTGTTCTCTTTGACTCTCCTCTGAAGAGTGGCAACATGGGGGCCTCAAAACAACTCTCAAATGACCTGAAAACAAAGATTGTTCAACATTATGGTTTAGGGGAAGGCTACAAAAAGCTATCGCAGAGATGTAAGCTGTCAGTGTCCACTGTGAGGAACATAGTGAGGAAATGGAAGACCACAGGCACAGTTCTTGTTAAGGCCAGAAGTGGCAGGCCAAGTAAAATATCGGTAAGGCAAAGGCGAAGGATGGTGAGAACAGTCAAAAACAGCCCATAGACCACCTCCAAAGACCTACAACATCATCTTGCTGCAGATGGTGTCACTGTGCATCGTTCAACAATTCAGCGCACTTTGCACAAGGAGAAGCTGTACGGGAGAGTGATGCGGAAGAAGCCTTTTCTGCACACACGCCACAAACGCACATTTGGACAAGCCAGCTTCATTTTGGAATAAGGTGCTGTGGACTGATGAAACAAAGATTGAGTTATTTGGTCATAACAAGGGGCGTTATGCATGCCGGCAAAAGAACACAGCGTTCCAAGAAAAACACTTGCTACCCACAGTAAAATTTGGTGGGGGTTCCATCATGCCGTGGGGCTGTGTGGCCTGTGCCGGTACTGGGAATCTTGTTAAAGTTGAGGGTCGCATGGATTCCACTCAATATCAACAGATTCTTGGGAATAATGTTGAAGAATCAGTCACAAAGTTGAAGTTACGCCGGGGCTGGATATTTCAACAAAACAACGACCCAAAACACTGCTCAAAATCTACCCGGGCATTTATGCAGAGGAACAAATACAATGTTCTGGAATGGCCATCCCAGTCCCCAGACCTGAATATCATTGAGAATCTGTGGGGTGATTTGAAGCGGGCTGTCCATGCACGGCAACCATCAAACCTAACTGAACTGGAGATGTTTTGTAAGGAGGAATGGTCCAAAATACCTTCATCCAGAATCCAGACACTCATTAGAGGCTATAGGAAGCATCTAGAGGCTGTTATTTTAGCAAAAGGAGGCTCTACTAAATATTGATGTGATTTTTCTGTTGGGGTGCCCAAATTTATGCACCTGTCTAATTTAGTTTTCATGCATATTGCACATTTTCTGTTAATCCAATAAACCTCATTTCACTACTGAAATATTACTGTGTCCATCAGTTATTTGATAGATCAAAATGAAATTGCTGATCCAAACACCCAATTATTTATAAATGGAAATCATGGAAATTGTCAGGGGTGCCCAAACTTTTCCATACGACTGTAGTGGTTCTACATGAGGTATGGTTAAGGTGGGGTAATATAGTGGTTCTACATGAGGTATGGTTAAGGTGAGGTAATATAGTGGTTCTACATGAGGTATGGTTAAGGTGAGGTAATATAGTGGTTCTACATGAGGTATGGTTAAGGTGAGGTAATATAGTGGTTCTACATGAGGTATGGTTAAGGTGGGGTAATATAGTGGTTCTACATGAGGTATGGTTAAGGTAAGGTAATATAGTGGTTCTACATGAAGTATGTTGGGATATTAACCCTGGCTTGGGTGTTGGGATAGGGGACAGGCTATGTTCTAGACATCTCTGGTTTTTCTCATTCCTCCTCTAATCTCCCCAAGGCCAGTCTGACTTGACTAGACTGTCATCATAATATGATCTCTGCTCTACGTTCACATGGGGTTAGATACTGACAGGCATGGCCTCGGGTCAGCCTGACATTCTTTAGCTGCAACATGGCTGTCAGTAGGACGACACCAGCACATCAAATCACCAACCACAATCTCCTAGATTATTTGTATTTAAACCTGATTTTATCAGGTATGTTGGCTGAGGACATTCTCTTTTTTATAGCATTGTCCTGGGAAATAATTGCTGTGGCGAGATGGCTCAATGTTGTTATAGAGTGCATGTATGACTGATAGAGGCTGCAGACAGCATCTGTTTGATGCGGGATAGTATATGCATTGGTTATTCTTTAGTAAGAACCTTCTGGATTGGTTCATGCCATTAAGAACCTGCGTGTGTTTCCATGTTGGTTAAATAACCCCCAAGTCACCTCTTCCAGGCGCCAGCCTCTTGGAGTTTGTCTTGGCTCCCTGCCCTGAACACACACACACACACACACACACACACACACACACACACACACTCCACCTCTCTCTTTCCTTTCCTAAACTATGACCACATGCAGACATCTCACTCCAGCAGTCTGATGGACAATTTGCGTGAACCTAGTCACATTACAAATAACCATCACAAAAACGCTATAGAGGTGAAGTCTGGTGTAAGACCAAGTTCATTTTTTTAGTTCTCTTTCTTTCTCTCTCTCTCTCTCTCTCTCCCTCATTTTCCCTCTAGCTGTACTGAGTGTGCTGGGCAGTAGTCAGGTTACTGATACAGGGGGATTTAGCCTGCCGCACAGCACACAGACTGGATGGAGCCTGGAGAGAGAGGGGGAAAGCGAGGGGCAGGTGGGTAGAGAGGGGTTCAGAGGGATATAAGTGTCTGAGCCGTGTGGAATGGGTTTCCCAGACTGTGTCAGTTGAGTGATTGAGGGGGTTAAGTGATGGACTTGTCATTGCGCCCTCGCTCTCTGCAGCGTGCCGCTTCACACCGCTAAACAACCCCCACCTCCCCAAGAAATACACACACACACACACACACACACACACACAGTCTTGTACAGCTAACCTTGTGGGGACATACTATTCAGTCCCATTCAAAATCCTATTTTCCCTAAACCTAAATCTAACCCTAACCCTAACATACACACACACACACACACACACACACACACACACACACACACACACACACACACACACACACGCACACAGTACAAACTCAAAGGCAGTTCTAGTACACACAAAAAACATCACACACACATCAGAAGCCTACTCTCTCTCACACGCACACACACTAACACACACATACTCATAAACACAGACAAACCCATATACACTCTCCCCTCCTTTCCAGTGATCTAGACCTGCTCGCCTCCCCCTTCCCCACCTCCTCTCTCCAGGGTCAGCCCCAATCCGTCAGAGGAAGAGTGATGTGAGCTAGCTACCGTTTAATAAACCCTGTATATCACTCACATAGTCAGACGCACACACACACAGGTCTGGCAGAAAACACACTCAACAACTCCATCAAACACATGGAAAATGGCTGACTCATCAAACACATGGAAAATGGCTGACTCATCAAACACATGGAAAATGGCTGACTCATTAAACACATGGAAAATGGCTGACTCAGCCAAGCACATGGAAAATGGCTGACTCATCAAACACATGGAAAATGGCTGACTCATCAATCACATGGAAAATGGCTGACTCATCAAACACATGGAAAATGGCTGACTCATCAAACACATGGAAAATGGCTGACTCAGCCAAAGTCCTGTTTTTCATCATGCCAGTCAGCTCAGTGTGGATGTTGTCTTGGTGATGCTTTTTTTTTAACAGATACTTTGGGCAGCAGATTGGAATTCCTGTGTGACACTGGTTGACTGTTTGGGCTGGAGCTGTTCCGTGACGAGAGTTGAGAAGATCCCCGCGGTCAGATAATAACCTGTTAAAAGTCCATCCTCACATTTCCTCCACTAAGGGTAATCAGAGCAATTATACCTGTCTAAGGTCAATGGGAATGTCTAAGAGCTATTTTCTCTCTGTGATCTCTGTGTTTGAGGTTGGCATTACCTTTTATCTTCGATACCTGCAGTACATACATCCAGGTGGTCTCAACACTCCACCAGGTTAACACAGACAGTACCAGGAGAAACAGATATTGGATCATCTGTAGTGTATCACCAACACATGTAGTGATTTGGTCCCATACAGTCTTTTTCAAGACAAACTACACCCATTTGAGAACTAGAAATGTACCCATTTCCAGTCTCTCTCTCTCTTCCCACCCTGGGCTCTCTCTGGTGCTTCTGACCCTGCTGTATCTATGGTAACAGTGACCATAGAAATAGATTAAGCCACCAGTCAACCCATTAATTTTTTTAAACATTTATTTAACTAGAAAAGTCAGTTAAATTATTTATTTATTTTCTTATTTACAATGACGGCCTACACCGGCCAAACTCGGATGATGCTGGGTAGTAACATGGGTCTGATTAGTGGGGCTTGGTTTTGGGGCGATGTTGGACTGGACTGGCTCAGTTCAGAACAAGAGGTGGGAGAGAGGTTCTCAGGAACAGGGGGACACAAACTGGTATGACGGGGGCTAGGATGATGTTACCCCTACACGCTGATCTAAGGTCAGTTTTGCGATGTTTCGCTTTAATGGTTAAGATTAGTAATCTGATCCTAGATCTTCCCCCTACCCTAGAGTATGATCGGGTGTATGTGTGTAGCGAGGGGTTTTTATTTTGTGTCTGTGGGCGCTCAGTCAGGCCTGACGAGGAGGTGTTCTCTGCTGCCAATGACTGGAACGAATTGCAAAAATCCTTGAACCTGGAGATTTCTATCTCCCTCACTAACTTTAAGCATCAGCTGTCAGAGCTGCTTACCGATCACTGCACCTGTATACAGCCCATCTGTAAATAGCCCACCCCAACTACCTCATCCCCAAACTGTTATATTTGCTCATTCGCACCCTAGTATCTCTGCCCGCACCAAAGGTATATTTGCACATCATCATCTGCACATTCATCACTCCAGTGTTAATGCTAAATTGTAACTATTTTTCCACTATGGCCTATTTATTGTCCTACCACCCTAATCAAACTACATTTGCACACATAGTATATAGATTTTCTATAGTTTCATTGTCTGTACGTTTGTTTGTACCATGTGTAACTCTGTGTTTTTTTTAATTATTTGTTTATTGTCGCACTGCTTTGCTTTGTCTTGGCCAGGTCGCAGTTGTAAATGAGAACTAGTTCTCAACTGGCCTACCTGGTTAAATAAAGGTGAAATGAATAAGGACAAAGAGAGACAGAGTTGGGTCTGTAGCTGCTATGGAAGAGACCCTGTGTTCTGTGATCAGCCCCTTTGTTTTGACCATGACCAATGTCTTCTTCAGCACAGACACACGTGCTGAGAACATGGAAGTCTGGTTCTGCTGAATATCTGCTGTAGGAACAACGATGGTTCAACCCCATTGAAGCACTTCTCTTTTCCTGGCACCCGTTTTTGAACTAACACTCGCACTTGACTTTTTTCACCTTAGTAGCTCTGATTTTGCTGATAACAACTTTATTGAGGAAAAATATACTTATTATGACTGTGATATGTGGTTGTCCTACCTAGCTATCTTAACATGAATGCACTAACTGTATGTCGCTCTGGATAAGAGCGTCTGCTAGGGCCTCCTGAGTGGCGCAGCGGTCTAAGGCACTGCATCGCAGTGCTTGAGGCGTCACTACAGACCTGGGTTCGATCGCAGGCTGTGTCACAACTGGCCGTGACCGGCAGTCTCATAGGGTGGTCTTACTTAGCTCATTGCACTCTAGTGACTCCTTGTGGCAGACCGGGCGCCTGCTGGCTGACTTCGGTCGTCAGTTGAATGGTGTTTCCTCTGACACATTGGGTTAAGCGGGCTAGTGTTAAGAAGTGCGGTTAGGTGGGTCATGTTTCGGAGGACGCGTGACTCGACCTTCACCTCTCCCGAGCCCGGCAGGAAGTTGTTGGATCGCAATTGTATGTCAAGAAAAAGGGCAAAATAAATAAATAAATAAAGAGCATCTGCTGAATGACCGAAACAAAATGTCAAACCAAACAAAATGATGCTTGCCCTCCCATCACAATATACAGTATTTAACTTGATGATCCTGTTTTATTGTATTTAACCATTCTCTAATCAGTCTTCAGGTCTGAAGTGGAGCATACTGTATAGGCTGTTGAGTGGAAGGTCATTTAGTTTATTTCTTAATAAGAAGAGAAAATCAATGAGGCAACTTTCCAACAGGAGTCCTTGTCAATAACATGGATTTTGATAAATATAAACAGTTGAACCCTGGTATTGACCCTGGTATTGATAAATATAAACAGTTGAACCCTGGTATTGATAAATATAAATAGTTGAACCCTGGTATTGATAAATATAAACAGTTGAACCCTGGTATTGATAAATATAAATAGTTGAACCCTGGTATTGATAAATATAGACAGTTGAACTCTGGTATTGATAAATATAGACAGTTGAACCCTGGTATTGATAAATATAAACAGTTGAACCCTGGTATTGATAAATATAAACAGAACCCTGGTATTGACCTTGTTTGTTTAGACTATTCTTCTTCTCCTGTCATATTCAAAGGCCTATGCTTCCCATAGACACCCTTGTCCTCCAGGTTAAGAGCCCTTCCTCTTCCTCCACTTCCATCCTCGTCCTCGAGGTTAAGAACCCTTCCTTTTCCTCCACTTACATCATCGTCCTCCAGATTAAGAACCCTTACTCTTCCTCCACTTCCATCCTCGTCCTCCAGGTTAAGAACCTCCACTTCCATTCTTTATTTGCCTTTCTTTTCCAGTTCTATTCTTTGGAGACCGTTTCCCCTCCTCATTGGATGAATGATGTGGAGACCGTTTCCCCTGCTCATTGGATGAATGATGTGGAGACCGTTTCCCCTCCTCAGTGGATGAATGATTTGGAGACCGTTTCCACTCCTTAGTGGATGACTGATGTGGAGACCATTTCCACTCTTCAGTGGATAAATGATGTGGAGACCGTTTCCCCTCCTCAGTGGATGAATGATTTGGAGATCGTTTCCCCTCCTCAGTGGATGAATGATTGGAGACCGTTTCCCCTCCTCAGTGGATGAATGATGTGGAGACAGTTTCCCCTGACAGAGCGCTGAGAGAAGAGGAAGGGTAGGAGGGAGAAAGAGGGATAGAGAGGGTCGAAAAAGGGGGGGGGGTCTTAGCGTGTTTTTGCGTTTTCTCTACAGACTACCTGAGAGAAGTGAAGAACAAGCGAGAGAAGGAAGGATGGAAAGAGAGAGGGAAGATGCTACAGAAGGGTGTTGGAGCTTTCAGCTTCCTGCACAGACGCCGGCTGGCTACCTGAGAGAGGGACGATGCTAGCAGAAGTAGGGGGGTGTTGGAGCGTCTTTCAGTTCCCTGGGCAAACGCCGGCTGGCTACCTGCTCGTGTCAGTGATTGCGTGGTGACCTTTGCCCCTAGACTGGTGGGAGCGATGGCCCTGTCGACTTTAATTAGTGAGACGCGTCCCCTTACGCTCTCCAGAGTCCTCCTCAGAGACCCAGCCTGGGCTAGGCAAAGAAGACAGAGGAACAGCAACACACACACACACACACACACACACACACACACACACACACACAAAAGGAGACACACACCAGGGCTGGGCAAAGGGAACAGTAGATTCAGCAACACAGTCCAGCATATGGACAGAATGGACATCTGAGAGAGTCTTGGATGATAATAAATATTGAGTTGGATGGGGTCTTCTCTATACAAGCAGGTGGTTTAGAAAGACCATGGGTGATCTGCTTTTATCTGACCCATGATGGCTTTTCCTGGAAAATGTTTTCCTGTAAAGCGTTTCTTTCTGTATTTCTCTCTCCCTAGACTCTGCAGTCAGCAGTCTATACAGTACCTACATCCTGCTATTCCAAGTAGATTCATTCAATTAAACACAATGTTTTTTCTCTTGTTTTCGTTAAGTGTTTCAGTTTTTTCTTCATCTCCTTAAGGAATATCTCGGTGTGTTTATCCTTTGAAAGTAATCAGCAGCATTAAGGAACAATGGGGGTATCCGTTCAGGGCTGAGGCCTGTGGGACCTTGCTGTTGTTGTGGCTTAGACGGCACGGCTTACACTGAGAACAGAGCTGCTGTTTGTTTACCCTGTGTGTGCTTGTTAAACGTGCCCCCCATGCGGTCCGTCCATTAAAGCTGCCCCCGGGGTCGGCGCATTGTGCTGGTGTGGTGCGGCCGCAGTGGATTATAGCAGTGGGGTGTATGTGTTTTGGTTTTACTATCCTTGTGGAGACCAGAAGTCCTCACAACAATAGTAAAACAAGAAAACATGTTTGTGTGTTTGTGTTTGCGTGGGGAGGCTAGCCTCTGAAGCCACCAATCGTGAGAGGAAGCACCTTCACCTGTTTATGTTCAACCACCTGATTAGAGAGAGGAAAGAGAGAGATGAAGAGAGAGAGGAGAGAGGAGGGGGAGAGAAAGAGACACAGAGAGACAGAGAGAGAGGATGATGGAAAGAGTGGTTAGAAAGAATGGGGATAGAGAGAGAGGGATTAGTGAAAAGAGAGAAGGAAGGGAAGAAGGAGAGGGGGGAGAGACCCAGCCTGCTGTAATGAACATTATAAGGAGAGGGGGGAGAGACCCAGCCTGCTATAATGAACATTATAAGGAGAGGGGGAGAGACCCAGCCTGCTGTAATGAACATTATAAGGAGGGGGGGAGAGACCCAGCCTGCTGTAATGAACATTATAAGGAGAGGGGGAGAGACCCAGCCTGCTGTAATGAACATTATAAGGAGAGGGGGGAGAGACCCAGCTTGCTGTAATGAACATTTAGGGCAGCATTGTAAATTTAATGACCTGTGAAACCAACAGCGCTGCTGCGTCCGGCAGCACTGCATGCTAAGTGGCTCTATTATTAATACAAGCCCAGGGATGATGCCACTGAGTAAACACACTGTTAGTCTCCCTGCCTCCCTCCATGCCTTACCAGGCCAGCTGCTGACTTACAGGTCTCTGTGATGGTGGAGCATGCCTTACCAGACCAGCTGCTGACGTACAGGTCTCTGTGATGGTGCATGCCTTACCAGAGGCTAGAAACAGGGTCACATCCCCCTGTACCCAGAGAATTAATAGCATGTCACTACGCTAACAACTCAGCCAGGCTAACAACGGGATATGAATAGCCTGGATAATGGTAGTCACATGTCTAATAAATATCTTAGTGACGGGGCAGGTGCTAGCTAGTGGCTAATGCATAGGCGGCAGGTAGCCTAGCGGTTAGAGCGTTGGGCCAGTAACCAAAAGGTCGCTAGTTTGAAACCCAGAGACAAAGAGGTGAAAAATGTATTGATGTGCCCTTGAGCAAGGCACTTGACCCTAATTGCTCCAGGGTTGCTGTTAATAATGGCAGACCCTGGCCATGACTCAGGGGGAGTTGGGATTGGCAAAAAACACATTTCAAATGCACACATTTGTGAAAAAGGTCAAATATAAGCACCTACCAAATAATGTATTAATATACAGCTGCAGTAGTGCTAGCGATGCTTAAGGTCAGCTAGTGGGAATGAATGGCTTAGCTAGCAAGTCGCTAACTTTGTAGAAGTTAGCGACATGTAGTTTATTAGCGCTGGGAATAGATAGCATTTCGCTAAGGGTGTAGCTAGCTAGCATGTTATCAAGTAGACAGGGTTACTAGGCTAAAACTCTCCCCTCACAGAGAGAAGGCCATGGGGATCAGGGAGGGAAGGAGAACGCCCTTTATCCTTTTGGTACTGGCACAGGCTTAATTAAACAAACCTGCAGCGGGGCGTCCAGGGGAGACCACAGCGTGCCAGATGTCTATGACATGAGGTATACAGGGGTAGGGGGATGGGGGGCTGCTTGGGGGGAGAGCAAGGACACAAAACACAATCATATCCCAATATGTCTCATTTCTCAGTGTGGGTACAGACAGCTAGGATACGCTAACATCCCCTGTCCCAGACAGCTAGGCTATGCTACCATCCCCTGTTCCAGACAGCTAGGCTACGCTACCCTCCACACTGCATTAGCTAGCTAGCTACCTTTTAACCCTTTATTTATTTATTTATTTATTTAATGACATAAATTGGTGCTCAGAGTGTACCTACTGTCCAGGCCATTATTTTCAGTGGAGCTGGGTGGGGAAAGGTCACCTAAGTAAGTGCTGGCGCAGCTGAAAAACCCACCGGAAATAAAAACAGGAATAAATAAGTAAATGCATCAGCGACAACAAGGCAGGACACTGCAGGACAGATGCTAAATGCTAAGGTTGTGATGGGCGAGGAGCACACACACACACACACAGACACACACACTCTTCTTTCTCAAGACTTTTCTTGTGAGTTGTTCGGACTATAGAAAGAGAGAAAGACGTGAATGGATTAATTTGAGGGTTCAGAAGATGGTTTCTTGGTCCAGTTGTGAATGAGAACAGAGGGATATTCCAACTATTCTGAAGAAGTATCAGTTACCTCATATCCCGTCTCTCTAAAGGTACAGATGTAGACTCTTAATTTGATCACCCTGTTGTTTCAGGAAATGTTCTGTACAGCAGGAAAAACAAACTTGTACTGCATTCAAGGTTTAAAAAGACTTCTAACGTTTGTATTTCCACTTTAAAATGTCAGACTTGATTTACCCTAACTAAAAATGTACAGTATATTAATTTTAATCCACACAATAATTCACATTTCCTGTTGCTGCAGGATCCCTCTGTAACACAGTAGATTCACTTCTTATGGAGAAAGATCCAGGGAATACAGTGTAAGGTTATCGTGGGCTACTGGCAAGGTTAGCCTTGTGAACAGATAAGAGGAATATGAAGGGACAATGAGTGATTGTGAGACTGTCTCAGACAATGGCCTTTAGAGATGTATGGATTGTACTGACTTCTCTCTCTCTCTCTCTCTCTCTCTCTCTCTCTCTCTCTCTCTCTCTCTGTCCCTCTATCTCTCTCTGTCCCTCTATCTCTCTCTCTGTCCCTCTCTCTCTCTCTCGCTCTCTCTCTCACTCTCTCTCTCTGTCTGTCTGTCCCTCTCTCTATCTGTTCCTCTTTCTCTCCCTCCCTGCAGAGAGGTAAGGATTATGTATACCAAGCCATCAATCACAGTGTTAAAGCAGGTGTATAAACAGAAGGCCAGCCCCTCCACACCGGTCTGTTCCTCACTGATAGTCCTAATCACTTCCTTCCTTCCTCTCTCTCTCACACACACACACACACACACACACACACACAAAGAGAGACACACACACACAGCAACACACACAGAGACACACACACAGCAGCACCCACACACACATTTTTTTCATTTTAGTAATTTAGCAGACGCTCTTATCCAGCGACTTACAAATTGGTGCATTCAACTTAGGATAGCCGGGGGGGGGGGGGGGGTGGGGGGGGGGTGGGGGGGGGTGGTAGTCAGTGACTTCGCTGTCCTGGCGTCGTGGGGGAGCTTGTTCCACCATTGGGGTGCCAGAACACCGAATAGCTTTGACTGGGCTGAGCGGGAACTGTGCTTCCGTAGAGGTAGGGGGGCTAGCAGGCCTGAGGTGGAAGAACGTAGTGCCCTCATTTGGGTGTAGGGTCTGATCAGAGCCTGAAGGTAAGGAGGTGCTGTTCCCTTCACAGCTCCGTAGGCAAGCACCATGGTTTTGTAGTAGATGCGAGCTTCAACTGGAAGCCAGTGGAGTGTGCGGAGGAGCGGGGTGACATGAGAGAACTTGGGATGGTTGAATACCAGACGGGCTGCAGCGTTCTGAAAAATTTTTAGGGGTTTAATGAACCTGTGCCGCTTTCTGTGTAAGGTGGGGTCGTACTCTGTGAATGTTTTTTAGCATGAACCTGCAGGATCAGGTTACCGCTTTGATGTTTGCAGAGAACAACAGGGTGTTGTCCAGGGTCACACCAAGGTTCTTTGCACTCTGGGAGGAGGACACAATGACGTTGTCAACCGTGATGGCGAGATCATGGAGCGGGCAGTCCTTCCCCGGGAGGAAGAGCAGTCTTGCCGAGGTTCAGCTTGAGGTGGGGATCCGACATCCAAACTGATATATCTGCCACCTGGTTATCAAAACTTGATTAAAATTAATTGTGTGTCGTCTGCGTAGCAATGATAGGAGAGACCATGTGAGGATAGCCAAGTGACTTGGTGTATAGAGAGAATAGGGGAGGGCCTAGAACTGAGCCCTGGGGGACACCAGTGGTGAGAGCATGTGGTGCGGAGACAGATTCTCGCCACGCCACCTGATAGGAGCGACCTGTCAGGTAGGAGGTTGTTGGGCGGCGAAGGAGGGCAGCATAGGCTGAGATAAACTCTGCCTTGTTGGCCGCAGAACAGCAGTTCCAGAGGCTGCCGGAGACCTGGAACTCCACGTGGGTCGTGCACGCAGGGACCAGCAGATTAGAGGGGTTGGCGCCCCTGCAGCAAATTAGGGTTAAGTGCCTGGACACATTGATAGGTTTTTCACCTTGTCTGATCAGGTATTCGAACCAGCGACCTTTCAGTTACTGGCCCAACACCTGCTGAATGATAGCGGGTTAAACAGGCAGTGGCTCGTGTGGTTGATGTCCTTAATGATCTTTTTGTCCTTCCTGTGACATCAGGTGCTGTAGGTGTCCAGGAGGGTAGTTTTCCCCCGGTAATCCGTTGGGCAGACCGCACCACCCTCTGGAGAGCCCTGCGGTTGTGGGCGGTGCAGTTGCCGTACCAGGCGGTGATACAGTCCGACAGGATGCTCTCAATTGTGCATCTGTAAAAGTTTGAGGGTTTTAGGTGCCAAGCCAAATTTCTTCAGCCTCCTGTATGCTGCTTGTATGTTGTTTCAGTTGTAGTGTATGTTTCTGTTTCAGTTGTAGTGTATGTTGCTGTTTCAGTTGTAGTGTATGTTGCTGTTTCAGTTGTAGTGTATGTTGCTGTTTCAGTTGTAGTGTATGTTGCTGTTTCAGTTGTAGTGTATGTTGCTGTTTCAGTTGTAGTGTATGTTGCTGTTTCAGTTTTAGTGTATGTTCTTGTTTCAGTTGTAGAGTATGTTTTAGTTGTAGTGTATGTTGCTCACTGTGTGTGTCTGTCGTACACTGTTTTGTTGTGCATCACATGGGGTAATTTTACAGTGAAGGTGCATTCTCTGTGTGTTTCAAGACTTTCTCTTCAGACTGAGGATGAAGAGCATCTTGGGGATCATAGTGGGGTAAAGAGGACATGGGTTCATGGGGAGGTTACGGCCCTCAAACGCTTCACCGCAGAGAGAGTTTGTCTGCATGTGTGAGCATGTGACTGACAGACAGACAGACAGATAGACAGAGAAAGAGCACATGTTTGTGGTTGTTTGTCGTTTGTCTGACAGAGAACCTTGAGAAAACTTGACATTTTAGAGAGCCTTTCTTTCCCCAGCCAGCTGCTTCATACACCACTATGCATCCCCATACAGGTCCCAGCCAGCTTCTTCATACACCACTATGCATCCCCATACAGGTCCCAGCCAGCTGCTTCATACACCACTATGCATCCCCATACAGGTCCCAGCCAGCTTCTTCATACACCACTATGCATCCCCATACAGGTCCCAGCCAGCTGCTTCATACACCACTATGCATCCCCATACAGGTCCCAGCCAGCTGCTTCATACACCACTATGCATCCCCATACAGGTCCCAGCCAGCTGCTTCATACACCACTATGCATCCCCATACAGGTCACATTCTCTCTGAGATCACACTGCGGCCTAACAAAAAACGTTCCCTGAGACCGCCTGTCTGTCTGCCTGTCTGCCTGTCTGTCTGCCTCTCTGTCTGCCTCTCTGCCAGCTCCATTGTACAAACACTTTGCTTTGCTTATGTTTGCTGGACTTTGTCTCTGTTCCGTTTGTTCGTACACAAACCCTGAGAAAACAATGCAAGTTTATATGTCTTCCTGTGTCTATTGTCACTACTGCCACTCAGTACCCTTCAGTAAATATCACCCTGTCAATACCCAAAGACATGTCTCTCTGTCCCCACGCTCACTCCCTAACCCCCTCCTTGCCTGGCTCTTCCTGTCAACCCTGACCCCTGACCTATAGACCTGTGGAGGGGTCACTGTGATGTCAGTGCAGGGCGAGGGTGAGTTACTGGAGGTTCACAGGAGAGCGTGACAAACTGGGAGAATGTGTGGAATGGGCTTTTCCCATGCAAAGCACACACACTCTGTACACACACTCTCTGCACAAACACTCTGTACACATGCGCACATACAACACACACACACACACACACACCAAACACACATTGTGCACAAAGACTGCACACACATACACACTGTTCTTTCAATCCAATATAATATATAGAGTAGGGGTTTAGTTTTAGTGAGGTTTTATTGTAATGTTGTCTGCTGTTCTGAAGGTCTCTCTCCTCATAGTAACTCATCTGTTATGTCTGAAGGACAGACAATCTTCCTGCACATCACATGACGACAATACACTGATTTATCCTTTTTCTATTCTCTCTCTCTCTCTCTCCTTCCATCCTTCAGTTGAATTGTCATTGTTCTACATAGCATGTGAGGAGCGGTTTGGGTGGCTACTGTGCTGACCCCTGCACAATGATTTATATATTGAAATACACTCAGAGCTGGAGAATGTAAAGGCGAGATAAAGAAAGCGAGAGAGAGAGATTTCCTTTGCTTGATTCTGAATGGCCTGTTCATCCTGCATTCCTGCAGGACTGAAGAAAGAAGGAATGCTAACTTGTTAGAATCACCTTTTCATGTTTCAGGCTTCTGAGAACAGACAGAAAACCATCAGTCAATACATGGTTTCTGTTGTCGGTGCTGGAGGAAGGTGTGTACCTCAGTCAATACATGGTTTCTGTTGTCGGTGCTGGAGGAAGGTGTGTGTGTAAGACAGGTGGTTGTTTGTATTGTCAGTCTATGGTTGTCACTCAACCAAGCTCAGTTATTTCACAGAGAAATGATCCTGTCAGTCCCCACCTTCCATCTACCCCCCTACCTCGTGTTCATTGTTCTCAGGGATCAAGTTCACAGACCAGGGGGTAGGGGTGGGGGCTGCTGGGGTGGAGGCCAGGTAATTAGAGCTCCAGCCACCAGCCCTGGTTCTCCAGGCAGGTTGAATGAGCCCTGGCCCCTGGCCCTAGCCCCAGACAGTGCTCTCTGAATGGGCCTAGTTGTGCTGACTCCCCCTCCCCTCTCTATCAGAGGCCTCTCAGGTTTCTCCCGGGCCTGGCTGCGTGACTTCCTGACAGATCCATATTTCAAAGTTCCCAGGTGCCACGTTCCCATTTACACACACCTCTCTGTTCCCATAGAGCTCTCTGTTCCCTCCCCTCCACACCTCTCTGTTCCCATAGAGCTCTCTGTTCCCTCCCCTCCACACCTCTCTGTTCCCATAGAGCTCTCTGTTCCCTCCCCTCCACACCTCTCTGTTCCCATAGAGCTCTCTGTTCCCTCCCCTCCACACCTCTCTGTTCCCATAGAGCTCTCTGTTCCCTCCCCTCCACACCTCTCTGTTCCCATAGAGCTCTCTGTTCCCTCCCTTCCACACCTCTCTGTTCCCATAGAGCTCTCTGTTCCGTCCCCTCCACACCTCTCTGTTCCCATAGAGCTCTCTGTTCCCTCCCCTCCACACCTCTCTGTTCCCATAGAGCTCTCTGTTCCATCCCCTCCACACCTCTCTGTTCCCATAGAGCTCTCTGTTCCCTCCCCTCCACACCTCTCTGTTCCCATAGAGCTTACCGAGATCTGCAGTCACTACAGAATGAAACCAGGGTCAGACACACAGTTGTGATAGTAATCCACTCCTATCTCCCTGTCTGTTGTTAGTGTCTTGGGGCAGTGTAGCGCTAGTTAAATGTTTAAAGGGGGTCCCGGACCCTTCAGAGGGAGAGGTTAAGGGTTCTAATCCCCCCGCTCCACTCTGTAACCCACATGTGTCACACACACTGGCCTCTAGTCCTCAGCACTGAATATTTCATTCAGTGATACTGAACTTTGAGGCCTCTCGTAGTCACACACACACAGATCCCAAATCACAAACTCATACACACTCTCACTCGTCTCCCTCTCCCTCTCCCTCTCCCTCTCCCTCTCCCTCTCCCTCTCCCTCTCAATTCAATTCAATTCAATTTCAAGGGCTTTATTGGCATGGGAAACATACTGTATATAACAAAAGTGAAATAAACAATACAAAATTAACAGTATACATTACACTCACAGGTTCCAAACAAATCTATATAAAGTGTTATAATGATGTGCAAACAGTTAATGTACAAAAAGGAAAATAAATAGACATTAAAAATAGTTAAATGGTGTTTGTTCTTCACTGGTTGCCTTTTTCTTGAGGCAACAGGTCACAAATCTTGCTGCTGTGATGGCACACTGTGGTATTTCACCCAATAGATATGGAAGTTTATCCAAATTGGATTTGTTTTTGAATTCTTTGTGGGTCTGTCTAATCTGAGGGAAGTATGTGTCTCTAATACGGTCATACATTTGGCAGGAAGTTAGGAAGTGCAGCTCAGTTTCCACCTCATTTTGTGGCCAGTCTGCACATAGTCTGTCTTCTCTTGAGAGCTATGTCTGCCTACGGCAGCCTTTCTCAATAGCAAGGCTATGCTCACTGAGTCTGTACATAGTCAAAGATTTCCTTAGTTTTGGGTCAGTCACAGTGGTCAGGTATTCTGCCACTGTGTACACTGTTTAAGGCCAAATAGCAAATAGCAATTTGCTCTGTTTCTCTCTCTCAATTTCTATTCAAATAATTGGCATGAGAAACATGTTGACATTGCCAAAGCAAGTGAAATAGACAAGAAACAAAAAGGAAATAAACAACAAAAAATTAACAGTGCTCTCTCTCTCTCTCTCTCTCTCTCTCTCTCTCTCTCTCTCTCTCTCTCTCTCTCTCTCTCTCTCTCTCTCTCTCTCTCTCTCTCTCTCTCTCTCACACACACACACTTTCTTACACACTCATTGTCATACTACACACACTCTCAGGGAGGATGGCCTTTGATGTCTGTGTCTGGTTTAATCCTACATGCTGCTCTGGGCTGAGAGCAGGGATCTCTCTGGGGAGATGAGGGGGGGACCCGCTGGTTTTAATGATGGCTGTTTCACTGAGACAGCTACAGGCTGTTCCACTGAGACAGCTACAGGCTGTTCCACTGAGACAGCTACAGGCTGTTCCACTGAGACAGCTACATCCGGTTCCACTGAGACCGCTACAGTCTGATCCACTGAGACAGCTACAGGCTGTTCCACTGAGACAGCTACAGGCTGTTCCACTGAGACAGCTACAGGCTGTTCCACTGAGACAGCTACATCCGGTTCCACTGAGACAGCTACAGTCTGATCCACTGAGACAGCTACAGTCTGATCCACTGAGACAGCTACAGTCTGATCCACTGAGACAGCTACAGGCTGTTCCACTGAGACAGCTACAGTCTGATCCTGTCCTCTCTCATTTGTGTTTGGCGCCGCCCTGAGTGGTCGAATGTTAAGCAGCTCCTGTTATTCGTGCATAAATTGTTGTTTTAGTTCGTTTTCTTTCGTCTCTTTTCTTTAGTTTTATTTTGCTACAGTTGAACTATAATAGTTCAGGATTAGTTCAGGATTATGGATTTTCTGGATTTTATCGCAGCTGAACGTCGACAGGAGTCGTCAACTGTTATTATTTACAACAGAGCCCAGCTCCTGGATTTAGCACACGCAGCGCTGCTGCTCCCCAGGGAAAAGTTTGATATTCCGGACGAATTGAAAAGACGACGCCGTGGACGTAGGGCGGGATTGAAATGTAAGGCAAAGCGGAGGAGGTTCAAGTACAAGCCGGCTATACCATCTATTATTATGGGCAATGTGAGGTGTCTACATAACAAGATGGATGAGTTGGAGGGACTTGTTCGTGGACAAAGGATTTATCGGGAAACGAGCCTAATGTGTTTTACTGAGACTTGGCTGAACGATAACATCCCCATACAGAACGTCACTATCGACCGTTTCCAGACCATCAGAGCGGACAGGGATCGCGTCTCTTCCGGTAAGAGTAAGGGTGGTGGGCTGGCTTTATTAGTTAACAACAGATGGTGTCATCCGAACCATATTACTCTTAAGGAAACGTTTTGTAGCCCGGACATTGAGCTGTTAGCCGTTAGCCTGAGACCCTACTATTTGCAGAGGGAATTCACGGTGGCCATTGCTGTTATTGTTTACATCCCGCCCTCTGCTGACGCAAACGCAGCATGTGACGTCATCCACTCTGTTATCGCGAGGTTACAGACAGCGCATCCCAGTGCTGTCTTTGCCATTTCGGGGGATTTTAACCATGCATCTCTCTCTTCAACGCTGCCCACGTTCAAACAGTTCGTGAAGTGCCCAACCAGGAATAATAAAACTCTGGACTTGTTATATGCTAATGTGAAGGATGCATACAACTCCACTGCACTCCCTCCCCTCGGTAGATCGGATCACAACCTTGTCCACCTCACCCCACTCTACAGGCCTTTGGTCCAACAGCAGCCTACAACCACCAGGACTATTAGGAGATGGTCCCCGGAGGCGAATGAGGCCCTACAGGACTGTTTTGAAACAACAGACTGATGTGCTCTGTGAGGCTCATGGGGAGGACATCGATGGACTCACTGACTGCATAACAGACTATATTAATTTTTGTGTAGACAACACTGTACCCACCAGGAAGGTACGCTGTTTCCCAAACAATAAACCCTGGGTCACCAGCGACCTGAAGGCCCTGCTGAATGAGAATAAGAGGGCCTTCAAGGAGAGGGACAAGGACAAATTGAAATGCGTCCAGAGGGAGCTGAAGTTGCGGATTGCTGAGGGGAAGAGAGTGTATAAGGAGAAGATGGAGGACAAGCTGAGGCAGAGCCAGGTGAGAGAGGTGTGGAAGGGTATGAGAAATATCACTGGCTTCAAAAAGTCAAACAGTGGGCAGACGGAGGGGACCCAGGACAGAGCCAATGAGCTGAACCACTTTTTTAACAGGTTTGATACTGGCCCTGTCCACCTCCCTTCCAGCTCCCCAGACCACACACCCTCACGGCTGTCCCACCCCCACTTTGCTCACAGCACCTCTGCTGAGACAATCAGTGACCCCACCTCCGCCCCTGCTCCCCCTGGACTGATCCTCAACACCCCCCTTCCCCCCACCTCCCCACCTGGGCTGGCGTTCACCACCAACCAAGTGAAGAGAGAGCTGGAGAGACTACACCAGTGGAAAGCGGCGGGCCCTGATGGCATCAGCCCAAGGGTGCTGAGGGTCTGTGCTGACCAACTGTGTGGAATACTCCAGAGTCTTTTCAACCTTAGCCTGAGCCTAGAAAGGGTCCCTGTGCTGTGGAAAACATCCTGCCTCGTCCCAGTGCCCAAGAAGGCACACCCCACTGTGTCAGAACGGGCAGTTAGCAACACAGGGGCCCCCCAGGGTACGGTCCTGTCCCCCTTCCTGTTCACCCTCTACACCTCAGACTTCAGATATAACTCTGAAACATGCCACCTACAGAAGTTCTCGGATGACTCTGCTATTGTAGGGTGCATCAGGGGTGGGCAGGAGGAGGAGTACAGGAGCACAATCAGTGACTTTGTGTTGTGGTGTGAGCAGAACCACCTTCAGCTCAACATCAGCAAAACAAAGGAGATGGTGGTGGACTTCAGGAGAACCAAGGCACAACTGACTGCAGTCCCTTTACAGGGGATGGATGTGGAAATGGTTGGGTCATACAAGTTCCTGGGAGTCCATATGGACAACAGGCTGGAATGGGCCGGTAACACCGGGGCCCTGTACAAAAAGGGCCAGAGCCGACTCTACTTTCTGAGGAGGCTCAGGTCCTTCAACGTGTGCAGTAAACTACTGCATACCTTCTACCAGTCTGTGGTGGCCAGTGCCATCTTTTTTGCAGTGGTGTGCTGGGGAGCAAACATCAAAGCCGGTGATGCTTCTCGGGTAAATAAGCTGATCAGGAAGGCTAGCTCTGTCCTGGGGATGAGCCTTGACACTCTAGAGGAGGTGGCGGAGAGACGGATCCTGGCCAAACTGCTGGCCATCATGGACAACGTCACCCACCCTCTGCACGCTATGGTTATGACGCAGAGGAGCATTTTCAGTCACAGACTGATCCCACCACGGTGTGCCAGAGAGCGCTACAAGAGGTCCTTCCTGCCGGCGGCTATTAGACTATATAATGCCTCACCGGGGTGCCGTGCCGTCTGGAACTGTTGGGGTGCTAGGACCTAGTTTAACAATTATGCATCCATCCGTGAGTAACTCTGGTCCGTCAGCACTCATCCACTCAGGACCTATTTATTCATACAGGTCTGTATATACATACTCATGTACAGTTGTTATATTATATCACATGCAATATTGTAAGTAATTATTGGACTTAACCTACGTAGGCATTCACTCAGGAATGCATATTAGTATCCTGCCAGTTGCACCTTTTCTCATTGCTTTTAGTATATCGAATGTGCAATACGAGCAGTTGTCTGTAATTAAACCCTGCGCACTAAGGACTGTATTTTAAGGGAATTACTATTATTACCCCAAATGATATCATACACACATTTAGCTATTAAAGTATCTCTTCCTGTCATTTACCTGTACAGTTTGTGTAAACATGCAAGTATTCACTTATCTGTAAATATAACTGTATACCTAACTGTACAGCTAATTTAACCATGCAAAATTTTCACTTACCTGTTCATTTACCCAGTCTGTCTATTAAGTAAACTATTATTCCCTCGCTCATATCATACGCATTTTTAGCTACTGAAGTATTTCTCTGCCATCGACCTGTATAGTATAGTTAACCATCCAACATCCACCAATGTGTAGTGTACATATTCAGCCAACCACTCATACTATGCAATGTCTTTTTATAGCTTTTTTTTGCACTCCAGATATCTTGTATTTCTATACTTTTTCATACTGCTGCTCTATGTATCATGTATCTGTCTTTTGTGTACTTTCGTTGTGGCATTTTGCACCTGCCCTGTGTTTTGTTGTAGCTGCTTGACAATGAAAGTATCTATCTATCTTAATTTCCCCAGCCACCATGTAACCAGCTCAGGCTATCTCTCTCTCTCTCTCTCTCTCTCTCTCTCTCTCTCTCTCTCTCTCTCTCTCTCTCTCTCTCTCTCTCTCTCTCTCTCTCTCTCTCTCTCTCTCTCTCTCTCTCTCTCTCTCTCTCTCTCTCTCTCACACTCTCACACACACACACACACACACACACACACACACACACACAACTGACTTTACCCAGGTGTTGTCTGGCAAAAGTCAGTTGTGTCTTGATATTATTTTTTGAGAGCAGAGGCTTCTTCCTTCCTGACCTTCCATGTAGGCCAAGTTTGTGCAGTCTCTTTCTGACAGTGTACACATGCACTTCAACATTGATTGTGGCAAGAGAGGCCTGTAGACCCCTTGATGTTACCCTGGGGTTCTTAGAGACTTCTATGAGCATCTTTCGGTCAGCTCTTGGGCTGACTTTGGTGGGACGACGTGTCCTAGGTAGTTTGAATGTGGTGGGACGACCTGTCATAGGTAGTTTGAATGTGGTGGGACGACCTGTCCTAGGTAGTTTGAATGTGGTGGGACGACCTGTCATAGGTAGTTTGAATGTGGTGGGACGACCTGTCCTAGGTAGTTTGAATGTGGTGGGACGACCTGTCCTAGGTAGTTTGCCAATGGTCTGGAATTTTCATCGAACAGTGGAATGATGTATTTCGAATTGCTTGGAAATGGATTTGTAACCCCTCCCAGACTCATGGGCATCAATAAACTTTCTTCTGAGGGCCTCGGGTAGGTCTTTTGATCTTTGAATGATGTGTTACCACACACCCATATGGTTAAGACCAAACCAGACCAATGTTCTTATCTTTATGGAAGGCTGGACCCTCCTAAGTTTCTCTCTGTTTTCTAATCATTTGCACTTGTTTTGGTACCTAATTCTAATTGTAGCCATTTTATGTGATGGTAAAGGTAGGAGGGTACTAACTGTTTCCCCATTGTCACGGTGAGTGTAGAGGGAACGAGGCGCAGAGCAAGAGGACGTTGCGAAGATGTTTTATTATATAAATAAAACACAAACAAAACAATAAACGTACAAATACCGTGGCGTTGTGTTGAACAGAAGCACAAGCAATGATCCACACGCAGGTGGATGTGCGGTGCACATAAATAGAATCCCCAATTAGAGACAACTCAGGACAGCTGTCTTTAATTGGGGATCACCAACAACCCAAACCTGTGAGTGTCAGGACCTGACTGTGGTCATCCCACTCCCACTAGAGGGAGTCAGGGATCTGGTCTCAGTCAGGCCCTTACACCCATAAGGAAAATACATTTTAGTTTATTTTAATTGCATTACATTTTCCTATTTTTTTATGTTTGAGTGATTTGTTAAATTGGGTAACCTTTATCTGTCAATAGTGTTGATGTGATGATTACATATCAGTCTGTCCAAATATGTAAAAAAAATAATAATTCACATGACTGTATAATTATCTGTAAGGTCCCTCAGTCAAGCTGTGAATTTCAAGCACAGATTCAACCACAAAGACCAGGTAGGTTTTCCAAAGAAGGGCCCCCATTGGTAGATGGGTAAAAAAATCAAAAAAACTTTGTATCAATACAGTCACTATTGTTGCCGGAGAGGAAGGAAACCGCTCAGGGATTTCACCATTATGCCAATGGTGCCATTTGAATGGCTGTGATAAAGAAAACTGAGGATGGATGAACAACATTGTAGTTACTCCACAATACTAACCGAAATGACAGAGTAAAAAGGAAGTCTGTACAGAAAAAAATCCTGTTGCAATAGGGCACTAAAGTAACACTGCAAAAATGTGGCAAAGAAATTACATTTTTGTCCAGAATACAAAGTGTTATGTTTGGGGCAAATCCAATACAACACATCATTGAGTAATATTGTACAATCCATGTGTGCAAAGCTCTTAGAGAACCAGAAAAACTTTCAGCTTTATTAGCTGCCAAAGGTGATTCTAACATGTATTAACTAATCATGATATATTAGTGCTTAATTTGCCATACATAAAAAAAATGTAGAATTTTTCTTCCATGTTCACATTACAGAGTATTTTGTATAGATTGTTGACCAAAAATGACAATTAAATCCATTTTAATCCCACTTTGTAAAACAACAAAATGTGGAAAAAGTCAAGGGGTGTGACTACTTTCTGAAGGCACTGTACACACACAAACTTTATAATTCTCTCTCTCTCTCTCTCTCTTTCTCTCTCTCTCTCTCTCTCTCTCTCTCTCTCTCTCTCTCATTCTCTCTATATATTTCTTTCTCTCTCGCTCTCTCAATTCAATTCAATTCAAGGGGCTTTATTGGCATGGAAACATATATTTACATTGCCCAAGCAAGTGAAATGGATAAATAAAAGTGAAATAAACAATAAAAAGTGAACAGTAAATATTACACTCACACAAGTATTATGTCTATATACAGTGTTGTAGCAATGTGCAAATAGTTAAAGATTGATTTGTATTTACAATGGTGTTTGTTCTTCACTGGTTGCCTTTTTCTTGTGGCAACAGGTCACCAATCTTGCTGCTGTGATGGCACATTGTGGTATTTCACCCAATAGATATGGGAGTTTATCAAAATTGGATTTGTTTTCAAATTCTTTGTGGGTCTGTGTAATCTGAGGGAAGTATGTGTCTCTAATATGGGCATACATTTGTCAGGGGGTTAGGAAGTGCAGTTCCGTTTCCATCTCATATTGTGGGCAGTGTGCACATAGCCTGTCTTCTCTTGAGAGCCAGGTCTGCCTACTGCAATCTTTCTCAATAGCAAGGCTATGCTCACTGAGTCTGTACATAGTCAAAGCTTTTCATTCATTTTGGGTCATTCACAGTGGTCTCTCTCTCTCTCTCTCTCTCTCTCTCACTCTCTCTCTCTCTCTCTCTCTCAGCAACTTCCTACACCCTGTCGTAAAGGGTGGGAACGGCTGAAGTATTGTGAGCAGCCGTGTTTGGTGTAAAGTGGTAGGAGCTTGATACAGGGGTTGTTTTAGAGCAGACTTCTAGGGGGCAAGCAAACTGCAGCTGGCTGGGTCCTAATGGAAAGGGGTAACGCGTGTGTGTGTGTATGTGCGTGCCCGTCCCTACGGAGGCAGCCTGTGGTAAGAGGGTAACTGTTGGCTAACCCTTAGCGCCTGAGCGTTTGGCAGTGTGACCGCTGCTAGATTAATCCATCCCACAGTCCATCAGTCACTGAGCACAGGTTATTAGCACAGGGGCAGCAGAGAGCGGACACACACACACACACACACACACACACACACACACACACACAGCCAGTCCCCTTTACCCCCTGCAACCTATACCTCCCCCTCCACCTCGTCCTCAAAGTTGGTGGAGGTGGCCTTGGTGGTGAGTGGTCATTTGTCAAACCCCAACCACAGTGTCGTATTGCCTCCTGTTAATAAGGCTACCTGGGAACTGGGACAACACACACACATACACACACACACACACACACACACACACACATATATATATATATATATATATATATACATACATACATACATACATACATACATACATACATACATACATACATACATACATACATACATACATACATACATACATACATACATACATAAATACACAGTGCAAAAACAGCCAATTTCTCTCACACTCAAACAGGGCAGAACTAAAGCCAAACACACACACACAATCTCTCACACACTAAAAGCTCACAAATCCATTCCCCTTCTACACATAAACACAGCGGTTTCTCCTGTATTCTCATGCTCAATACACACACACACACACACACTGTGTCTAGTCTAGTCTGCAGTGTGTCAGATGGTGTGTCCCGCGGGGCTTATAAAAGTCCCATTAACATGGCCTTGCTCATTGGTCCTGACAGCTAGATCAATTAGGCCCCTCCCACACTGACCCCTTGGCCGCTCTGACAGAGAGGTCACACACGATGGATCACTGGACCAACACATAGTGATAGTCTATATCTCTCCCTGTCTTCTTCTCTGGGCCAGCACATAGTGATAGTCTATATCTCTCCCTGTCTTCTTCTCTGGGCCAGCACATAGTGATAGTCTATATCTCTCCCTGTCTTCTTCTCTGGGCCAGCTCATAGTGATAGTCTATATCTCTCCCTGTCTTCTTCTCTGGGCCAGCACATAGTGATAGTCTATATCTTTCCCTGTCGTCTTCTCTGGGCCAGCACATAGTGATAGTCTATATCTCTCCCTGTCTTCTTCTCTGGGCCAGCACATAGTGATAGTCTATATCTCTCCCTGTCTTCTTCTCTGGGCCAGCACATAGTGATAGTCTATATCTCTCCCTGTTCTCTCACCCACTCTGTCTTCCTCTCTCTCTATGTCCTTCTCTCTACAGTTCTCTCTCTTTCTTTCTCTCTTTCTCTCTCTCTCCTTCTCTCTACAGTTCTCTCTCTCCATGTAAAAGCTGGCAGCAGGTTGATATCAGTGTGTGCAAGTGTTCAGGGGTTGTAATGTAGAGCGTCACACAGCAGCACTGCGCTTCACCTGAGACACACACACCAGATCTTATCCACCTGTTCTCAGCATGACAGAAAACACGCTGTTCCTGTCTGTGTCTGTGTAGGTGTCTATGTGTGTGTGTGTGTGTGTGTGTGTGTGTGTGTGTGTGTGTGTGTGTGTGTGTGTGTGTGTGTGTGTGTGTGTGTGTCTGTCTGTCTGTCTGTCTGTCTGTGTGTGTGTGTCTGTGTGTCTGTGTGTGTGTGTGTGTGTGTGTCTATGTGTGTGTGTGTGTGTGTGTGTGTCTATGTGTGTGTCTGTGTGTGTCTGTGTGTGTGTGTGTGTGTGTGTGTCTGTGTGCCCTTTGTAGTGAACGAGGCAGCAGGCAGCTGTGCCCTTTGTAGTGAACGAGGTAGCAGGCAGCTGTGCCCTTTGTAGTGAACGAGGCAGCAGAAATGGTACTCAGCCCTCGTACTCACAGTTCAGCGAGGTACACTACATGAACATAAGTATGTGGACACCTGCTCGTCGAACCTCTCATTCCAAAACCATGGGCATTAATATTGAGTTAGTCTCCCTTTTGCTGCTATAACAGCCTCCACTCTTCTGGGAAGTCTTTCCACAAGATGTTGGAACATTGCTGCAGGAACTGGCTTCCATTCAGCCACAAGAGCATTGGTGAGATCTGGTACTGATGTTGGGTAGCATTCTCCTGGTATCCGCCAAACCCAGATTAGTCCATTAGACTGCCAGATGGTGAAGCGTGATTCATCACTCCAGAGAACGTGTTTACACTGCTCCAGAGTCCAATGGCGACGATCTTTACACCACTCCAGCCGACGCTTGGCATTACGCATGGTGATTTTAGGCTTGTAGGCGGCTGCTTGGCCATGGAAATCCATTTCATGAAGCTCCGGACAAACAGTTCTTGTGCTGATGTTGCTTCCAGAGTCAGTTTGAAACCCGGTAGTGAGTGTTGCAACCGAGGACAGAATATTTTTATGTGCATCAGCACTCGGTGGTCCCGTTCTGTGAGCTTGTGTGGCCTACCACTCCTAAACTTCACAGTAAACGTTTCCTCACCAGGGTGCCGTGCCGTCGGCAACATAGACCTGGAACTGTTGGGGTGCTAGGACCTAGTTTAACAATTATGCATCCATCCGTGAGTAACTCTGGTCTGTAATCACTCATTCACTCAGGACTTATTTATTCATTCAGGTCTGTAGATACATATTCATGTACAGTTGTTATATCATATCACGTGCATTATTGTAAGTAATTCTTGGACTGAACATACATAGTCATTCACTCAGGAATGCATATTAGTATCCTGACAGTTGTATCTTTATATCGAATGTGCAATACGTGCATTTATCTGTAATTAAACCCTGCACTAAGGACTTTATTTTAAGGGAATTACTATTATTACCCTAAATTATATCATACACACATTTAGCTATTTAAGTATCTCTTCCTGTCATTTACCTGTACAGTTAATGTAACCATGCAAATATTCACTTACCTGTTCATTTAACCAGACTATATATTAAGTAAACTATTATTACCCTCACTTATATCATACGCACTTTTAGCTATTTAAGTATTTCTCTGCCATCGACCTGTATAGTATAGTTAACCATGCAAATACTCCTTATTTATCTATATCAACTTGCAGTTTTTTTTTTACCTAACACTGTAACAACGAATAGTGTACAGTGGGGAGAACAAGTATTTGATACACTGCCGATTTTGCAGGTTTTCCTACTTACAAAGCATGTAGAGGTCTGTCATTTTTATCATAGGTACACTTCAACGGTGAGAGACGGAATCTAAAACAAAAATCCAGAAAATCACATTGTATGATTTTTAAATAATTAATTTGCATTTTATTGCATGACATAAGTATTTGATCACCTACCAACCAGTAAGAATTCCGGCTCTCACAGACCTGTTAGTTTTTCTTTAAGAAGCCCTCCTGTTCTCCACTCATTACTTGTATTAACTGCACCTGTTTGAACTCGTTACCTGTATAAAAGACACCTGTCCACACACTCAATCAAACGGACTCCACACACTCAATCAAACAGCTGTGTAAGGACATCAGGGATAAAATTGTAGACCTGCACAAGGCTGGGATGGGCTACAGGACAATAGGCAAGCAGCTTGGTGAGAAGGCAACAACTGTTGGCGCAATTATTAGAAAATGGAAGAAGTTCAAGATGACGGTCAATCTCCCTCGGTCTGGGGCACCATGCAAGATCTCACCTCGTGGGGCATCAATGATCATGAGGAAGGTGAGGGATCAGCCCAGAACTACACGGCAGGACCTGGTCAATGACCTGAAGAGAGCTGGGACCACAGTCTCAAAGAAAACCATTAGTAACACACTGCGCCGTCATGGATTAAAATCCTGCAGCGCACGCAAGGTCCCCCTGCTCAAGCCAGCGCATGTCCAGGCCCGTCTGAAGTTTGCCAATGACCATATGGATGATCCAGAGAAAGAATGGGATAAGGTCATGTGGTCTGATGAGACAAAAATAGAGCTTTTTGGTCTAAACTCCACTCGCCGTGTTTGGAGGAAGTAGAAGGATGAGTACAACCCCAAGAACACCATCCCAACCGTGAAGCATGGAGGTGGAAACATCATTCTTTGGGGATGCTTTTCTGCAAAGGGGACAGGACGACTGCACCGTATTGAGGGGAGGATGGATGGGGCCATGTATCGTGAGATCTTGGCCAACAACCTCCTTCCCCCAGACCGAGGGAGATTGACCGTCATCTTGAACTTCTTCCATTTTCTAATAATTGCGTCAACAGTTGTTGCCTTCTCACCAAGCTGCTTGCCTATTGTCCTGTAGCCCATCCCAGCCTTGTGCAGGTCTACAATTTTATCCCTGATGTCCTTACACAGCTCTCTGGTCTTGGCCATTGTGGAGAGGTTGGGGTCTGTTTGATTGAGTGTGTGGACAGGTGTCTTTTATACAGGTAACGAGTTCAAACAGGTGCAGTTAATACAGGTAATGAGTGGAGAACAGGAGGGCTTCTTAAAGAAAAACTAACAGGTCTGTGAGAGCCGGAATTCTTACTGGTTGGTAGGTGATCAAATACTTATGTCATGCAATAAAATGCAAATTAATTATTAAAAAATCATACAATGTGATTTTCTGGATTTTTGTTTTAGATTCCGTCACTCACAGTTGAAGAGTACCTATGATCAAAATTACAGACCTCTACATGCTTTGTAAGTATGAAAACCTGCAAAATCGGCAGTGTATCAAATACTTGTTCTCCCCACTGTACATATTCAGCCATCCACCCATACTATGCAATGTCTTTTTATAGCTTTTTTGCACTCCAGACTTCTTGTATTTTTATACTTTTTGATACTGCCGCTCTATGTATCATGTATCGTGTATCTGTCTTTTGTGTATTTTCGTGCTGGCGTTTTGCTCCTGCCCTGTGTTTTTTGTCGTAGGTGCTTGACGAAGAAATTTCCCCTCGGGGATCAATAAAGTACCTATCCATCCATCCATCCATCCATCTATCCATCTATCCAACAGCACTTACAGTTGACCGGGGCAGCTCTAGCAGGGCAGAAAAATTACGAACTGACTTGTTGGAAATATGGCATCCTATAATGGTGCAACGTTGAAAGTCACTTAGCTCTTCAGTAAGGCCATTCTACTGCCAATGTTTGTCTATGGAGATTGCATGGCTATGTGCTAGATTTTTTATACCTGTCAGCAACAGGTGTGGCTCAAATAGCCGAATTCACAAATTTAAAGGGGTGTCCACATACTTTTGTATATATAGTGTATCTAAGTCTGCATCTCTGTGTTGACTAAACGCTCCCCCTGTGTCCTGGAGACCTGTAGAGGGTATAGGTGGAGGGACTGGTCAGGGACAGAACCAGGGACAGAACCAGAGACGGGACCAGGAACAGTACCAGGGGGTAAAGTGGAGACCTTTAGAGGGTAGAGATGAGGGACCGGTCAGGGACAGAACCAGGGACAGTGGCTACCTTACCCCTGTCAAGAGCTCTGTTGACTTTAGACAGTACTGTCTCTAACCCCCTGGCTACCTTACCCCTGTTGTCAGGCTCTGTCCATAGAGAAGCCTATTTGCTTCTCTATGTAACCATGGTCAGAGTCTGACAGGTTTATTCTTTCTGTATCTGGTGGTGGTTTGCGTTGGATCCCTAATTAGAGGCAGCTGCTGCGCATCGTCTCTAATTAGGGATCCTACATAGGTTTGTAATTTTCACACTGGGTTGTGGGTCGTTGTCGATTATTTCGCGAGTCACTGTGACAGTAAGTGTGCAACATTCGTTACGTCTATTCATTCGTGTTTGTTTTTGTAAACGTGACTTTTGTATATCGTGTTTTTGTTTCGTGCAGTAGTTCGTCATTGGTGTTTATTATTACTTAGTATAAATAAAATATGTCAAACTACTATCCCTGCGCTGCGCATTGGTCTGTACATGCACCTGTCTAGAGCTCTGAGGGGGGAGAGGCTAAGATGAACCATAATAGCAGTGGTTACGGAGGAGGAATAGAGAGGGAAGGAGGGAAACTAGTTAAGAAAAACCCTAAGAAGAATAGCTAGAGAGTTAGAGGAGAAAGGAGCGAGGAGGATGGATAGAGGGAGAGGAGGAGGGAGACAGGTTAACAGGAGACTTGGCGCAGGTTTTAATGATGTCCGTGGGCCTTATTGAATATTGACGTTGGGTATCCGAGGCTAAATGGTTCAGTTTGACTGTGGCTGCCGCAACTTGAAACCCTTTCACCGGTTGATTCAACACAGGATTGTTAGGATCATGTTACTGTGGTAACAAGCTTTTGTCTTTAGTCTTTGTAATGTGATTTTGTTGTACCTCCTTCCTGGTGCTATCCTGTTTTGGGAAAAAGCTAAATGATAGAACTCTTATCAAAGAGACAGTCTTACACATAGAGGGTAAGGGAATGTACAGGGAATGTACAGGGAATGTACAGAACATAGAATAGAAACAGATCTCTAGTGATCAACACAGAGACCTAGTACCACTCATAATGTGGTATTGTCCACATCATTTTGTTAAGACCCATTCAAAGTAGCTGTTTGGTTTACAGTCAGCCAGCGGCTTTGTCTGAGGAGAACAGTACCCTCATCAAAGAGACAGGGTTATAGTGGAATGTGCAGACTATATAGACGAGACACATACAGGTAAAGATAGGCCTGTCCGGGTTTAGGTGGAGCTGACACATCACATGCAGGTAAAGATAGGCCTGTCTGGGTTTGGGTGGAGCTGAGACGTCACATACAGGTATAGATAGGCCTGTCTGGGTTTAGGTGGAGCTGACACATCACATACAGGTATAGATAGGCCTGTCTGGGTTTAGGTGGAGCTGACACATCACATACAGGTATAGATAGGCCTGTCTGGGTTTAGGTGGAGCTGACACATCACATACAGGTATAGATAGGCCTGTCTGGGTTTAGGTGGAGCTGACACATCACATACAGGTATAGATAGGCCTGTCTGGGTTTAGGTGGAGCTGACACATCACATACAGGTATAGATAGGCCTGTCTGGGTTTAGGTGGAGCTGACACATCACATACAGGTAAAGATAGGCCTGTCTGGGTTTAGGTGGAGCTGACACATCACATACAGGTATAGATAGGCCTGTCTGGGTTTAGGTGGAGCTGACACATCACATACAGGTATAGATAGGCCTGTCTGGGTTTAGGTGGAGCTGACACATCACATACAGGTATAGATAGGCCTGTCTGGGTTTAGGTAGAGCTGACACATCACTCATTAGCAGTGATGGGGGAGAAAATCCATACAGTTACATATCAGGGTATTCTTTTTGACGATATATCGTATCGTTTTGACAACGATACGACGGGTCAAAACTTTCTCATGTCTCCCTTGTCCCTCTGCAGCAGACATATGGAGAGCAATATGTTTGGAACATTACTTATAGGATACTTATAGGATCATGAGAATTGCAAGAATTGCAATATAGATCGTATTGGCACCTAAGTATTGTGATAAAATCAAATCAAATGTTATTGGTCACATACACATGTTTAGCAAATGTTAATGCAGGTGTATAGAAATGCTTGTGCTTCTAGTTATCGTATTGTGAGTTCCCTGACAACTCTCAGCCCTACTCATCAAGTCTCTAAGCATTATTAATCTGAGTTAGTCCCAGGTTGTTGTTGTTTTACACATCACAGTCCTGGCTCTGTGAGCCTCTACCACTACTTCCTTTGTATGTCATTGTGTTTTTGGAATGTTATTTGCAGTGTTTCAGTTTGAACTCACTAGGCTGAAGCGTGCAGGTTTCTCCTCTCCTCTTTGTTGGAGGTCTATTTCTGTGATCCTGATCTGGCTCCTCTGGTGCCCAGCTCCAGATGCTCTCCTCCGTTACCACGGTGACGTTCTCCAGATGGCGAGCGACAAGGCGAGACTCGCCCAGAATCTAGTCTGATCGCAGGGGACATGCATAACACCTATACATGCAGGACTATAAAGATACACACTAAACACTAGCTCAGTTACACTGTTTGTCATACCCTTCCACATGCAGACTGTGGCTCTAATTCATGCACTGTTCTAGAACACATGCAGACTGTGGCTCTGATTCATGCACTGTTCTAGAACACATGCAGACTGTGGCTCTGATTCATGCACTGTTCTAGAACACATGCAGACTGTGGCTCTGATTCATGCACTGTTCTAGAACACATGCAGACTGTGGCTCTGATTCATGCACTGTTCTAGAACACATGCAGACTGTGGCTCTGATTGAAACACACGCAATTTTTCTCTCTCTCACTCATACTAACACTCAAACACACACACTGCAGTACAGTACAGTATAATAAAATGTGTGTGTCATAGGGTGCACAGGAAACAATCTCTCCTTCATGTGACCGGGATGTCATTAATCTTTATGGAGGTTAACAAATATGCTTCCATGGAAGGTATATTTCATACCCCGACAGCCCACAATGAGGCCATTGTAGCGCTGCTCACTCTAACTCCAAACTCTCTTCATTCAGTGTGTGTGTGTGTGTGTGTTTGGTTGGATTCAAAACTGCACCTCAAGTCAAGGCTTGAGTTTGTTCTCTCAGAGTTATGTGTTTTTGATTGGAAATGTATGTGAAACAAGGATGAAAACATTGTCCGACGCCATTTTCTTTGTTACAGGAAGCCGCTATTTATTTTGTGAACAGGAAGACGTATGCATATGTACAATCATTTTGAGGTTTGCCTACATTGCTATTACTCATTACAGGCCGAGAGAAATTGTCTGGTTGCATTTCTGTCTGTAGCAGAGTTTCAAGGATCTCTCTCTCTCTCTCTCTCTCTCTCTCTCTCTCTCTCTCTCTCTCTCTCTCTCTCTCTCTCTCAGGGCAGTATTTCTAACAGGGAAGTGGCGAGTCTTCCCACTAACCCATTAGACTTCCATTAGCTCAGATTTGTGTGATTAATTCTAATTAATCAGTTAAGGCTGCATCCGTCACTCCTCCCTGCCCGCTCCTCACATTTCATTTTTACCCTCATTTTTCAGCTCGCCACCGAGCGAGAAAAGCAAGAGCGACAGAGCGAGTGAACTAAAAAACAGGTTCTAGGGAGCTGTTTCATTTGTGTCAGACCTCGACGGCGCTCAATAGTCATTGGTCGGTGGCTGGGGCGGCCATCCCTCACTGTAATGAAACCTATTGATGTTTGCAGGGCTTTGATTTCCCGCTGGTGAAATACGATACACAATGCCGCTAACTGCTAAATGAGTCAAAACAGCACCCATAGCTACCGACCTCTCTCTCTGTTCGCTACACTAGCTCCCTTTTCTAACTAGAACGGTGAAAACCAGATGACTAAAGTCTTGGTTGTTGTGGCACTTTATGATGTATAGTCTACCTGTAGCTTGGACAGCCATTTCCAAGATCAATGTGTAATGCGTAGATGTGAACCTGCTGCACTACAGACTCTTAGTAGAATAGAATCATTGTAAGAAATCTGTTTAATCTGTGCAGCTAAGAATTCATATATACCCACTGAGATCCTGTGTGTGATGATGTATGGTCCTTTCCTCACATTTCTCGCTTTTCAGCTGCCATTACTGCTAGATGGAGGATCGATTCATCAACCAGCCTCTGCTCCATTCTCTCCCCTCTCCTCTCTTCCTCTCTTCTCACCCATTGCCTCTCCCATCTCGTACTTCCTCTCTGTTCGCTTAATTTTTTAATCTGTTTGTACCCCTTGTGTCCCTCCATCCCTCGTACATTGTCAGACGAGGCCGGGGATCCTTTGTCTGTTTATGGGTAGGCTGAGACCGTGCCTATCACTATTATATCCACTCTCATGTCAGTCACACTGCTTCAGTCTTGGGAGGGTTAGATCCACTCTGCCGAGGACGGCCATCTAATGTCAGTCACACTGCTTCAGTCTGGGAGGGTTAGATCCACTCTGCCGAGGACGGCCATCTAATGTCAGTCACACTGCTTCAGTCTGGGAGGGTTAGATCCACTCTGCAGAGGACGGCCATCTCATGTCAGTCACACTGCTTCAGTAACTAGTCAGACACTTGGCCGGGATACGGCTTATTTCACTGTTTCTCTGTGTTAACTAACTGACAGAGCTTATTGTACTCTCTCTCTGTGTTAACTAACTGACAGGGCTTATTTCACCTTCTCCCTGTGTTAACTAACTGAGAGGGCTTATTTCACTGTCTCCCTGTGTTGACTTACTGACAGCAGTTGTTGTTGTATCTGTGTCGTTGCAGGAGCCCTTGGTTTAACGGCTGGGGGTTCAACCTGCCCAGGGGCCAGTCTCTGCTGGATAAATGGAACCAAGTCCCAGAGGGCATTGACATCCTCATGACCCACTGCCCTCCCCTCGGTGAGTCCAATTAACCAATCACATTCACAAACCCCGAATATATTACGGAGCAGGTTAGGTTAGGTTGCGTGTGTGTGTGTGTGTGTGTGTGTGTGTGTGTGTGTGTGTGTGTGTGTGTGTGTGTGTGTGTGTGTGTGTGTGTGTGTGTGTGTGTGTGTGTGTGTGTGTGTGTGTGTGTGTGTGTGTGTGTGTGTGTGTGTGTGTGTGTGTGTACACTGCATCAGCTTTGCATAATCATCTCAGCCCTACTCCCGTGCAGAGTTTTAATGTTCCCGACCACTCTGGTTCTATATCCTCAATTATTTACAACCTAGCCCAGCTCCTGGATTTAGGACACGCAGCGCTGCTGCACCCCAGGGAAAAGTTTGATATCCCGGACGAGTTGAAAAGGCGACGGCGTGGCCGTAGGACGGGATTGAATTGTAAGGCAAAGCTGAGGAAGTACAAGCCGGCTATACCGTCTATCATTATGGGCAACTTGAGATCGCTGCATAACAAGATGGACGAGCTTCAGGGTCTGGTCCATGGGCAAAGAGACTACCGGGAAGCTAGCCTATTGTGCTTTACTGAAACATGGCTGAATGATAACATCCCCATAGGGAACGTAACTAGCGGCGGTTTCCAGACCATCAGAGCGGACAGGGATAGCGTTTCTTCCGGTAAGGGAGGGGGGCTGGCTTTATTAGTTAACAACAGATGGTGTAATCCGAAACATATTACTGTTAAGGAACAGTTTTGTAGCCTGGACATTGAGCTGTTAGCCGTTAGCCTGAGACCCTACTATTTGGCGAAGGAATTCACGGCGGCCATTGCTGTTATTGTTTACATCCCGCCCTCCGCGGACGCAAACACAGCGTGTGACGTCATCCACTCTGTTATCGCGAGGTTACAGACAGCGCATCCCAGTGCTTTCTTTGCCATTTCGGGGGATTTTAACCATGCATCTCTCTCCTTAACGCTGCCCACGTTCAAACGATTCGTGAAGTGTCCAACCAGGAATAATACAACTCTGGACTTGTTATATGCTAATGTGAAGGATGCATACAACTCCACTGCACTCCCTCCCCTTGGTAGATTGGATCACAACCTTGTCCACCTCACCCCACTCTACAGGCCTATGGTCCAACAACAGCCTGCGACCACTAGGACCATGGTCTCCAGAGGCGAATGAGGCCCTACAGGACTGCTTTGAAACAACAGACTGGGATGTGCTTTGTGAGGCTCATGGGGAGGACATTGACTTACTGACTGCATAAAGGACTATATAAATGTTTGTGTAGACAACACCGTACCCACCAGGAAGGTATGCTGTTTTCCAAATAATAAACCCTGGGTCACCAGCGACCTAAAGGCCCTGCTGATTGAGAAGAAGAGGGCCTTCAAGGAGGGGGACAGGGACAAATTGATATGCGTCCAGAGGGAACTGAAGTTGCGGATTGCTGAGGGGAAGAGAGGGTATAGGGAGAAGATGGAGGACAAGCTGAGGCAGAGCCAGGTGAGAGAGGTGTGGAAGGGTATGATAAATATCACTGGCTTCAAAAAGTCAAACAGTGGGCAGACGGAGCGGACCCAGGACAGAGCCAATGAGCTGAACCAATTTTTTAACAGGTTTGATAACAGGTTCCACCTCCGCCCCTGCTCCCTCTGGACTGATCCTCAACACCCCCCTTCCCCCCACCTCCCCACCTGGGCTGGCTTTCACCACCAACCAAGTGAAGAGAGAGCTGGAGAGATTACATCAGTGGAAAGCGGCGGGCCCTGATGGCATCAGCCCAAGGATGCTTAGGGTTTGTGGTGACCAACTGTGTGGAATACTCCAGCGACCCTTCAACCTTAGCCTGAGCCTGGAAAGGGTCCCTGTGCTGTGGAAAACATCCTGCCTCGTCCCAGTGCCCAAGAAGGCACACCCCACTGTCCTGAATGACTTCAGACCTGTAGCGCTAACATCCCACATCATGAAGACCCTGGAAAGGTTATTCCTCGCTCACCTCAGACCCCTGGTGTGTACATCACTGGACCCCCTGCAGTTCACATATCAGCGCAACATCGGGGTGGATGATGCAATCATCTACCTTCTGCAGAGGGCCAACTCTCACCTGGACAACGCAGGTTGCACTGTGAGGGTTATGTTTTTTGACTTCTCCAGTGCCTTCAACACCATTCAGCCCCTGCTACTGGGTGAGAAGATAAAGAGGATGAAAGTGGAAGCACCCTTAGTCTCCTGGGTCACGGACTACCTGACCGGTAGGCCACAATTTGTGCGACTACAGAGCTGTGTGTCAGAACAGAGCTAGCCTTCCTGATCAGCTTATTTACCCAAGAAGCATCACCGGCCTTTATGTTGGCGCCCAAGCACACGACTGCAAAAAAGATGGCACTGGCCACCACAGACTGGTAGAAAGTATGCAGTAGTTTACTGCACACGTTGAAGGACCTGAGCCTCTTGTATGGAACTTGTATGACCCAACCATTTCCACATCCATCCCCTGTATAGGGACTGCAGTCAGTTGGGCCTAAGGCTAAGGCTGGAGCTAAGGCTCGGGCTAAGGCTGGGGCTGAGGCTGGAGCTAAGGCTGAGGCTAAAGCTAAGGCTGGGGATGGAGCTAAGGCTGGGGATGGAGCTAAGGCTGGGGATGGAGCTAAGGCTGGGGATGGAGCTAAGGCTGGGGATGGAGCTAAGGCTGAGGCTAAGGCTAAGGCTGAGGCTAAGGCTGGGGATGGAGCTAAGGCTGGGGATGGAGCTAAGGCTGGGGATGGAGCTAAGGCTGAGGCTAAAGCTAAGGCTGAGGCTAAAGCTAAGGCTGAGGATGGAGCTAAGGCTGAGGCTAAAGCTAAGGCTGGGGATGGAGCTAAGGCTGAGGCTAAGGCTAAGGCTGGGGATGGAGCAAAGGCTGAGGATGGAGCTAAGGCTGAGGATGGAGCTAAGGCTGAGGCTAAGGCTAAGGCTGGGGATGGAGCAAAGGCTGGGGATGGAGCAAAGGCTGAGGATGGAGCTAAGGCTGAGGATGGAGCTAAGGCTGGGGATGGAGCTAAGGCTGGGGATGGAGCTAAGGCTGGGGATGGTGCTAAGGCTGGGGATGGAGAAGAGAGAAAGGTAGAGAGGAAGAGAGAGGAGTAGGGACTGGGGAAGAGACTACCTACAGAAAATAGTAACTATTGTGCTTAGTTATTGTTGCTGTCTTATGTAGGTTTGTTGTCTTTCTTGCGTGTTCTGCAGGGTTCAGAGACTGGGTTCCTAAGGAGCTGCAGAGGGTGGGCTGTGTGGAGCTGCTCAACACGGTCCAGAGGAGGGTCCGACCCAAACTCCACGCCTTCGGAGGAATACATGAAGGTCAGTCAGGATGGCTCCAATAGACACACAGAGAGTGAGAGAGAGTCCTTCCCTCCCTCTTGCTCTTATCCTCCTCTTTCTACCTCCATCCCTGCCTCCCTCTTTTCCCATTCTTTCTACCTCAGTCCCTCCCTCCATCCATCCATCCTTTAATGTTTTGAATTAAAGGTGTAAAAATTAATAGACTCAGTTCAGAGGAGAGACAATTAAAGAAGTCTCTCAGAAAGGAACGCACCCTGTGGGGTTTTGATTAGTCAATTAGACAATACGGTTTCTCACTTCATGTCCAATGTTGATGATCCGTTGGACTTCCCGTAGCGCGTGCTGATGATGCATTGTCCCTCCACAGGGTATGGCATCATGACTGACGGCTGCACGACGTTCATCAACTCCTCCACGTGCACGGTCAGCTTCCAGCCCACCAACCCCCCAATCGTGTTTGACCTGCCCAACCCCTCCTCCAGCTCCTGAGAATGACCTCTGAGGGTGAAGCATGGGGGGGACAGAATAAACGTTTTTGTTTCTAATAAATAATGTCAAGATAATTAAGTGTTTCTCTCAAATATTGTTATTTTGTAAGCTGTAAAGTGAAAGAGTGTGGGGAGGCTATAGGGTTAGAGGTGGGGTGATGTTGGATGGGTGGGCAGGTAATGGGGTGCTAAGTGGTTATAAAATCTTGCTCTGGAAGAAAAGCAGTCGGATCTGTAAGATAAATGCTTTGTGAATTTGTACAACTTCCTTAGTTTTTGGAGTTTGTGTTTGCTGGAAACGTCGGTATTGGACACCATTGTTGATTTTGTACGTTCTTGTTTTTTGTGTTCGGTTTCATTTTGTTTTCCTGGACAATTCTGCTTTCTGATTGGCTGACAGGGACGATGCCTTAAACTAGCTTTAACGTTCTCAGCTAGAGCCCCACTCTGCAAGCTCAGAGAAAGACCTTATTTATTGTTAACTTGTGTCTATCAACCCAATCAAACTACACCACAAAGAGCAGGGAAAGAAATCTATCAAATTATACGCTTGAGAAACTCTAACGTCTACCGTCTGCAATTCTGATACATTTGGAGAAAATTAAGTATATATATATATATATACTGTATTCATGTTGTAAAAGATCTGTACTAAACGTTGGTTCAAAACATCCTGGTGGGATTTTCTTTCTTGTGTTTTCACCTGTATTTGATTTAGCTTGTTTCTTTGCCACGCCCATCAAATGTTCTTCATACGTTTCTTTAATGTTCATGTTTTACTCCCACTGTTAGGGTAGAGCAGGGGGCTCCAACTCCTCCGGTCTTTGAGTGCTACTGGGGCTGCAGGCTTGTGTTCCAGTCCAGCAGGAACACATGTCTAACTATATAATGTAGTTGTTTATTTGATGGAGGTTTGTTAGTGCTGGGCTAGAACAAAAGCATGCCCAGGACTAGAGTTGGAGGCCCCTAAGGTAGAGGTTCATGGATGAGAGAGGAATGTTTTTAGAATTTAAGACTCAATTCACTATCCGACAGGTGGTGGTTGGTTTTCTTTTACGACACACCTGCCTAAAAAAGGTATAGTTGTCCTTTCGATTGTAAATCTTATAGTATTTGTGTTTTTATAGCTTTCTTCTCATTTTGCACTGTGTGTAAATGCAATCTTGCTAGCACAAAAAATGTTGCCAAAAGCTGTCTCAACTTTGCAACTGTAAATGCTCCTTTGCTCTGTTTACTTTCTCTAGCTATACTGCCCTACCAAGCAAAAAGGCAGTAACTGTTCATTTGGTCAAAAGAGTTCATGTAATTTTTGCTACATTAAATACATGATTAATCATGTGGACAAATATCCTGCCTCTATTGTATTGTGTTCTGGAGAACATTAGGCTCATGTTAGCAGAACTGCAAAAGGTTACTGTGAAACCAAGGTAAATAAAAGCAATTTTTCTCAGTTCCACGCTATGAGCAGTTACTGCCTTTTTGCTTGGTATGGCAGTATAGGTCTCTTCTCTTTCTCTGTCTGTTAGTTTCCTCCTTGTAGGTCTGGTTTCTTTCTTTCTCTCGTTGTGATATATTTAGCTGCTTTTATATGCAAATAAAATTGCAAGATTTTTACTTAAGAAGCATTGTCTTGTTGTTGATCAATCATACAGTACTCCATCATAACTGTTATAGCGTTAATTTGAAATCATAAAAAATGTGCAATGTATAATCATGCTAGTATGAATAGCTTTAAATCGGTTTTAAGTAATTACTGGACATCAGCTCTATTGTAAATTATCCTGCCTTTTGAATTGATTTGTTGTTTTATATTAAGGATGCTCAGTGTTGTCATTGTAGCTATTTTTGTATCTGAAAGTTAATTTTGAATACGGTTATTTATTTTCTCACTGGAGACACTGAAATCTGATGTTTGAAATGATAGAGGTTTACATGGGTGAATCTATGCCCATCCAAGGGTACTTTTGGATTGGCTATAGAAAGATCCATCCCCTTTGGATGTACAGAGAAACATACATTTACATTTAAAATATTGTCAATGAAACCCAGAATTGTCACAGGAAGTACCATCATTCTCACAAACCCCAGTTTAGCTGCCAACAGAAGCTACAGTAAATTATATGACACTTCTGCTTGCCCCTAATCCTATTTCTCACATGCACCGTTACATAAAGATATGCAGGGTTCCATAGGGCTAATGGTTGTGGTTTATTTTGGTGTAGAGTTACTTATATCTGCTAAAGCTCTATCTCCTTCTAATCCTGTTTGGATCAGTTGGTGTGTTGAGGAGTGTCAGGTTATACATCAATACCCTGATCAGGTGAAGGGATGAGGAGTTATACATCAATACCCTGATCAGGTGAAGGGATGAGGATTTAAGAGGGTGGAGAGATGAGAAACAACAGAACAGCCTTCAGTCCTGTAGTCAAACCACAAGGCCTTCTCCCTTGGTGCCAACTAACACACAACACAACCCTCCAATGCCCCCCCAAAAAACTGTCACATCCTCACAACACCCTCATGCCCCTTCCACACACACATACAGTCCCCTCTTCACCTCTCCTTCCACACACACATACAGTCCCCTCTTCGCCTCTCCTTCCCCTCCCACCAGACTAACCAATTAACTCGTCCCCCAAACGAGGAGAGCAACATCCCGCCCGGCACCAACCCGATCCCCGTCCCTCATTACCATAATCTAGGATAATCATATTAGCATAGCGCCACAGATGAACGAATGAGCGGAGACCCACATTGGGTCTGTTTGGACTAATGTGTACATTCTGTATCTCTGTGTGGGAGTGGGGAGAGCACATGGACACTCTTATGTATACTGTGTAAAGGCTCATGTAATGCGTGTTTTTTTTTTGTTGAGCTCATAGCTTTAATGCCCACACAGTCTTTGTCTATAGAGGCAAGCTGCAGGCAAACATGCGCCCACCGCCATGGGGCCTTTTGAAGTTCTTTAAAGGAAGTCGGAGGGGGGATGGGGTGAAGCCACATGATCCAACAGAAATCACATGTATACAGTATACACACTAATCACCAAGCCACCATGCCGTGCACCAGGGCACATGTCATGATTCAATCCGATCGCACTTGTAGACAACGTAGCCTTTAAAGGCAATGATACCGTGTTTGTGGAGATTGCTTTCAAGGTAAATGCTGCAGATGTCGGCTCAATTAGAAATTACCTTTAAATGTCAAGCGTGCTGTAACGCGGATCAAGCAGGATCGGAATGAATCCCAGGCGAAGTAGGAACAGTTTCTATGTCAGTGTTTTCCACACTTGCACCCCCCCCCCCCCCCCCCCCCCCCAGGGTTAAAACATATTTTCCACACACTTACACATGCACTCCACCCCCCTAAGACAGAGTGTGTTGAGGTGTGTGTGTGTGTGTGTCTCCATCACATGTTGTATTCTCTCTCTCTTTCCCTCCCTCCCCTCACTCCCTCCCTCCCCTCCCTTTCTGCAGTCCATGTCTGCGTGTGTGTGTGTTGAGGTGTGCGTGTGTGTGTGTTGAGGTGTGCGTTTGTGTGTGTTGAGGTGTGTGTGTCTTTATTGCTCCCCCAGATTGCCAGTTTTATTAATTATCCTAGCCCTGGCAGCTGCTGGTGATATTGTCTATATGTCAGGTTAGCCTTCGCTCCACGGTGATGGATGGATACAGGGTGAGACACGGTGAAGGTCTAACCATCCACCAGGGTGTCAATGGTGTGAGGAGTGTGTGTGTGGTGTGTGTGTTTGTGTGTGCATATGTGTGTGTGTGTGTGCATGTGTATGTGTGTGTGTTTGTATGTGTGTGTGTGCAGGGGCGTCGTGCCAAAAAATATGAGGAGGCACAAAGTACATGAGGATGTGTGTGTGTGTGTGTGTGTGTGTGTGTGTGTGTGTGTGTGTGTGTGTGTGTGTGTGTGTGTGTGTGTGTGTGTGTGTGTGTGTGTGTGTTAGAGAGAGGGAGAGAAGGCTTACCCAGGTGCCCCAGCTCTGCATGCAGTGTTTATGCAGTCTTAATTGTCCCACCAGTGGTATTATTGTAATCTGGAGTTGATTTGGCACCGTTTGAGTTGCTGTGAAATCATTCACTGAATCAGATCGGGCTTTTACGCTTTCCATCGCCTCATCTACCACGTGGTACCAGTTATAAACTCTTTATAAGTGTTATTATTTGTATCATTTCAGTTTAGATTACGAGGTGACACCAAGAGGTTTGGAAAAGGAGCAGACAAAAACTTTGGGTTGAAAGTTGAAAAATGTAATTAAAGTGGCTTATTTCCTGTGTGAAAGTTAGCATGTTGTAAAATACTAGATACAGTAAACAGACAGACAGACAGACAGACAGACAGACAGACATGAAAAACGGACCAGAGAGACAAACGGACGGACAGACAGACAGACCGGACAGACAGACAGACAGACTGGACAGACAGACAGACAGACAGACAGACAGATAGATAGATAGATAGATAGATAGATAGATAGATAGATAGATAGATAGATAGATAGATAGATAGATAGATAGATAGATAGATAGATAGATAGATAGATAGATAGATAGATAGATAGATAGATAGATAGATAGATAGAATGACACACACTCAGGTAACAATGTATAATTACTAACTGGATTTAACTGGTATAACTGGCTAAAATTAACAGCATGGTTTTTTAATTGGAAATCAAAGTAGAGAGAAATAACCGAGCTTGAACCCAATTCTGCATAAAATGTACCTTGTGGATGTCTTCTCAACCTTCTCTCTCCCTCTCTCTCTGTCTCTCTCTCTCCCTCTCTCTCTCCCTCGCTCTCTCTCTCTCTCTCTCTCTCTTTCTCTCTCTCTCTCTCTCTCTCTCTCTCTCTCTCTCTCTCTCTCTCTCTCTCTCTCTCTCTCTTCTCTCTCTCTCCCACAAGAACATTAAGGGTAACAGGGTTGCAAACTTTCCATTATATCTATCAGCGTTACTCATTATCTAGTAGTGTGCTCCAGTAATACACTAATTACTGTTATTAGATGGCATCGTCCTGTTATTCCCATGTACCGGTAGTCATGGATGTTGCCTAGCTACATGCCAATCAGCCTACTTGACAACTGTATGTCTACAAATGGTGCAAGCTCCACATTAGCAAATTATGGAAAGTAGGTGTGACAAATGGCGTTAATTTGTGGTGGCATTGACATGAAGGATAGTTATACCTATAGGAGTGTCCATAGAGTGGAGGTTATTCTGCGTTTGACCTTGTGTTTTTCTCTGATGTTGGGGCGTACAGAAATAGTCTTCCTGCTTCTCCTTTAACATGTCAGCTAAAGCGTTGACAGTGTATTGGCAGCTTTACCATTTGGCAGTTAGAAGACATAACATTTTCCTCTTTATAATTATCAATTTAGGACAGGGATGAGCCTTGCGCCATAATCAGATTAAGCTTGATTTATACAGCACCTTTCAGACATGGAATGCAACACAATGTGCTTCACAGGAAGAAAAAAAAAACTACTAAAAACAATGGAAATAAAAGCTGAAATATTTACTACACCACAAACGTAAGAGGATAAAAAACAAAATAATAACAATAAAAACTGAATGATTAAAAAGCACCCAGAGGAAAAGCAAAGGGTGTGTTTTAAGATCTCTTAAAATATCCCCAGTTTCAGCCCCCCTCAGGTTCTCTGGCAGGCTATTCCAGAGGCTGGGGGCATAATAACTAAAGGCTTCATGCCTCTTGGTCCTAGGCTTTGGGATAGTTAAAAGGCCAGTGCCAGAGGACCTGAGGGACCTACTGGGTACATAACTTAAATACGTCTGACATGTATTGGGGTGCACAATTGTGGATTGATTTAAAAACCAGTAGAAGAATATTAAAATTAATTCTATAACTCATAGGTAGCCAGTGCAGAGACCTTAAAACCGGTGTAATGTGTGCTCTAGGTCTGGTCTTGGTCAGTACCCGTGAGATGCAGTATTCTGTATGTTTTGCAGTTGACCAATGGTAAATTGCCTGTGTTTAGAAAATAGCTAGTGACCCCTAACCCCACCCAGTGATGCACAGAAAACATGATCAAGCTGTGGAGATGAGGAGAGCACTAAAGATGCAAGACAGGAACAGAACTGACGTTACATTGGTCTATTGAGCTCAGACAGACCAGACGGACCAGAGAGACAGACAGACAGACAGACAGACCAGACGGACCAGAGAGACAGACAGACAGACCAGAGAGACAGACAGACAGACCGGACAGACAGACAAGACAGACAGACAGACCAGACGGACCAGAGAGACAGACAGACAGACCAGAGAGACAGACAGACAGACAAGACAGACAGACAGACCAGACGGACCAGAGAGACAGACAGACAGACCGGACAGACAGACAAGACAGACAGACAGACCAGACGGACCAGAGAGACAGACAGACAAGACAGACAGACAGACAGACCAGACGGACCAGAGAGACAGACAGATAGACCGGACAGACAGACAAGACAGACAGACAGACCAGACGGACCAGAGAGACAGACCGGACAGACATACAAGACAGACATACAGACCGGACAGGAAAGACAGACAGACAGACAGACAGACAGACAGACAGACAGACAGACAGACAGACAGACAGACAGACATGAAAAACGGACCAGAGAGACAAACGGACGGACAGACAGACAGACCGGACAGACAGACAGACAGACTGGACAGACAGACAGACAGACAGACAGACAGACAGACAGACAGACAGACAGACAGACAGACAGACAGACAGACAGACAGACAGACAGACAGACAGACAGACAGACAGACAGACAGACAGACAGACTACAGTGCAGTCCAGAGCCCCCAGGCCTTAATTAATCCCATCTCTTCATGCTGATTAATTCAATGAGTCTTGTATTTTATTATTGTGTATTAATTACAATTATTAATGGTCTCAGCAGGACATGATGTCAGCCATATGGGAGGGCAGTATGGCTGTGTTGTCTGGAGAGGTTTTAGCCAACCGCCATGCCAACCGTGAGCCCATCAGGGCACAGTGGGAAAAGCGGGAGGTTTGGCACCTGGCCCATGAAATAATACTTTCAGTCCTGCAACATGGTCTGATTTAGTGGGTTAGGCCTATGAGAGAATGTCATGGAATATACGCCACGCCCGGACTGAATGAATACTATGTTAAACATTTTATTCTGTAAGTAAATCATATCGTGTCAAGCCTGATTCTCAGGCATTCCAGACCATGGAGACCGCTGCGATGTTTTAATGGCACGTGTTAATTCTGTGGATTTTTGTTTTGGCCCATGACAGCCAGAAGGCGCCAGAGTATTGTGTCTCCGAACACACAAACACACACACCAACCGATCCCTCAGCAGCTGCTGCGGTTGACACGGTTGGTGTCATCTCTGCTTGGCCCGGGAGTTAACGTGGGCAACTCGATACTAGATAATGCGTCACCTCTGGTCCTCTGGGCTCTGATGACAAAAGACCTGCTTCTCTCTCTGTGGTAGGATAATAACCCTACATCTGCTTCTCTCTGTGGTAGGATGATAACCCTACATCTGCTTCTCTCTCTGTGGTAGGATGATAACCCTACATCTGCTTCTCTCTCTGTGGTAGGATGATAACCCTACATCAGCTTCTCTCCCTGTGGTAGGATGATAACCCTACATCTGCTTCTCTCTCTGTGGTAGGATGATAACCCTACATCTGCTTCTTTCTCTCTCTTTGGTAGGATGATAACCCTACATCTGCTTCTCTCTCTGTGGTAGTATAATAACCCTACAGCTGTTTCTCTCTCTGTGGTAGGATGATAACCCTACATCTGCTTCTCTCTATGTGGTAGGATAATAACCCTAAAGCTGCTTCTCTCTCTGTGGTAGGATGATAACCCTACATCTGCTTCTTTCTCTCTCTGTGGTAGGATGATAACCCTACATCTGCTTCTCTCTCTGTGGTAGGATGATAACCCACATCTGCTTCTCTCTCTGTGGTAGGATGATAACCCTACATCTGCTTCTCTCTCTGTGGTAGGATAATAACCCTACAGCTGCTTCTCTCTCTTTGGTAGGATGATAACCCTACATCTGCTTCTCTCTCTGTGGTAGGATGATAGCCCTGCATCTGCTTCTCTCTCTGTGGTAGGATAATAAGCCTACATCTGCTTCTCTCTCTGTGGTAGGATAATAACCCTACAGCTGCTTCTCTCTCTGTGGTAGGATGATAACCTTACATCTGCCTCTTTCTCTCTGTAGTAGGATAATAACCCTACAGCTACTTCTTTCTCTGTGGTAGGATGATAGCCCTACATCTGCTTCTCTCTCTGTGGTAGGATGATAACCCTACATCTGCTTCTCTCTCTGTGGTAGGATGATAGCCCTGCATCTGCTTCTCTCTCTGTGGTAGGATACTAAGCCTACATCTGCCCCTTTCTCTCTGTGGTAGGATAATAACCCTACAGCTGCTTCTCTCTCTGTGGTAGGATGATAACCCTACATCTGCCTCTTTCTCTCTGTGGTAGGATAATAACCCTACAGCTGCTTCTCTCTATGTGGTAGGATGATAGCCCTACATCTGCTTCTCTCTCTGTGGTAGGATAATAACCCTACAGCTGCTTCTCTCTCTGTGGTAGGATGATAACCCTACATCTGCTTCTCTCTCTGTGGTAGGATGATAACCCTACAGCTGTTTATCTAGCCTCTCTCCTCTCTGTGCTTCTCTACTGTCACAGTTTGTCTAGTAGTGCTGAGTGATCTTTCGGTTTTAAAACAACTAATTGACTGACCTCGGTTCAATTATTTGAATTCCATTTCCCTCTGGGTTTTTTCTCTGTGCTTAATGCGCACACTGCGCTGCAGTTTCTCTAGAGATAAATCAGATCAAGCCCGAACTGTGCAATGTAGTAGGGAGTTGTAGTTTCCAAAAGGCCAATATTCTACATAGTATAGCACAGAAAACGTGGTAATTAACTACAATGACCATAATCCATTGCCCACCCGTCTACTTGTCCAGTCTGTGTGGAGCAGACACAGAGTTGGGGAGAAGATAGATAGATAGATAGATAGATAGATAGGTACTCCCCGAGGGGGACATTTCTTTGTCAAGCAGCTACAACAACAAAACACAGGGCAGGTTTTTTTTTATTTTACCTTTATTTTACTAGGCAAGTCAGTTAAGAACAAATTCTTATTTACAATGACGGCCTAGGAACAGTGGGTTAACTGCCTTGTTCAGGGGCAGAACGACAGATTTTTACCTTGTCAGCTCGGGGATTCGATCCTGCAACCTTCCAGTTACGGGCCTAACACTCGAACCACTAGGCTACCTGCCGCCCCAAAAGTGCAAAATGCCACAACGAAAGTACACAAAAGACAGATACACGGTACTTGATACATAGAGCGGCAGTATGAAAAAGTATAGAAATACAAGATATCTGGAGTGCAAAATAATAATAATAGTAATAGTTTACTTTAATAGACAGACTGGTTAAATGAACAGGTAAGTGAAAATTTTGCATGGTTAAATTAGCTGTACAGTTAAATATAGAGTTATATTTACAGGTAAGTGAATACTTGCATGGTTACATTAACTGTACAGGTAAATGACAGGAAGAGATACTTTAATAGCTACATGTGTGTATGATATAATTTGGGGTAATAATAGTAATTACCTTAAAATACAGTCCTTAGTGTGCAGGGTTTAATTACAGACAACTGCACGTATTGCACATTCGATATACTAAAAGCAATGAAAAAAGATGCAACTGACAGGATACTAATATGCATTCCTGAGTGAATGACTATGTAAGTTAGGTCCAAGAATTACCAGCAATATTGCACGTGATATGATATAACAACTGTACATGAGTATGTATATACAGACCTGCATGAATAAATAGGTCCTGAGTGAATGAGTGATGACGGACCAGAGTTACTCACGGATGGATGCATAATTGTTAAACTAGGTCCTAGCACCCCAACAGTTGCAGGTCTATGTTGCCGACGGCACGGCACCCCGGTGAGGCATTATATAGTCTAATAGCCGCCGGCAGGAAGGACCTCCTGTAGCGCTCTCTGGCACACCGTGGAGGGATCAGTCTGTGACTGAAGGTGCTCCTCTGCGTCATAACCATGGCGTGCAGAGGGTGGGTGACGTTGTCCATGATGGCCAGCAGTTTGGCCAGGATCCGTCTCTCCGCCACCTCTAGAGTGTCAAGGCTCATCCCCAGGACAGAGCTAGCCTTCCTGATCAGCTTATTTACCTGAGAAGCATCACCGGCTTTAATGTTGGCTCCCCAGCACACCACTGCAAAAAAGATGGCACTGGCCACCACAGACTGGTAGAAGGTATGCAGTAGTTTACTGCACACGTTGAAGGACCTGAGCCTCCTCAGAAAGTAGAGTCGGTTCTGGCCCTTTTTGTACAGGGCGTCGGTGTTACCAGCCCATTCCAGCCTGTTGTCCATATGGACTCCCAGGAACTTGTATGACCCAACTATTTCCACATCCATCCCCTGCATAGGGACTGCAGTCAGTTGTGCCTTGGTTCTCCTGAAGTCCACCACCATCTCCTTTGTTTTGCTGATGTTGAGCTGAAGGTGGTTCTGCTCACACCACAACACAAAGTCACTGATTGTGCTCCTGTACTCCTCCTCCTGCCCGCCCCTGATGCACCCTACAATTGGTGGCATGTTTCAGAGTTATATCTGAAGTCTGAGGTGTAGAGGGTGAACAGGAAGGGGGACAGGACCGTTCCCCGGGGGGCCCCTGTGTTGCTCACTGCCCGTTCTGACACACAGCTCTGTAGTCGCACAAATTGTGGCCTACCGTTCAGGTAGTCCGTGACCCAGGAGACTAAGGGTGCTTCCACTTTCATCCTCCTCATCTTCTCACCCATTAGCAGAGGCTGAATGGTAGTGAAGGCACTGGAGAAGTAAAAAAACATAACCCTCACTGTGCAACCTGCGTTGTCGAGGTGAGAGTAGGCCCTCTGCAGAAGGTAGATGATTGCATCATCCACCCCGATGTTGCGCTGGTATGCAAACTGCAGGGGGTCCAGTGATGTACACACCAGGGGTCTGAGGTGAGCGAGGACTAACCTTTCCAGGGTCTTCATGATGTGTGATGTTAGCGCTACAGGTCTGAAGTCATTCAGGACAGTGGGGTGTGCCTTCTTGGGCACTGGGACGAGGCAGGATGTTTTCCACAGCACAGGGACCCTTTCTAGGCTCAGGCTAAGGTTGAAGCGACGCTGGAGTATTCCACACAGTTGGTCAGCACAGACCCTAAGCACCCTTGGGCTGATGCCATCAGGGCCCGCAGCTTTCCACTGATGTAGTCTCTCCAGCTGTATCAAGAGAGAACAAGTGATGGAGAGGGATGGAAAGCAGCTGCATCTGGAGGTATCTCAACCCGAAAATACACTATCTAAGTGATTGATAGTTGCTATTCAGCAGTCATAAAAGTATGCCTTATTTACTTTGAAGAAGTAGTAAAATATCTTAGTCATGTAAAGTTAATAATGTAATAAGCAGTAATGGGCAGCCACTACCTCATTTTATAAATAGTTGTATTCTGTGTTGTTACAGCATTCAACCCACATAATGCATAGTGCATTTAATGTAATGTGATTCTTTTTTTATAATCGAACCGAAACCTAACCGATCTCAAAAAACACTAATTGCTCAGCACTTTAGTATACCATTGAAGTGCAGCTGAGGGAGGGACTAGGTTGTCCTCTGCCAAGACGACTGGATTTTTCTGACGCAGGACGCATCACACTTGCTCTGTAAATGCAGAGTCCAAAGTTCCAGTCCAGTGCAGTTGGGTTCCCCCTGAATCAGTGTAGTTTGGCAGGTGAATGAGCATTCGTGTCAACGCCAGAGGGTAAACGATGAAATAAGGCCTGGGACAGACAGACAGACAGAGAGTACAGACTAGTAAAATAATCTGAGAAGGAGAGGAATGATACAGGCAGACAGACAGAAAGTGAAGCTGATCTGGGGTCAGTTGTGGGGGCGTCTTACATGTTCCCCATCTGGTGAAACACGTAACATTGTTTTACATCACAACCTTCCTAAGGGTCTCTTTTCGTTTGGGTTGTCACTGTCTCCTCTTCAAAACAGTGGTGGTTGTATAATGGGTTGGGTGTTTCTGACAAACGTCTCAGTCTGTTTGGGTGAGTGGATCTCCTCCACTGTCAGTGTGTCAGATATGTGGAGGCGTAGGAGTCTACTGCATACCGCATCAACTGCATCACTACACTGTACAGTATCTACAGCAGTTGAATCACACTGTCAGGTTTGTCACACTACCATTTATATCAACATGTTGTTCTCTAAAAAAATGCATTTTTCATACAATTCAATGCTGATGAAAGCGTATCAAACATCTCAGAGGTTTACGGTTCTTGTTTTCCCAGTCATAGCACTGCAGTCCTAGACCTAGCACTCAGGTAAGTCCAAGGCTCCTGCAAGGCTACCTACTTAGTTACTTACTTAGTGAATAACTACTGCTCATTCACCGTCCTGACAGTACCAGCAGAATAGTCCACCACACAGCCTGGTAATGGCCTAGTAACAGCCTAGTAACAGCCTGGTAACAGCCTGGTAATGGCCTACTAACAGCCTAGTAACAGCCTGGTAACAGCCTGGTAACAGCCTGGTAATGGCCTGGTAACAGCCTGGTAACAGCCTGGTAATGGCCTAGTAACAGCCTGGTAACAGCCTGGTAACAGCCTGGTAATGGCCTAGTAACAGCCTGGTAACAGCCTGGTAATGGCCTAGACCAATCCTTATTAAGTGTCACAACTACAGTAGGGTTGCAAAATTACACAAACTTTCAATAAATTCCTTGGATTTCCAGAATTTCAGATTTCCCTCCTGATTCCGGGACTCCTCCAACCGGGATTTTGGGAAAACCAGGGAATTTATTGAACGTTCCCAGAATTCTGCGACCCTAGTCACAACGGCACAAAGATGTGTATTAATTGCTTTTCTACACTCATTTTCCATGCCACCTCCGGAGGTGGCGGTGCGAAAGGTTACCTTTGACTTAGAGCACCACTCCCCCGCATGTCGTTATCACTCCCTCTCGCCGCGGGGTCGAGGGTTGATTCCTTTAATTAGCGGTCATTTATTTTCCGTGTGGGACTGTGTAGGTGCAGGGCCCCTATTAATTGAATGACCTTCTGCGTAATTACTGTCATTGTGAACGTGAGAGGACAGCGGGGATGACTCTCGTTTAATTCTCTCTCTCTCTCTATCTCCATCTATTTATCTATCTCTCTCTCTCTCTCTCTCTCCGCCTCTAGAGTCAGGGAAAGGTTATTGAGTCTTTGCTGCGATGCTTCTCTGAAGTTAATAAACATACTGAGCACTGAGTACTAACATCTGTCTGTCTGAGGACAGGCGTCTGTCTGATGCACACTATAGTCTGGGTCACAGTGGGTCTCAGTATAATGCTGTTACTAAGACTGTCTCAGTATAATGCTGTTACTAAGACTGTCTCAGTATAATGCTGTTACTAAGACTGTCTCAGTATAATGCTGTTACTAAGACTGTCTCAGTATAATGCTGTTACTAAGACTGCCTCAGTATAATGCTGTTAAGACTGTCTCAGTATAACGCTGTTACTAAGACTGTCTCAGTATAATGCTGTTACTAAGACTGTCTCAGTATAATGCTGTTACTAAGACTGTCTCAGTATAATGCTGTTACTAAGACTGTCTCAGTATAATGCTGTTACTAAGACTGCCTCAGTATAATGCTGTTAAGACTGTCTCAGTATAACGCTGTTACTAAGACTGTCTCAGGATAATGCTGTTACTAAGACTGTCTCAGTATAATGCTGTTACTAAGACTGTCTCACTATAACACTGTTACTAAGACTGTCTCAATATAATGCTATTACTAAGACTGCCTCAGTATAATGCTGTTAAGACTGTCTCAGTATAACGCTGTTACTAAGACTGTCTCAGTATAACGCTGTTACTAAGACTGTCTCAGTATAACACTGTTACTAAGACTGTCTCAGTATAATTCTGTTAAGACTGTCACAGTATAATGCTGTTACTTAGACTGTCTTAATATAATGCTGTCACTAAGACTGTCTTAATATAATGCTGTTACTAAGACTGTCTTAATATAATGCTGTTACTATGACTGTCTTAATATAATGATGTTACTAAGACTGTCTTAATATAATGCTGTGATGTACATTCAATATCCTCTGAGGTCCCTTCATTCAACATACTTCTGTGCCTCCATTTTTATTTGCGATGGTTGAGTCGTCCTTTGAAGTATCATTGGTGCCCCTTTATTGACATCTAATCTGCCGACAATGACCCACTCATCCAGGCTGCTGTGAGGTGAGTGAGTAAGGGACAGATCTTCTCCCTGCTTTCCTCACCAACTCCTAAAGTATCTGTGTCCTTTCTATGTTGTATCTCATAAGACACAGCTTTTTTGTAATTGAACATAAGACGTGGTTCTCAACAGGCCTGCCTAGATCAACAATGTTTGAGTCAAGTGAATAAATGAGGACAGGAAAGGGAGAATGGAGGACAGGAAGGGAATAAATGATGACAGGAAAGGGAAAATGGAGGACAGGAAGGGGAGAATGGAGGATGGGAAAAGAGAAAAGAGGATTTTCTCCCAGGCTGCTGTGCGTCTGAGCTCTAATGTGATTGGTTGCGGCTGGCTGTGACTGTCTCCAGAGAGACAGACGGGCACTGAGGGAGGGCTCGAGATGGGCTTGACTGTGTGTCCTAAAATACTTCCCCCAACACACACACAATGCTACACACACACACACACACACATCCTGTCCGTCTCTGCCACACACAGACCAACACACACCCATCGTCCCGGTTCTCTCTCCGTTCCAGCGGATCACAGTAATCGGAGTGAGACTCGGAGAGACAGCCGAATATATTGCCTGTCCGCCAAAGTGCTTCATGGGAAAGCCGGGGTGTCACGGCAGCGTTCCGGAATATGTACACACATACATTTCCGTCCGTGTCAAAATTCCCAAGTGTTATACGACAGGCTATAAAACCTGTGGGTGGATCTGGGATGCTAATCCCCTGTTGGAGGCTGAATTAGATGGATCTGGGATGCATAATCCCCCCTTGGAGGCTGAATTAGAAGTAAGATACAAACCTCTACCACTTCACTATCATTGCATAGCCAATCTGTATGTGTAGTGCTTGTGGGGCTAAGAGCTAGCCATGTACAGTGGGGAGAACAAGTATTTGATACACTGCCGATTTTGCAGGTTTTGCTACTTACAAAGCATGTAGAGGTCTGTCATTTTTATCATAGGTACACTTCAACTGTGAGAGACGGAATCTAAAAAAAAAAAAATCCAGAAAATCACATTGTATGATTTTTAAATAATTAATTTGCATTTTATTGCATGACATAAGTATTTGATCACCTACCAACCAGTAAGAATTCCGGCTCTCACAGACTTGTTAGTTTTTCTTTAAGAAGCCCTCCTGTTCTCCACTCATTACCTGTATTAACTGCACCTGTTTGAACTCGTTACCTGTATAAAAGACACCTGTCCACACACTCAATCAAACAGACTCCAACCTCTCCACAATGGCCAAGACCAGAGAGCTGTGTAAGGACATCAGGGATAAAATTGTAGACCTGCACAAGGCTGGGATGGGCTACAGGACAATAGGCAAGCAGCTTGGTGAGAAGGCAACGACTGTTGGCGCAATTATTAGAAAATGGAAGAAGTTCAAGATGACGGTCAATCTCCCTCGGTCTGGGGCACCATGCAAGATCTCACCTCGTGGGGCATCAATGATCATGAGGAAGGTGAGGGATCAGGCCAGAACTACATGGCAGGACCTGGTCAATGACCTAAAGAGAGCTGGGACCACAGTCTCAAAGAAAACCATTAGTAACACACTACGCCGTCATGGATTAAAATCCTGCAGCGCACGCAAGGTCCCCCTGCTCAAGCCAGCGCATGTCCAGGCCCATCTGAAGTTTGCCAATGACCATCTGGATGATCCAGAGGAGGAATGGGAGAAGGTCATGTGGTCTGATGAGACAAAAATAGAGCTTTTTGGTCTAAACTCCACTCGCCGTGTTTGGAGGAAGAAGAAGGATGAGTACAACCCCAAGAACACCATCCCAACCGTGAAGCATGGAGGTGGAAACATCATTCTTTGGGTATGCTTTTCTGCAAAGGGGACAGGACGACTGCACCGTATTGAGGGGAGGATGGATGGGGCCATGTATCGCGAGATCTTGGCCAACAACCTCCTTCCCTCAGTAAGAGCACTGAAGATGGGTCGTGGCTGGGTCTTCCAGCATGACAAATACCCGAAACACACAGTCAGGGCAACTAAGGAGTGGCTCCGTAAGAAGCATCTCAAGGTCCTGGAGTGGCCTAGCCAGTCTCCAGACCTGAACACAATAGAAAATCTTTGGAGGGAGCTGAAAGTCCGTATTGCCCAGCGACAGCCCCGAAACCTGAAGGATCTGGAGAAGGTCTGTATGGAGGATTGGGCCAAACTCCCTGCTGCAGTGTGTGCAAACCTGGTCAAGAACTACAGGAAACGTATGATCTCTGTAATTGCAAACAAAGTTTTTTGTACCACATATTAAGTTCTGTTTTTCTGATGTATCAAATAGTTATGTCATGCAATAAAATGCAAATTAATTACTTAAAACTAATACAATGTGATTTTCTGGATTTTTGTTTTAGATTCCGTCTCTCACAGTTGAAGAGTACCTATGATAAAAATGACAGACTTCTACATGCTTTGTAAGTGGGAAAACCTGATTTTGTGCTTAGCTCCATAATTTTTTATCCTGAAAAACTCCCAGTTCTTAACGATTACAAGCTTAACATGGTGAAATCCCTGAGCGGTATCCTTCCTCTCCGTCAACTGATTTAGGAAGCACGCCTGTATCTTTGTAGTGATTAATAAAGTGTCAGTAATAACTTCACCAAGGGATATTCAATGTCTGCTTTTTGTTTACCCATCTACCAATAGGGGCCCTTCTTTGCGACGCATTGAGAAACCTCTCTGGTCTTCGTGGTTGAATCTGTTTTTGAAATTCACTGCTCGACTGAGGGACCTTACAGACAGTTGTATGTGTGGGGTACAGAGATGAGGTAGTCATTTGAAAATCACATTAAACACTATTATTGCACACAGAGTGAGTCCATGCAATTTATTATGTGACTTGTGAGGAAGATTTTTACTCCTGAACTTATTTAGGCTTGCCATAACAAATGAGTTGAATACTTATTGGCTCCAGACATTTCAGATTTCAATTTTTTTATAAATTTGTAAACATTTTGAAAAACATTCAATTTAGAAATGATGGGGTACTTTGTAGGCCAGTGACTCATTGTATCTAAGTACAGAATCTGCTCCTAAAAGTGACCACAGTAATAATGGCTCAGAGGACATCCCTGTACATTTCCCAGGAGGCATTGCAGTGGCACCATTAGGACATGGTCTATGTTCCATTGGACAATGAGGCCTGAACCACAAGACTCTGACACACACCACAAGACATCCTGTGTGTGTGTGTGTGTGTGTGTGTGTGTGTGTGTGTGTGTGTGTGTGTGTGTGTGTGTGTGTGTGTGTGTGTGTGTGTGTGTGTGTGTGTGTGTGTGTGTGTTTGTGTGTGTGTGTGTGTGTGTGTGTGTGTGTGTGTGTGTGTGTGTGTGTGTGTGTGTGTGTGTGTGTGTGTGTGTGTGTGTGTGTGTGTGTGTGTGTGTGTGTGTGTGTGTGTGTGTGTGTGTGTGTGTTTTGAAGGTACCCTCCACTGGCGTATCTTACGTACATAATTATGACCAGGTTTCGAATTGCCCTTTCTGGGTCGCAACAGCGACGGGAACCTAATTGGCTGTCTGCCTGTGTTTCCAAGGTTACTGGAGCCAGGCTTGAAAGCCCTGACTGAAAAAACAACAAACAGAAATAGAATGATAAAAGAAAAGTCGAACAGGGGAAGCCATAGCTTGATGGGCAGAGAGGAGAGATCGCGTCCTCAGGGAGAGAGAGAGACAAACGCTGAAAGGACCGCTTTCTAGACTTTCAGAGTGCATTCTGGGATTGACGGGGCATTTTCGTACACAAGGTCCTCTGCCCCTATTGCCAAGCGCCGGTGGGTGGTTTTAATGTATTGTGTGTATTGATTCACATGAGTTAGATGGTACACACACACACACACAATCTCTCCCTCTCCATCTCCCCTCTCTCTAAATTCGACATGCATTTTTATTGAAGTAAGCAGCTGCTCAATAGTGCTAAGCAGTAATGGGGATTGACTCTGGCCTAATTATACAAACCCCCTGCATAAATATGCTCCTAATGGAATGTGAACACTTAACCCTGGCCAAACGCAGAGCTCCAGATCAATGCTGAGGGGTTTTACCTCTCTTGAGCCGTAGCCAAGTCTCTCCAAATAGACCATTTACATATGCGACGTATCTCTGTGTAGATAATCATAAGGCGGCAGGACTTTTGGTACCGTGGGACCAATTCTATTGGTAATACACGTTACTGAGGATTGCAGGAATGTCAAATGAAGAAGCATGTGTGTGGAAACCACTTGTGAGAGGACAGGAGGACAACTCTTGTGAGAGGACAGGAGGACAACTCCTGTGAGAGGACAGGAGGACAACTCCTGTGAGAGGACAGGAGGACAACTCTTGTGAGAGGACAGGAGGACAACTCTTGTGAGAGGACAGGAGGACAACTCTTTTGAGAGGACAGGAGGACAACTCTTGTGAGAGGACAGGAGGACAACTCCTGTGAGAGGACAGGAGGACAACTCTTGTGAGAGGACAGGAGGACAACTCTTGTGAGAGGACAGGAGGACAACTCCTGTGAGAGGACAGGAGGATAACTCCTGTGAGAGGACAGGAGGATAACTCCTGTGAGAGGACAGGAGGACAACTCCCCTCATCCCCCTCTTCTCCCTATCTTTCACCCCCCCCCCCCCCCCCCCCCCCCCGGGAAAGACACTATGGAGTGTGTTGGTCTGTCTGAAAGAGACAGAGAAGGACAGAGTATGTATACGACCTACACAGCATACACTGCATCACCAATACAGTAAATTAAACTTTATTGGTCACATGCACAGAATACAACAGGTGTAGACCTTACTGTGAAATGCTTACTTACAAGCTCTTAACAAACAATGCAGTTCAAGAACCTATAACCTATACACACCATAGTGTCAACCAGAAATTGTCCATCAATCCAAAACTGGTTGTCTATACCCAATACATACTGTACATCCAGTGAACAAAGCCCTTCTCATTACTAAAGAGGCCACCAACCCACCCATACAGTCACATACAGTCACTGTCAAGGCAGGGCCATGCCCGCTCTGGATCTCTTTGTCTGTCCCATTGACATGTAAATGTCCTCCAGCTATAAGGCATCAGCCTAGAGCAGAGTGGAGAAAAACCCAGCTGAATTGAAATGTCAATAGTCATATTTGGCAAGCGAAGGACATCAGAGAGTCAAGGGCTGCCTCCTGGGAGGAATGTACAGAGGGAGAAAGAGAGGGAAGCACAGAAGGGGGAGAGAGAGAGAGAGAGAGAGAGAGAGAGAGAGAGAGAGAGAGGTAGACAGAGCTACAGAGATGCAGGGAGGAAGGGAGAGAGGGGGTCTCTTGTCCTCCTCTGGGAGTTGCTGCCTGTCGTCTCCTCCTCCTGTGACGGACAGGCTGAAATACCACCAGAGCCGCCTCCTGTAATGACTTGATGAATGAGCTTCTCCATCCCCCTTTCCTCCCTCCCTCCCCTCCGCCCACTCGCCCACCCTACCATTCCCTCCCTCACATTCCATATCAAAGGAATGATAAGACTTGCCATATCCTCACTTTATTGCAGATGCACAGTAGTAGTAGTAGTAGTAGTGATAGTAGTAGAAGTAGTAGTAGCATTCTAGTAGTAGTGTATTAGTAGTAGTAGAAGTAGTAGTAGCATTCTAGTAGTAGTAGTGGTAGTATTAGTAGTAGTAGTAGTAGTAGTAGTATTAGCAGTAGCAGTTGTAATAGTAGTGATGGTAGTAGTAATAGTAGTGGTAGCAGCAGTAGTAGTCGTAGTAGTAGTAGTAGTAGTGATAGTAGTAGTAGTAGTATTAGCATTAGTAGTAGTAGTAGTATTTTTAGTGATAGTAGTAGCAGTAGTAGTAGTAGTAGTGGTAGTAACAGTGGTAGTAGTAGTAGTGATAGTAGTAGTAGCAGTATTAGTAGTAGTAGAAGCAGTAGTAGTAGTAGTGATAGTAATACTAGTAGTAGTGATAGTATTAGTAGTAATAGTAGTAGTAGTAGTAGTAGTGATAGTAGTAGTAGTAGTAGTAGTAGCAGTAGTACTATTAGCATTAGCATTAGTAGTAGTGATAGTAGTAGAAGTAGTAGTGTATTAGTAGTAATAGTAGTAGTAGTGGTAGTAGCAGTAGTAGTAGTAGTAGTAGTAGTATTAGTAGTAGTGATAGTAGTATCAGCAGTAGTAGTAGTGATAGTAATACTAGCAGTAGTGATAGTATTAGTAGTAGTAGTAGTAGTAGTGGTGGTAGTAGCAGTAGTAGTAGTGATAGTGATAGATAGATCACTATGACTATCACTATCCACATTAGATGACATGTAGATGACCTGTAGATGACCTCAGAACAAAATACTGTATTCTACCTTCCAATGCTAAATAAACACAAAACCATAGATAGATAGATAGAACATTTCTTTGTCAAGCAGCTACAACAAAACATAGGGCAGGTGCAAAATGCCAGAACGAAAATGCACAAAAGACAGATACACGATACATGATACATAGAGCGGCAGTATGAAAAAGTATAGAAATACAAGATATCTGGAGTGCAAAAAAGCTATAAAAAGACATTGCATAGTATGGGTGGTTAGCTGAATATGTACACTATTGTCACGAGAGGGTGCACACACAGACCAAGACGCAGCGCAGGGATAGTAGTTCGACATTGATTTTCCAATGAACGAACTACAACAATCAAACAAACACGAAAGACAAAACGTCACGTTCCCCGAAACAAACACGAAATGAACGGACGTAAAAAAGGCACACTTACTTTCACCGTGACTGCGAAATACATCGACAACGACTCACACCAGAGTGAAGGACAGACAAACATATATAGGATCCCTAATTAGAGACAATGCGGTGCAGCTGCCTCTAATTAGGGATCCAACCCAAAACCCACACAGAAATAGAAAAGAAAGACATTGTCAGACTCTGACCATAGCTACATAGAGAAGCAAATAGGCTTCTCTATGGCCAGAGCCTGACAGTACTCCTCCACCCCCCCCCCCCCAAGGCGCGGACTCCCGGACGCCCAAAAAAAAAACACACAAATACAAGGGGGGGGGGGTTAATAGGGAGGGAAGACTAGTCCATCGGGGGCGGCTCTGGCTCCGGCGAAGTGGACAGTTTTCTCCCATGCCCCTTCTTTATAACCGGGCCCGGACTGGGTACCGGTGGGGCAAACGGCTCCGGCCATGAAGCGGGGAAAACAACCGGGCCCGAAATGGGTACCGGTGGGGCCAACGGCTCCGGCCATGGAGCGGGACCAGCCGAGCAGACGGCTGAACCCCGATTGGGCACCGGTGGAGCGGACTGCTCTGACTCTGGAGCGGAGCAGACGGCTGAACATGGAATGGGTACCGGTGGAGCGGACTGCTCTGGCACTGGGGCGGAGCAGACGGCTGGACCCGGATGGGGCACCGGTACGGCGGACTGCTCTGGCACTGGAACAGAGCAGACGGCGGGACCCGGAATGGGCACCGGTGGAGCGGAATGCTCTGGCACTGAGGCGGAGCAGACGGATGGACCCGGAATGGGTACCGGTGGAGCGGACTGCTCTGGCACTGGAGCGGAGCAGACGGCTGGACCCGGATTGGGCACCGGTAGGGCGGACTGCTCTGGCCCTGGAGCGGAGCAGCCGGCTGCACCCGGAATGGGCACCGGTGGAGCGGACTGCTCTGGCACTGGAGCGGGGCAGACGGGTGGAGCGGACTGCTCTGGCATGGGGGTGGAGTAGACGATCGGACCCAGACTGGGCACCGGAGGAGCGGATTGCTCTGGCAGGGAGGTGGAGTAGATTACCGGACCCGGACTGGGTACCGGTGGAGCGGACTGCTCCGGCCTGGGAGTGGAGTAGATGACCGGACCTGGACTGGACCACTCCACCTCTTCCTCTATCTCCACCAATTCCTCCAGAACCTCTCCAAAATGCTCCTCCAGATACTCCTCCTCCACCTTGCTCTGAGCCCCCCATCTATACTTCGGCCTCCCCATGCTCCACCGGGGAGGTGGTATTGGCTCCTCCTGCCAGTAGCCAGACCACCCCCATAGCCCCCCCAAAAAAATTACCTTGGGGTTGTTTGCGGGCATTTCCCCGTCTCGCGCGTCGCGCATAACGCGGCGGCACCTCCTCTCTCTCCGTCTCTCCCCAGTTACGCTGCTCGGTCTGGTAGTGGTGGGTCGTTCTGTCACGAGAGGGTGCACACACAGACCAAGACGCAGCGCAGGGATAGTAGTTTTGCAGTAGTAGTCAGTCTCTGGCCATAGAGAAGCCTATTTGCTTCTCTATGTAGCTATGGTCAGAGTCTGACAGTGTCTTTCTTTTCTGTTTCTGTGTGGGTTTTGGGTTGGATCCCTAATTAGAGGCAGCTGCACCGCATTGTCTAATTAGGGATCCTATATATGTTTGTCTGTCCTTCACTCTGGTGTGGGTCGTTGTCGATGTATTTCGCAGTCACGGTGAAAGTAAGTGTGCCTTTTTTACGTCCGTTCATTTCGTGTTTGTTTCGGGGAACGTGACGTTTTGTCTTTCGTGTTTGTTTGATTGTTGTAGTTCGTTCATTGGAAAATTATTATACATAGTAAATACTACTAAACTGCACGCTATGGTTATAACGCAGAGGAGCACTTTCGGTCACAGACTGATCCCACCACAGTGTGCCAAAGAGCGCTACAGGAGGTCCTTCCTGCCGGCGGCTATTAGACTATATAATGCCTCACCGGGGTGCCGTGCCGTCGGCAACATAGATCTGGAACTGTTGGGGTGCTAGGACCTAGTTTAACAATTATGCATCCATCCGTGAGTTTCTCTGGTCCCGGTGATTCCAGGACAGCCGGGTGATCCCAGGACAGGACAGGATGGGACAGGATAGGATGGGACAGGACAGGAAAAGACAGGATGGTACAGGATGGGACAGGACAGGAAAGGACAGGACAGGAAAGAACAGGACAGGAAAGGACAGGATGGGGCAAGAAGGGACAGGACAGGACAGGAAAGGACAGGACAGGAAAGGACAGGATTGTACAGGATGGAGTAGAGAGATAGACAGGTAGAGAGGTAGACAGGTAGACAGGTTGAGAGGAAGACAGGTAGACAGGTAGAGAGGTAGACAGGTAGAGAGAGAGAGAGAGAGAGAGAGAGAGAGAGAGAGAGAGAGAGAGAGAGAGAGAGAGAGATCAGGCTGCCACCCAGTCCCATCTTAGCTGAGGCTGCCACCCAGGCCCATCTTAGCTCAGGCTGCCACCCAGGCCCATCTTATCTCAGGCTGCCACCCAGGCCCATCTTACCTGAGGCTGCCACCCAGGCCCATCTTAGCTCAGGCTGAAACAACAGAGGCATAGGGCAGTGAGTGTGAGATGTCATTTTAAAGCCTGGGTCAAACAGCCTCTCTGGATATTGATTTGCTTGTCCTGTTTTACTGCTCCTGTGGTATGTATTTATCAGAGATGCCACAGCCTTTTTAAAGATATTACGACCCAAAGCCACAGAGTCATCCATTTTATTAAGTGTATTCATAATAAAAATGTATTTACATTAAATACATTTTTATTACCACCTATCACCTACCACCTACTACCTATCACCTATCACCAACCACCTATCTGCTGCCACCTACTACCTATCACCTATCACCTACCACCTATCTGCTGCCACCTAATACCTACCACCTATCACCTGGCACCTATCACCTGCCACCTACCACCTATCACCTGCCACCTATCACCTGCCACCTATTACCTGCCACCTACTACCTGGCACCTATCACCTACCACCAGGGTTGGGTAGGTTACTTTCTAAATGTAATCTGTTACAGTTACCTGTCCAAAATTGTAATCAGTAACGTAACTTTTGGATTACCCAAACTCAGTAACGTATCTCTTGCAGGATAAATCAATGTTACATAGCTGGCCATATAAGGATGTTACATTTTACTTTATTGGTTGGTTATGTAGGCTTCTTCTAACCCATCGCTTTCTACTACGTACATATAATGCGATTAAATTATCTTTACATTAAAAACCAAAGTCTATCAGAATTCCAGTCATTCCAATAAATGTTATACCCCTTGATCTTCAATAATAGAACTTGGAAATATGGAAGTATAGATTAGCCAAATTGTTTTACCTAATCATAACCCCAAAACTAAGGACTTGTTAGCCAGCCCTACTCTGTTGTTTATTATTTTGTTGTCATGGAGGACTGCTTGGGCTCATTGATTGGCATGCTTTGCCAAGAGTGTGCAAAACTGTCATCAAGACAAAGGGTGGATACTTTGAAGAATCTAAAATATATTTAGATTTGTTTAACACGTTTTTGGTTACTACATGATTCCTTATGTGTTATTTCATAGTTTTGATGTCTTGACTACTAGAGTTTAAAAAAGAAAAACCCCTGAATGAGTAGGTGTGTCCAAACTTTTGACTGGTACTGTATATACAGTTGAAGTCGGAAGTTTACATACACCTTAGCCAAACACATTTAAACTCAGTTTTTCACAATTCCTGACATTTAATCCTAGTAAAAATTCCCTGTCTTAGTTCAGTTAGGATCACCACTTTATTTTAAGAATGTGAAATGTCAGAATAATAGTAGAGAGAATGATTTATTTCAGCTTTTATTTCTTTCATGACATTTCCAGTGGGTCAGAAGTTTACATACACTCAATTAGTATTTGGTAGAATTGCCTTTAAATTGTTTAACTTGAGTAAAACGTTTCGGATAGCCTTCCACAAGCTCCCCACAATAAATTGGGTGAATTTTGGCCCATTTCACCTTACAGAACTGGTGTAACGGAGTCAGGTTTGTAGGCCTCCTTGCTCGCACACGCTTTTTCAGTTCTGCCCACACATTTTCTATAGGATTGAGGTCAGGGCTTTGTGATGGCCACTCCAATACCTTGACTTTGTTGTCCTTAAGCCATTTTACCACAACTTTGGAAGTATGCTTGGGGCCTTAAGTTATGTCGATATAGGACTCATTTTACTGTGGATATAGATACTTTTGTACATGTTTCCTCCAGCATCTTCACAAGGTCCTTTGCTGTTGTTCTGGGATTGATTTGCACTTTTCGCACCAAATTACGTTCATCTCTAGGAGACAGAACACGTCTCCTTCCTGAGAGGTATGACGGCTGCGTGGTCCCATGGTGTTTATGCTTGCATACTATTGTTTGTACAGATGAACGTGGTACCTTCAGGCATTTGGAAATTGCTCCCAAGGATGAACCAGACTTGTGGAGGTCTACAATTTTTTTTCTGAGGCCTTGGCTTATTTCTTTTGATTTTCCCATGATGTCGAGCAAAGAGGCACTGAGTTGGTAGGTAGGTCTTGAAATACATCCACAGGTACACCTCCAATTATGTCAATTAGCCTATCAGAAGCTTCTAAAGCCATGACATAATTTTCTGGAATTTTCCAAGCTGTTTAAAGGCACAGTCAACTTAGTTTATGTAAACTTCTGACCCACTGGAATTGTGATATAGTGAAATATAAAATAAATAATCTGTCAGTGAACAATTGTTGGAAGAATTACTTGTGTCATGCACAAAGTAGATGTCCTAACCGACTTGCCAAAACTATAGTTTGTTAACATGAAATCGGTGGAGTGGTTGAAAGACTTGTTTTAATGACTTCAACCTAAGTGTATGTAAACTTCCGACTTCAACTGTATAATTTATAAATCCAAAAATGGATGTAGCAACTACAGATTGCACCTTTAATTCTATCAAAAGTGTGCAAGTTTGAGCATGTGTCCATTAGGCCTATGGATTTGTTTTTATCAGCATGAATTAGATTGAGAAATAAAAGCCACACTTTTATTCAATAGGTTTGGATCCGCACTATGCAGCTGTTGCAAGAGCACATTTTTCACTGGCTGTCCACTGGTTTCAAAAACAATGATTGATAGGCAGCTTAAACGTCTTGAATTCAAACATTATTGGGTTCAAATACACATTTAGATTTGTTAACAGCCGTCCACAACAACCACACTTCGTAATGCGCAAATAGCTAAATGAGAGCAGCAGTGTGATTCACATCAATGCGCTATGTGGACATCAATAATAAGTGATATCCGTATCGCCTTAGACTACACCACTGCCGTCATCCTTACCTCCAAGTGTTTATTCGTTGGATAATCGTTGGATACCGACAGCAGTCGTACCATTGAAAACGGTAATTTCAAAGTAATCCTCCAAGTAATCATCTAGTTTTTCAAAAGTATCTGTAATCTGATTACAATATTTTTGCTGGTAAAGTAACGGATTACAGTTATCGTTTTCTTCTAATCCCTTACATATAACGTATTACATGTATTCCGTTACTCCCCAACCCTGCCTACCACCTATCACCTGACACCTATCACCTACCACCTGTCACAAAACCCTCTAAGAAACACAATGTTCTCCTGTTGTGTGTGTGTGTGCGTGTGTGTGTCCCTTCAGTCAAGCAGTGCAACAAACTGCATCAAAGCCATACTATCACATCCAGAGGGCAATAGCAAAATGCCTGACCAAAGATGGTCAGAATACTGCAAATTAATAGAAAGGACTTACAGTATATTATAAATAAGAATAGACTGTTTCTAAACACTTCTACATGCATATGGATGCTACCATGATTATGAATAATTCTGAATGAATCAGGAATAATGATGAGTGAGAAAGTTACAGAAGGTCAAAGACATAACCTCCTGTTATGTGGTCATACCCCCAAGACATAACCTCCTGTTATGTGGTCATACCCCCAAGACATAACCTCCTGTTATGTGGTCATACCCCTAAGACATGCTAACCTCCTGTTATGTGATCATACACCCAAGACATGCTAACCTCCTGTTATGTGATCATACCCCCAAGACATGCTAACCTCCTGTTATGTGATCATGCATCCAAGACATGCTAACCTCCTGTTATGTGGTCATACCCCCTAGACATAACCTCCTGTTATATGGTAATGCTAATGCTAACCTCCTTTTGTGGTCATGGTAATACTAACCTCCTGTTATGTGGTCATGGTAACGGCAGTATGAGCTTTGACCCTTCGTAACTCTCTCATTCGTCATTATTCACGATTCATTCAGGATGATGGTGTTGGTTGCCTCAATATGAGTGTAGAAGTGTTTAGAAACATTTTCTATTCTTATTTATAATAAAAATGACTCCAAAATGACACAGTACATCAGGGGTATCAAACTCATTCAAGGAGGACCTAGTGTCTGCAGGTTTTTGCTTTTTTCTTTCGATTAAGCCCTAGACCACCAGGTGAGGGGAGTTCCTTACTAATTAGTTCCTTAATTCATCAATGAAGTACAAGGGAGGAGCGAAAACCCGCAAACATTCGGCCCTCAGTGGAATGAGTTTGACACCTGTGCAGTACATTATTTACCATTCATTTTTATTGGGCACAAAATAATCTGAAACATCCAAAACGAACTGCAAATGCATCCAACAAGTTTGTAGAGTCACAAGCTTAATGTAGTCATTGCGTTACAGGAATATGTGTCATGGTCTCGGGTGAGGGAACGAGGTGCAGAGCGAGAGGTGAGTGCAAACATATTTATGAATACTTAATAAATATTATTATTAATGGTGTTCAGTGCAAACATATAAGCACGTGAACACACACAATGATCCACACACAGGTGGATGTGAAGTGCATATAAATATATTCCCCAATTAGAGACAACTCAAGACAGCTGCCTCTAATTGGGGATCACCCAAAACCCAACACCAACCCTGTGAATGTCGGGACCTGACTGTGGCCATCCCACTCCCTCTAGTGGGAGTCAGAGACCTGGCCTCAGTCAGGCCCTTACAATATGGGACCAAATACTAAACTTTTGACTACGTTATTTACAAGAATCTTTAGGGGTGTCAATCATTTTGACCCCTACCTTTTTGAGAAAATGTAATTAGTAGCACAGCATTATTATGTACAGTATTTAAATCCCCATGTCCAGTGGAGACAGAGACAGAGCAGAAGGATTACATAATCCATGGATAGGGATGCCACAGCAGGACCAGCTCTGATGAATCAGCATCAGCAGGGTCCCTGTCTGGCCCTTACTACACACGGACGTACATCATCGTTTAGGGCCCTTAGTGGGTGGATAGAGAGAGATCTGCTAGCTATAGCCCCCTGAGAAGTGCACTAGGTCACTCAAGTGCCCTCTAGCATGAGTAGTTCATCCAGCCTGCTAGCACACTCCCTCAACAGAGAGCCACAGAGGGGAAGTGGCCAGCTAGCTAGCTAGACCCCTAGAAAGTGCCCTCAGTCGCTCAATCCTCATGAGTGCACTCAACCTGCTCCCTCACTAGAGTGCAGGGGCAGATAGGGGGTATTAGGCAGGATGTCCTTTTTGTTTTAATGTCCGCCTCGCCACCCTCCCTCCCCTCTTCTTTGGGTCCTGGAACTGTCACACAGTCCTGGCCATCAGCGGGCAGAGCCCAAAAACACAGCCTATCATCCACACTGTGCAGACACACACACATGACATGCAGGCAGACAGGCAGACAGACAGACAGACAGACAGACAGACAGACAGACAGACAGACAGACAGGCAGGCAGGCAGGCAGGCAGGCAGGCAGGCAGGCAGGCAGACAGGCAGGCAGACATGCAGGCAGGCAGACATGCAGATGTGAGGTTGAATAAGATGGTCAGAGACTGACAGAAGTGGAGAGCCTTTGTTGCTGCCCTCTGCCCCAGCCAACACCAAGGGGATGAATGAGTGAACACCCTCCCCTGTCCATCCCTCCCCCTTCCCCCTCCTCGAGCTTTTCTCTCTCACACACACACACACACACACGCACACAACACACACACTCGCACACAACACACATACACGCACACAACACACACACACGCACACAACACACACATACGCACACAGATGCCATGTGAATCAGAGCAACAGACTTAACCCCTTTGTGTGGCACTTAAACTAATAATATTAAAATCAGGGTGCAGGTTTTGGGGGGCAGGGATTGACAAGAAGGTAAGACCAGAAACCTTTTGAGGGGTTGGATAGCAGATGATTAGGAGGGTTTTATCTCGGTTGGATCATCTATATGGTCTGAATTAGGCTTTGTTTAACATGAACAACAGAGGGAGGGAGGGATGACTGGTTTGTCTAGCCCCCGCTCACACTCAATATGACAGTAACTGACCAGGAAAAACAGACCAACCTTCTAACTGACAGACTATAGTAACTGACCAGGAGGAACAGACCAACCTTCTAACTGACAGACTATAATAACTGACCAGGAGGAACAGACCAACCTTCTAACTGACAGACTATAGTAACTGACCAGGAGGAACAGACCAACCTTCTAACTGACAGACTATAGTAACTGACCAGGAGGAACAGACCTATTGACAGACCATTATACAGGGCAGCCAAATCATGAGCCTGTTTTATTCAACGTAGAGAAAACATACTACTCTGCCATTCAGGGCGCTAAAGAGGTCAAGCAGGGCGTTTGTCTGCAACCCCTGACCTCATCTCCCCAGTCTGTAGTGTTCAGGCCTGACCTTTGACCCTGGATGCCTTTGGTCCTTGTGTTCAAATGCAGACCGTGACCCTGTCATTGACGGGGAATTCCACCATGGTCTTTTGTTGTGCTCCTGCTCTCATTTTCACAAGGAGTGGTGGGCTAGAGTGACGTGGGGGTCCAGATATCATAGAATCCTTCAGCGTTTAATGACCACTTAAAACAAATGGAATGTTATTGTTTAGTGGAGGATGAATAGAATGTGTATATGTGCTCATTACATCTAACTCTACTGGTAATGAGAATATGAGCCCCAATCTCATACAGACACACAAACAGTGGACATCGCTATAAGCATAGGGTCCTCTGTTCTGTTCTGTTCAGTCTCATACAGACACACAGACAGTGGACATCGCTATAAGTATAGGGTCCTCTGTTCTGTTCTGTTCAGTCTCATACAGACACACAGACAGTGGACATCGCTATAAGTATAGGGCCCTCTGTTCTGTTCTGTTCTGTTCAGTCTCATACAGACACACAGACAGTGGACATCGCTATAAGTATAGGGCCCTCTGTTCTGTTCTGTTCAGTCTCATACAGACACACAGACAGTGGACATCGCTATAAGTATAGGGCCCTCTGTTCTGTATTGTATCCAGCATAGCATTTTAACAGCACCTAGATAGAGCATTTTAACAGCACCTAGATAGAGCATTTTAACAGCACCTAGATAGAGCATTTTAACAGCACCTAGATAGAGCATTTTAATAGCACCTAGATAGAGCATTTTAACAGCACCTAGATAGAGACACAATATCCAGTCAGTCCCACGCACCACCTGGAACCAAACGCCCCGCGAACGTTTCATTAGTATAATTAACTTCCATCAGTCGAGGCCTTCACACTTTCATATCTCCCAGCATCTCCAGAGACTGTGTGAGCTGCACTGTTAAAGCATTGGGCTGCGTAGATTAACACCAGTCCATTCCTTCCCCATTACTGTAATATGTCCTGGTATGGGGTCCCAATGAGATTTCTGCTGAAGTGACAGTGAGTTATTTCCCCATAGCCAATACTGGGCATTTCTGAGGAAAGACAAAATAAGTTACCAGAGGAGATAGCACAGTTGTTCAAAACAATCACATTTATGCATCGTGAGTTGGGCACAGGCTACCCATAACATGATGCAGCCACCACTATGCTTGAAAATATGGAAGTGGTACTCAGTAATTTGTTGTATTGGATTTGCCCCAAAAATAACTTAGTATTCAAGACATAAAGTTAATTTCTTCAACACATTTTTAGCAGTATTACTTTAGTGCCTTGTTGCAGACCAGATGCATGTTTAGGAATATGTTTATTCTGTACAGACTTCCTTCTTTTCACTCTGTCATTTAGGTTAATATTGTAGAGTAACTACAATGTTGTTGATCCATCCTCAGTTTTCTCCCATCACAGCCATTAAACTCTAACTGTTTTAAAGTCAGCATTGGCCTCATGGTGAAATCCCTGAGCGGTTTCCTTCCTCTCTGGCAACTGAGTTGGGAAGGACACCTGTATATTTGTAGTGACTGGCTGTATTGATACACCATTCAAAGTGTAATTAATAACTTCATGCTCAAAGGGATGTTCAATGTCTGCTTTTTTTAGCTACCCTTATTTACAAGGCATTGTAAAACCTCCGTAGTCGTTGTGGTTAAATCTGTGTTTAAAATTCACTGCTCGACCGAGGGACCTTACAGATAATTGTATCTATGCAACTAATTACGTGACTTAAGCAAATGTTTACTCCTGAACTTTAGGCTTGCCATAACAAAGGGGTTGAATACTTATTGACTCAATACATTTCAGCTTTTCATTTTTTATTAATTTGTAAACATTTTGAAAAACATAATTTCCCTTTGACATTATGGGATATTGTGTGCAGGCCAGTGACAAAAATCAAGGGGTGTGAATACTTTCTGAAGGCACTGGAGTTTCCACTGGAGGAAATGTTCCTGTGTGGCCTGGTTATAATTTTGACTTAAATCAGCTTGAAAATCTATGGCAAGACTTGAAAAGGGTTGTCTAGTAATGATCAGCAACAAACTTGACAGAGCTTGATGCATTTTTTAAAGATTAAATGGGCAAATATTGTACAATCCAGGTGTGAAAAGCTCTTAGAGACTTACCCAGAAAGACTCACAGACTCACAGCTATCAAGGTTATTCTAACATGTATTGAGGAGGTTGAATACCTATGTAATCAAGATATATTAGTGTTTTATTTTTCATTATTTTGTTTCTTTTACAAATGTTAGAATATTTTTTCCACTTTGACAGAGTATTTTGTGTACATTGCTGACAAAAAAATGACAAATCATTTCCACCTTGTAACACAACAAAATGTAAAAAAAAAAAGTCAAGGGGTGTGCATACTTTCTGAAGGTGCACGCGTGCAAGGATGTAATGTGTGGAAAGGAACACCAGTCCACTATTTTATGTTCCCAGGTGTTTGAAACCTCTAACCATAAAGAAAAAAGATTTTACAATAGAATTCATGTCACTTTTCATAATGTCGACTCCCCCTCCCTGTGAGGGCTTGGTTGCGGTAAGGCCTCTTACTCCCACCAGGGGGAGTGGAAGGCACACAATCAAGTCCTCACACCCTAACTGGGGAAATTAATGATCCCCAATCAGAGACAGCTGTCTGTCTGTTTTGTTTAGTTGTATTATTATTATAATAATAAAACATGTTCGCAACGTCCTCTCGCTCTGCGCCTCGTTCCCTCTACACTCACCGTGACACTCCCACTGTTCATCTGCTCTGTTCTCTTTTGCAGAAGACAGGAGATAATGTCCACAAATAGCTACCACTGTAGTGGTGTAAAGTACTTAAGTAAAAATACTTTAAAGTACTACTTAAGTAGTTTTTTGGGGTATCTGTACTTTACTATTTATATTTTTGATAACCTTTACTATTACTTCACCGCATTCCTAAAGAAAATAATGCACTTCTTACTCCATACATTTTCCCGTACACCTGAAAGTACTCGTTACATTTCGAATACTCAGGAATGACAGCAATATGGTATATATACGCACCTATCAATATAAAACGCAGTCATCCCTACTTCCTCTAACCTGGTGTACTCACTGCGTTTGTAAAATTATGTGAGTGTCGGAGTCTGCCCATGTGTCTGTGAAAAAATCGTGGCATCTGTTTAGCTTAATATCAGGAATGTGATGCATAGCATTTACTTTTACTCAAGTATGACGATTAATTCGTTTTTCCACCACTGGCCCTGTGTAGTTTTATGACCGGTAATACACACATCCCTCTACATGTTCTCTTTCCTTAAATCACTGTGTGTCAAATGGACTGGCCAAGGGATCCAAGGAGAGTCAATAAGATACACAAGGGCTAAAACGAAACAATATACAGTTGAAGTCATGCACAACAATATACAGTTGTGCATGACACAAGTAATTCTTCCAACAATTGTTTACAGACAAATTATTTAACTTATAATTCACTATATCACAATTCCAGTTGACTGTGCCTTTAAACAGCTTGGAAAATTCCAGAAAATGATGTCATGGCTTTAGTGTCACGACTCCCTCCAAAGTTGCCTCATCCCCTTGTTCGAGCATGCTTCGCTGCGCTCTTCGTCACCGGCTTTCTAGCCACTGCTGCTCCCTCCTTCATTATCCATTGGTTTTGTCTTGTCATTACGCACACCTGGTTCTCATTCCCCCATTTACTACATGTTATATGTTCCCTCTGTTCCCTCAGGTCCTTGTCGGTTATTGTTCATTGTGTATGTGTTTTGCCTTATGTGCAATTGCACTCCGAGCTAATTTTGCTACTGGTGTTCATTGTATTTCGGGTTTCGCCCGTGTATTTGTGCGCCAGGCGGTTGCCTGGTTATTCCAGCACCTTGGGTTGTGTACTGGCACGGTTGTGCTTTGCCTGTTATTTTGGATCTATTTGGAGACGTATTAAATACTCAGTGTTCTCCACACCATCTCCTGCGCCTGGCTCCCATCATCTCCACATTATCACATTTAGAAGCTTCTGATAGGCTAATTGACATCATTGAATTAATTGGAGGTGTACCTGTTGGATGTATTTCAAGGCCTACCTCCAAACTTAGTGCCTCTTTGCTCGACATCATAGGAAAATCAAAAGAAATCAGCCAAGACCTCAGAAAAACAATTGTAGACCTCCACAAGTCTGGTTCATCCTTGGGAGCAATTTCCAAACGCTGTACAAGCAATAGTATGCAAGTATAAACACCATGGGACCACGCAGCCGTCATACCGCTCAGGAAGGAGACGCGTTCTCTCTCGTAGAGATGAACGTACTTTGGTGCGAAAAGTGCAAATCAATCCCAGAACAACAGCAAAGGACCTTGTGAAGATGCTGGAGGAAACAGGTTCAAAAGTATCTATATCCACAGTAAAACGAGTCCTATATCGACATAACCTGAAAGGCCGCTCAGCAAGGAAGAAGCCACTGCTCCAAAACCACCATAAAAAAGGCAGACTACGATTTGCAACTGCACATGGGGACAAAGATCGTACTTTTTGGAGAATGGTCTGATGAAACAAAAATAGAACTGTTTGGCCATAATGACTATTGTTATGTTTGGAGGAAAAAGGAGGAGGCTTGCAAGCCGAAGAACACCATCCCAACCGTGAAGCACGGGGGTGGCAGCATCATGTTGTGGGGGTGCTTTGCTGCAGGAGGTACTTGTGCACTTCACAAAATAGATGGCATCATGTGGAAGGAAAATTATGTGGAAATATTGAAGCAACATCTCAAGACATTAGTTAGGAAGTTTAAGCTTGGGCGCAAATGGGTCTTACAAATGGACAATGACCCCCAAGCATACTTCTAAAGTTGTGGCAAAATGGCTTAAGGACAACAAAGTCAAGGTATTGGAGTGGCCATCACAAAGCCCTGACCTCAATCCTATAGAAAGTTTGTGGGCAGAACTGAAAAAGCGTGTGCGAGCAAGGAGGCCTAAAACCTGACTCAGTTACACCAGTTCAGTAATGGGTCAAAATTCACCCAACTTATTGTGGGAAGCTTGTGGAAGGCTACCCAAAACGTTTGACCCAAATTAAACAATTCAAAGGCAATGCTACCAAATACTAATTTAGTGTATGCAAACTTATTACCCACTGGGAATTTGATGAAAGAAATAAAAGCTGAAATAAATCATTCTCTCTACTATTATTCTGACATTTCTAAGACAGGGAAATGTTACTAGGATTACGTCAGGAATTGTGAAAAACTGAGTTTAAATGTATTTGGCTAAGGTGTATGTAAACTTCAGACTTCAACTGTATATACACAGTATATACATACATACAGCTTCACTCATAGGTGAATTATAAGAAGTGAATAACGAGAAGCAGATTTTCAAAAAGAGACTCACTCTCCCTTATTCTAACCGGATGTTCTCCTATTGGCTTCCTCATCTCACACGCACGCGCCCGCTCTGAACTCAAGCTAGCACAATGCTGATCCCATGTGGATATTTAAGGGACTGCAGTGGGAAAACATGAAAACTGGATACCAATGATAATCAAAGTATACTTTATTATCCAAAAACAGAACATGTTCCAACATAAATAGAAAATTGAAATGTCAAATTTTTCAGGAGCCACTATTTCCTGGAGAAAAAAACACCACAAGTGCACACAATGCAAAACAGGTAACATAGACCATGAACATCTGAAACACCAAACCTGGGAGTATTTACAGAACATTAACTCACATAAAAATGTACAATAAAAAAACCTTGAGGTAGACCGTAGTAAAAGTAGGCAGTGCAGGTAGGCCTACATACGTCAGTAAGGCGGGATGCAAAGCTTTGTGGTTGCTGTAGTCTATACTTTGTGGGTGCTGTATTCTCTACTCACAGATCAGTCTCGCTTTGTCCTGTAACATCCTAATCAGCCGTGGCTCTGCTGTGGAATGAGTCAGTGGAATGTGTGACAACAGGTCTCAGAACAGCCAGTCAGTCCTCTGTGCAGACAGACACCCAGGCATGGAGGCCAGAGGCATTCAGGTCCCAGAACAACCAGTCAGTCCTCAGTGCAGACAGACACCCAGGCATGGAGGCCAGAGACATTCAGGTCCCAGAACAGTCAGTCAGTCCTCTGAGCAGACAGACACCCAGGCATGGAGGCCAGAGCCAGTCAGTTGGCTGTCAGTTGGCCATGTGATGATGCAGACAAGGTGTCCTCTTTACAGTAATAGAGTTGGTCGTAAACCACACCAAGGACAAGGTCTAAGATCCTCATCCTGGCCCAAAGATGATGGGGGAGACACATGATACAGACTGAGGAGAGAAACCTGACAAAAATGAACAGTCAGTTGGAATAGAGTGCTTTTTCTGGGGTTAAGACAGCAGCTAGCTCCATAATCATGCTTGATAATAAGCAACAAAGTTCAAGACAGACAGAGAGTGCTACATCGAGAGAAACAAAAACAATTGCATTTCCGTGTGTGAATAGCTTAATCATACAACACTAACCAGAATGAACAACAGATGGTTCAACATCAGAGAGAGCATGCAGTACATCTTAGAGACCATCATCATGTCTGAATGGTCTACACTTTTCTGTTGTCCAAGAGCATTGAAACCCTGTGTGTTGGGATCTCAGTTGTTATTCTGTTTAGGTAGAAATAAGCTATGACAATGACTAACCTGCAGATATGTCATCCCCGGTGTTTGAACGGCGGTGGCATCTAGTGGCATCTACTGCTCCTGGCCTGGATCCATGGGTTGTAGAGTTGATGCACCTCCTTTGGCCGCCATTCCTTCCAGTTCGCTGCTGCCAATGACTGGAACGAATTGCAAAAATCATTGAAGCTGGAGGTTCCTATCTCCCTCAATAACTTTAAGCATCAGCTGTCAAAGCTGCTTATCGATCACTGCACCTGTATATAGCCCTTCTGTAAATAGCCCACTCTACTACCTCATCCCCATATTTATTTTTGTTTATTTTTCACTAATCTTGCACTCCAGTATCTCTATTTGCACATCATAATTTGCACATCCTTCATTCCTGTGTTAATGATGATAATTCTGTAATTTATTTCTACTCTATAGTCTATTTATTGTCCTACCTCCCAACCTTACTGCATTTTTGCACTACATTTTGCACTCTGTTTATAGATTTTCTATTGTGTTTTTGACTGTTTGTTTAATGTGTAACTCTGTGTTGTTGTGTTTTTTTTTGTCGCACTGCTTTGCTTTGTCTTGGCCAGGTCGCAGTTGCAAATGAGAACTTGTTCTCAACTGACCTACCTGGTTAAATAAAGGTGAAATAAATAAAATAAAAAATCCAACTCCACCTGTGAGAAAATGTATTTTGTTAGTAAAAATATTTAGATCTAGATCAAAGACATATGAACAGAGAGACAGAGAGAGGGGGGGGGGGGGGGGCAGACCCTAACCGTTAACCTGCAGTAATGATGCAGTTCTGTCTCCTAGAGATTAACGTACTTTGGTGCCAAAAGTGCACATCAATCCCAGAACAACAGCAAACAACAGCTCCAAAACCGCCATAAAAAAGCCAGACTACGGTTTGCAACTGCACATGCGGACAAAGATCGTACTTTTTGGAGAAATGTCCTCTGGTCTGATGAAACAAAAATAGAACTATTTGGCCGTAATGACCATCGTTGTTATGTCATACTTCCAAAGTTGTGGAAAAATGGCTTAAGGACAACAAAGTCAAGGTAATGGAGTGGCCATCACAAAGCCCTGACCTCAATCCTATAGAAAATGTGTGGGCAGAACTGAAAAAGTGTGTGCAAGCAAGGAGGCCTACAAACCTGACTCAGTTACACCAGTTCTGTTGGTGTGCCGTCTGGTTTGCAAGGAATTTGAAATGATGAATACTTTTACTTTTGATACTTAAGTATATTTTAGCAATTCCATTTACTTTTGATACTTAAGTATATTTAAAAGCAAATACTTTAGTATTTTAATGGGTGAGTCACTTTTACTTGAATCATTAAAATATATTTACTTTTACTCAAGTATGACATTTGAGTACTTTTTCCGCCACTGAGCAGAACCCCAGCAATCCTCAGATGACTGACCTCAGAGGGAACTAAATACAGATGCTTTACATGTAGAGGGAGTAGAGCTGGGACGATAAACCCCAAATTATCAACACCAACCATAACAATTACTTTTCGCAGGCATTTTGCTGATATCGTTCATTATTATGATAAGATAGATAGATAGATAGATAGATAGATAGATAGATAGATAGATAGATAGATAGATAGATAGATAGATAGATAGATAGATAGATAGATAGATAGATAGATAGATAGATAGATAGATAGATAGATAGATAGATAGATAGATAGATAGATAGATAGATAGATAGATAGATAGATAGATAGATAGATAGATAGATAGATAGATAGATAGATAGGTACTTTATTTCTTCGTCAAGCAGCTACGAAAAAACACAGGGCAGGTGCAAAATGCCAGAAAGAAAATACACAAAAGACAGATACACGATACATAAAGCGGGAGTATGAAAAAGTATAAGAATACAATAAATCTGGAGTGCAAAAAAGCTATAAAAAGACATTGCATAGTATGGGTGGATGGCGCATGTTCAGTCCAAGAATTATTTACAATATTGCACGTGATATGATATAACAACTGTACGTGAATATGTATATACAGACCTGAATGAATAATTTAAGTCCTGAGTGAATGAGTGATTACAGACCAGAGTTACTCACAGATGGATGCATAATTGTTAAACTAGGTCCTAACACCCCAACAGTTCCAGGTCTATGTTGCTAACAGCACGGCACCCCGGTGAGGCATTATATAGTCTAATAGCCGCCGGCAGGAAGGACCTCTGGCACACCGTGGTGGGATCAGTCTGTGACTGAAGGTGCTCCTCTGCGTCATAACCATGGCATGCAGAGGGTGGTTGACGTTGTCCATGATGGCCAGCAGTTTGGCCAGGATCTGTCTCTCCGCCACCTCCTCTAGAGTGTCAAGGCTAATCCCCAGAACAGAGCTAGCCTTCCTGATCAGCTCATTTACCTGAGAAGCATCACCAGCCTTTATGTTGGCGCCCCAGCACACCACTGCAAAAAAGACCACAGACTGGTAGAAGGTATGAAGGAGTTTACTGCACACGTTGAAGGACCTGAGCCTCCTCAGAAAGTATAGGGGGGTTCTTCGATCGGCCGAAGGAGGAAGTGGTGGAGAGCCTGGGTGGCCATTCCTCCCGCTGCTCTGTCCAATCCTTGTGTAAGGAGGATGGAGGAGGAGGAGAGCTTTGAGGCCAGACTGGCATTCTGGAAGGAGCGGTTGGCTCTCCTCTTCCACGACCAGGAGAAGGAGGAGGTCAATGAGCCGGAGCTCCTCGCCACGCCGGTGCCCAGTCCGGGACCGGCAGCCAGCCAGGCAACACGGCTGGAGCCCTCACCTGCCAGTCCTGCTCCAGCACTCGAGCCGTCCTCTGTGCGGGTGTCCAGCCCGACGCCTCCAGCACCAACTCCCCGCACTCGCCCTGAAGTGCGTGTCACCAGCCCGGTGTGTCCAGTGCTGGCTCCACGCACCAGACCTCCAGTGCGTCTCTCGAGTCCGGTAAGACCTGTGCCGGCTCCCCGCACTCGCCCTGAGGTACGTGTCACCTGTCCTGTGCCACCTGTGCCGGCTCCCCGCACCCCTGACCTCCAGTGCGTGTGTCCAGCCCCACTCGAGAGCCGGAGCGCCTCGACACGCCGGTGCCCGGTCCGGGACCAGAAGCCAGCCCGACTACACGAATGGAGCCCTCTGCGCCGGTGCCCAGGCCAGGCACTGCGTCCAGCCCCCCTCCAGAGCCGGAGCTCCTCACCACACCGGTGCCCAGTCCGGGACCGGTAGCCAGCCCGGCCACATGGCTGGAAACCCCCTCTGCGCCGGTGCCCAGTCCGGGGCCGGCAGCCAGCCAGGCTACATGGCTGGAGCCATCCTCTGCGCTGGTGCCCAGTGTAGGCACAATGTTCAGTCCTGCTCCAGCACCTGAGCCCTTCGCTGTGCCGATACCCAGTCCAGGCACGGCGTCCAGCGATGCTCCAGAGCCGGCGCTCTGCGTGGTGAGGAGCCCGGCTACATGGTCAGAGCTCCTCACCACGCCGGTACCCAGTCCGGGATCGGTAGTCCCACAATAAGTTGGGTGAATTTTGACCCATTACTGAACTGGTGTAACTGAGTCAGGTTTCTAGGCCTCCTTGCTCGCACACGCTGTTTCAGTTATGCCCACATATTTTCGATAGGATTGAGGTCAGGCCTTTGTGATGGCTACTCCAATACCTTGACTTTGTTGTCCTTAAGCCATTTTGCCACAACTGTGGAAGTATGCTTGGGGTCATTGTCCATTTGGAAGACCCATTTGTGACCAAGCTTTAACTTCCTGACTGATGTCTTGAGATGTTGCTTCAATATATCCACATAATATATCCACATAATTGTCCTTCCTCATGATGCCATCTATTTTGTGAAGTGCACCAGTTCTTCCTGCAGCAAAGCACCCCCACAACATGATGCTGCCACCCTCGTGATTCACAGTTGGGATGGTGTTCTTCGGCTTGCAAGCCTCCCCCTTTTTCCTCCAAACATAACGATGGTCATTATATTTATTTATTTATTTTATTTAACCTTTATTTTACTAGGCAAGTCAGTTAAGAACAAATTCTTATTTACAATGACGCCCTAGGAACAGTGGGTTAACTGCCTTGTTCAGGGGCAGAACGACAGATTTTTACCTTGTCAGCTCTCATTATGGCCAAACAGTTCTATTTTTGTTTCATCAGACCAGAGAACATTTTTCCAAAAAGTACAATCTTTGTCCCCATGTGCAGTTGCAAACCGTAGTCTGTTTTTTTTGGAGCAGTGGCTTCAGAGGGGTTTGGTTAAATGAGGAAGACACATTTCAGTTGAATGCATTCAGTTGTACAACTGACTAGTATCCTCCTTTCCCTTTCCCTAAATCAGAGTAGAACACAAAACCCTTGAGCAGAATTTTTTTTTTTACAATTGATCTTCTTAATTATTTTTTTTACCTTTATTTAACTAGGCAAGTCAGTTAAGAACAATTTCTTATTTACAATGAAAGCCTACCTACAGGGTCAGCCCCTGGAGCAAATTAGGATTAAGTGCCTTGCTCAAGGAGACATCAACAGGTTTATTCACCTTTGTTGGCTCAGGTATTCAAACCAGCGACCTTTCGGTTACTGGCCCAACGCTCTAACCACTAGGCTACCTGCTGCCCTTAAATGAGGATTAGTATTTTGCTGTTTTGTATATATAATACATACTATGGGACAATGATCACTGAGATCATATGCAAATATTCCACTAGACAAATATGTAGAGGGGTTATTTGTAAGAATGAAATCAATCAATGAAGAGTTAATAGGGTTTTTCACATTTAGCCACGTGGGTTTTGAGATCAATTGAGTCAGATTAAAATCAATGCATATACTCCTAAATTGATCTGAGGCCGGGACTAGCTAATCAAGTTTCAAATACCATAAAACGACCAGAATTGTAGCCCTATATTCCAGGAAAACCTCGGTATTTGTTTAAATGTTGTTTACGCACAGAGTTGGGTTTGTGTGTACAGTTACCTGTACAGTTACCTCCAGTACAGCACCAGGTGGCGGTAGCACAATTTACATGTTGCTCTTTTCAGCCAATGAACACATTCAGCTCTTACTCTGTGGTTCTAGACGCAGTTCCTTCTGGGAGAAATTCTCCCTCGACGGTCATTCCGCCAAAAATGTCCAAGTTACAGTTGTTGCAAGCGTTTTTCTCCGACCGATTGACAACAGTGGCCGTTGAGATATCCGTGGCAGTGGAAAAAGCGTTTGCCGAGTACCAAGATGAGATCGCTCGTTCAAAGGAGGAGAATCAACGGCTGCAGAGGCTGCTGGATTCGGTTTTTAATCCCGATGCAAAATTACACAAAGCAGGTAAACTATCAGCAAGCTTGCACAATTGTCATTAGCTGTTTTTAGCAGCACTGGTGTATTTACACACTAGCGTTGACCCTTCGCTAAGGCCCGCCACAGAATGTTGTGCAGCGCTCCAATGCAACTGTCGTCGAGCCTGACACTTAGGAAAAGTTTACTCATTGTTTTTTTTTCTTCTTCTCATCAATACCAGTATGTATGGGATCTAGATTATTTTACAAAAACTACGTTAGGTTATGGGTTTGGGATCGCTGTCAGCATCGTCACGCCCTTTATATACGTCACTCATTGGGTCTATGGCCAGTGACGTAGCCAGTGACGTGAACAGGCTAAAGCGGTGCGGCGCCGCTCGGTCACGTTGTCAACAAGCCAGCATGGTGCATCGTCCGGAAACATACATTTTCCATGAAATATATGTTAGAATTTTCTAAGGTTTTTCATCAAAGCAATCACTTTCGCATGTGAAAACACAGAATCCTACTCCACGTGATAATTAGTCACCTTTGTTTTGAGCCATCTTCGCCGTGGGATTTGAATGGGGCATCCGGCTCAAATACACCAGCCTTAATAAAATAACCTATATATCACAGTGTATGTAAATTATGCTAACATTAGCTAATAAGTCATGGCATTACAGTCTCAAGTCACAGAAGGAGATTATTTATTGGAATGGCTAGATTTTTCTTGAAAGTTATTTCATATCTTTCCTTCCAGACCCCCCACAGCTCACTCTCACTGTCTCTGGAGATGAGGTTCCCCCTGAGCAGCAGCACTGTGAGGAGGAGTGGAGTGATCAAGAGATCATCAAATCTATATTAATTTCCCCCTGTGTGGAAAGAGACAGTGATCAGGACTCACCCAAGCGCTCACGACTTTACCAAACTGGGAAGAACTCCCTTCTCACCATTGCAGCAGAACCGATCCAAACAAATCCCGATGGAGAGGACAACGAAATATCAGGATCAACCAGTGACACTCCCCTCACACAATTAAAGCCTCTCAAAATGAAGAGAACACAGTTAAAGAAAGGACAAAGCTCTTACATCTGCACTGAGGGCAAGACAACTAGTGAGTTGAAAGCGCCATTGAGGGTTCACACAAGGAAGAGGCTCTACAGTTGTACTGAGTGCACAGCAACCTATGACCGACCTTGTCATTTGGAAGTCCACAAGAGAATTCACACGGGTGAGAAACCATACGAGTGCAAAGACTGTGGTAAATGCTTCAACCGCAAGAATAGCCTAGCAATGCATATGCTAACTCACACAGGGGAGAAATCGTTCTGCTGCCATGAATGTGGCAAATGCTTCGGTCTAAACACGAGACTGATACTTCACATGAGGACACACACAGGGGAGAAGCCACACAAGTGCCCTTTCTGTGCCAGATGCTTTACATTTCCAAGTCACTTAAGTCGTCACAAGAAGCTCCACACAGGAGAGAGACCACATCAATGCAATGTATGTGGGAAATGCTACACGCGGAAGGAGCACCTGACAGACCATATGACGTCCCACACTGGAGCCAAACCATACAGCTGTAAGCAATGTGGCAAATGCTACGCACTGCTGGGAAACCTGAGAGCGCATATGGCGAGTCACACAGGGAATAAGTCATCGTGCAGGTGCACCGTGTGTGGATTAGATGTTCTAAATCTAAGTCGCCACATGCAAGAAATTCACACAGGAGGCAAACAGCATCAGTGCCAAGATTGTGGTAAGTGCTTCAACCGAAAGGAAAAACTGACAGAGCACATGAGAACTCACACGGGAGAGAAACCGTATCGCTGTCATGATTGCGGCGAATGCTTTAGGCTCAATGTAACCCTGAAGAAACACATGATGACACACACAGCTGCAGCAAGTGCTTTTCCATGAGAGAAGATATGAGAACCCAATAGGACACACACACAGGGATACATCTACTTAGTGCAATATTGTTCAAATTCAATGTTCACATTCAATGTTCATAAAGGTTCAAATTCATGTTTGAACTGAAATTTCATTTCGGAATTCATAAAAAATTAGGTTAGGGTAAGGGTCAGTTTTAGGTTTTTGCTAGTCGTCTTAAGTGTCAGCTGTTTCCTTATAGTCTCAATCGTAATAGGTACATAAAAGCTATTTGTAAAATGAAACGGTGTGTAAACAGTGTTGACATGCTTTAACCCTCTACTACGTCTCTGCAGAGTACATAAGAGTCCATTGTGTAAAATGTGTCAGTCAAAAGATGGAGAGTATTTTTCTAACTGACACATGTAAAATAACCTGCGACCCAGGTAATAACAATTGAACTAATGACCGAACATGTAGGAAACCCACATTGTGACTAGTTTCTTTTTTTTTATTTAAGTCAGTTAAGAACAAATTCTTATTTACAATGGCGGCCTAGTTGAGGATTTGGGAGGAGGGAGGGTAACACCGGGGCCCTGTACAAAAAGGGCCAGAGCCGACTCTACTTTCTGAGGAGGCTCAGGTCCTTCAACGTGTGCAGTTAACTACATACTACATACCTTCTACCAGTCTGTGGTGGCCAGTGCCATCTTTTTTGCAGTGGTGTGCTGGGGAGCCAACATAAAAGCCGGTGATGCTTCTCGGGTAAATAAGCTGATCAGGAAGGCTAGCTCTGTCCTGGGGATGAGCCTTGACACTCTAGAGGAGGTGGCGGAGAGATGGATCCTGGCCAAACTGCTGGCCATCATGGACAACGTCACCCACCCTCTGCATGCCATAGTTATGACGCAGAGGAGCACCTTCAGTCACAGACTGATCCCACCACGGTGTGTCAGAGGTCCTTCCTGCCGGCGGCTATTAGACTATATAATGCCTCTCCGGGGTGCCGTGCTGTCGGCAACAGATTTGGAACTGCTGGGGTGCTAGGACCTAGTTTAACAATTATGCATCCATCCGTGAGTAACTCTGGTCCGTAATCACTCATTCACACAGGACTTATTTATTCATTCAGGTCTGTATATACATACTCATGTACAGTTGTTATATCATATCATGTGCAATATTGCAAGTAATTCTTGAACTTAACTTACGTAGTCATTCACTCAGGAATGCATATTATATTAATATCCTGTCAGTTGTATCTTTTCTCATTGCTTTTAGTATATTGAATGTGCAATACATGCTTTTATCTGTAATTAAACCCTGCGTACAAGGACTGTATTTTAAGGGAATTACTATTATTACCCCAAATTATATCACACATTTAGCTATTAAAGTATCTCTTCCTGTCATTTACCTGTACAGTTAATGTAACCATGCAAGTATTCACTTACCTGTAAATATAAGTGTATATTTACCTGTACAGCTAATTTAACCATGGAAAAATATTCACTTACCTGTTCATTTAACCAGTCTGTCTATGAAGTAAACTATTATTACCCTCGCTCATATCATATGCATTTTTAGCTATTGAAGTATTTCTCTGCCATCGACCTGTATAGTTAACCATCCAACATCCACCAATGTATAGTGTACATATTCAGCCAACCATCCATACTATGCAATGTCTTTTTATAGCTTTTTTGCACTCCAGATATCTTGTATTTCTATACTTTTTCATACTGCCGCTCTATGTATCATGTATTGTGTATCTGTCTTTTGTGTACCTGCCCTATGTTTTGTTGTAGCTGCTTGATAAAGAAATTTCCGCCTCAGGGATCAATAAAGTACCTCTATCTATCTAATCTATCTATTTTATCTATCTATCACAAATACGTACAGTAGGTGCCAGTGCAATGACGGGTACGACATTTCAGCCAATGAATGAACGTTGAAAGAACAGAGGCAGTGTTTACGAGCTTTTTACGACAAAATGTTCTTCGTTTTCTCTGTTTACGTCCTAGTCCTGTCCTATCAGAGATATATCCCTAATATTTTGCCTTGGCTCAATGTTGTTATTACTTTATTCAACCTAAAATGTCTATACTACATTCGTTGAATGTGTTTCTTACTACCCGATTAACTGCGGCGGCTGTGGATATATTTGGGGCAGTGGAGAAAACTATAACTGCGTACCAGGAAGAAGTCTCCAGATCAAAAGAGGAGAATGACCATCTACGGAAGCTGTTGCTAGATTTCGATTTCAAACCTGATAGAGAATCACAAAGAACAGGTGTGTAAGATTAATCAGCAACCTATGGTTCTGTAAAGATTATTAGTTAGCTAGTTAGACAACTGTGACAACCATAGGACAAGTTAATGACTGCTGAACTGTGCTGAACCTCAATTGTTATTAGTTAGCTAATCAGGCACCGGAATTAGATAGCGAACTAGTTAGTACGTTTCTCATCACTTCTCAATGCTCTCCGTAATGTGAGTGTAGTGTGTAAATAAGTCGCGAGCTAAGGGGAAGAAGTACAACTGAAGTGTGTTTATATATGTCAATGGTAAGTAACTTCCCCAACTTTCATTTTAGACTCCCAGCAACTCACTCTCCCTGTCTCTGGAGAGGAGGTTCCCTCAGAACAGGAATGGAGTGATCAAGAGAACATTGAGTCCATATTCAATCCCCGCTGTGTGGATAAGTGCCAGTGATCAGGACTCATCCCAGAGCTCACACCTTTACCAAACTGGGAAGAACAGCAAGAGGGACTCCCTTCCCACCAGCGCAACAGAACCGATCAAAACCAAACATAATGGAGAGGACTACGTGGCATCAGAATCAACCAGTAACTCTCAGACAATGTCAAAGTCAAAACGTACACAGGCAAAGAAAGGACAAAGTCCTCCTGACACTGAGACAACCAGTGAGCTGAATGCACCAATGAGGGCTCACACAGGTGATAGACCATACAAGTGCCCTGTGTGCAGGAAAGTGATTACTAATAAGAACCATTTAAAAACGCATCAGAGAATTCACACAGGGGAGAGGCCACATTGGTGCAAAGAATGTGGCAAGTGCTTCAACCGCAAGGGGGACCTGGGCACGCACACGAGGACTCACACAGGAGAGAAGCCGTACCAGTGCAGCGTTTGTGGCAAAAGCTTCCGGCGAAACCGACTGAATGAGCATATGAGGGTACACACAGGGGAAAGACCCTATCAGTGCGCCGACTGTGAGAAAGGCTTTATTTCAGTAAGTGACCTAAAACGCCACCAGCGGATTCACACGGGAGAGAAGCCGTTTCGGTGCAACAGTTGTGGCAAACACTTCAGTCAGATGACAACCTTGAAAAAACATATGAGGACTGTTCATAAGAAGGTTAAATTGCAGAGCAGTGAAGGAAAGCCCAGATCTCTGCTAGCATTAGGGACTCCTGTTGAATAATGTGATGATGACAAACAGCACAGGACATATCTTACGTTAATTTGGTACCATCTGCGTGTGCTTTAGACAATTTCTCTGACTATCGCTGTCAATCATTCATGCAATTTTATGTGTTGGAAATCTCTTCTACAGACATGTTGCTTTCTTTCCGGACACTGCTCTAACAAGATCTTCCAGATAACAATTATAATGCATTGTTGTTACTTGACATTAAAGTGGATGTACTGGGGGCTTTCAAACTTTGTGCAAACATTGATAGAATTAAATAATAATAATGGTCTTATTTTTCCTGTTACACACAAGTGTTTCTTGCATACCTCAACTGCCCCTTAGACACTCACCCCTGAGCAATTGGGGTTAAATGCCTTGCTCAAGGGCACAGTCAGCTGGTCCAACACTAACCTCGAGTCCCAAATCCCTCTCCAAAGCAAGTGTATAAGCCTGCAACTCATTGACATGACCAAACTCTTGGGGTTGGTTTCCTAGACACAGATTATGCCTAGTCCTGGACCAAAACATACTTTTAGCAGTTTCTCCAACAAGAATGATTTTGAATCCAGGACTAGGTTTAACCTGTATTCGGGAAACCGGCCGTTGGTATTTTTGTTTGAGATGTGTTGGCAAGCCTAATGTTGGGCATATAAAGGGGTTGTTAATAAGAGCCTAATGTTGGACATATAAAGGGGTTGTTAATAAGAGCCTAATGTTGGGCATATAAAGGGGTTGTTAATAAGAGCCTAATGTTGGGCATATAAAGGGGTTGTTAATAAGAGCCTAATGTTGGGCATATAAAGGGGTTGTTAATAAGAGCCTAATGAACTAAAGGAACATACTGTCCAACCCACTGTTTGTCATATCTTGTATGTACCCTGAATATACACAAAGACTACTATCAAGGTAAAATACTTACATTGTTTTCTATTATTATTATCTTTATAAATATTAAATATAAGTTTCTGTAACCCACTTTATCATGTATGATTTACATAGATAATTGCCTTACATACTTGAATTTTATAGTCTTACTGAATGCTACCCATTAATTCTGTGCGTGGCTGACTTGTTCAATAGTGTAATGTGTTCTTCAGCTCAGCTAAATATTGTGAACTACTATGTAGTTAATCAAGTTATGTAGGTAATTTTTCTTGTTCATTACAGATTGTGTCCTACATTACAGATGGACTTGTACTACATTATATTACTTTATTCAAATATTAAGTGCATGAGCCTACAACCTCTTGGTACTTTCATTTGAGGTGCTTTGCTTTTAGTATGGTTCCATAATCAGAGTAATGAAAAAGGACATCCTGTGTACGACACCTCCTGATGCATGTACCTTAAATATGCCCAAGAGGTCTATGAACTACTTCCCCGATAAGTCATTATATTGGTCAATTCAAGTAGAAGTACGAGGCGTGAGAGCAAGTATCGTTCTCCATTGGACGAGAGCAACTTGTTGCTTCAAACCGATTTCAAACAGCCAACGTGCGCGCGCCTGTCTCCAGCTTCCGAGCGCCGCCGTCCGCACCACCGCGCTTTTGTTTATCCAACGTTTAGTCCGTCTCACGTGCTTTGTGAATATAAAAGCGCTCTGTTTTCCTTCATCATGAGTAGTGTGTCACCAGACAAACGGCGAAAGATGGAATCGGCGTTGGAGCAGCTTAAGAAATACACAGTGGTCGTGGCGGACACCGGAGACTTCAATGGTAACAGATTGGATTGACCGCTATGCACTAGCCAAGGCCAGGCAGGCATTAGCTAGTTAGCTACAACACATAGTTATAACATGTTGCAAGGTTTATAGCTTCGCTAACGTTAGCTACTTATCGTAATTTCATAAACCTGCTTCGGGTCTGTTCTCGAATACTAATTCCGATAAACTTCTAATAACATGTTTGTAGTTTTGAAACTGATGTTGGTACTTAGCTGACTTATCACGTATGCTGGTTTGGCTAATAATTACTTACTGCATTCTTGGCTACCTAGTTATGACCACTGCTCTTACACATGTCATGCATTACAACTTGATACCTAGCTAACTATGGGAAGGACTATATAGGTCTGGCTTGTGGTTTCTATTTTCAGTTGTCTAATTTGAAAGATTGGTTGTGAGCTATCAAATAGGTATTGCAATTAAAACATTTCCTTGCTCCTGTCAGTGCAGGCACGTTGACGCGGCCACGCCCAACTAGTCAACATTGGTTCTCCCACGTGACACTAATGGGTTTAGTTAAATTACCTAAAATACCACATTCAGCATAGTTTTTTAGCTACATATGATTCATACAAATGCCATGTTCACTGCCCTTGACTGACATTTCTGTCACCCAGATATTCACACAACTGGTTCCTCCTCCATTGTTTGAATAAGGAAGTATGAATGATGTAGTCTATTAGTTCATTCCTTTGTGGTACAAACGTTTCCTCATGCTGGCGCTGGAAGTCAGGATGACAAGACAGAAACGGTCTGCCTTTCACAGGGTAACGTTAACAAGGCTGAAATGGGGCACACTAAGTGGATAGGCTTTGATGACATGCTGCTACAGTCTACACAGAATGTTTAAATTTTCTTCTCCGGATAAGTGAAGTTGCAATGGAGCCTCTCAGATTTTGATCCCTGAATTCAGGGGTCTTTAGAACAGGTTTTTTTTTTTGTCTCTGATCTCTCTCTATAGAAAATATATTCTTGCAGGTTTTCCTGCAGCACAGTGGAATATCTATAGGACCAGCCACTCAAATAGGCTACTATGATTCTGAAGATTGACCAAGGTATCAGTGGCCTTGCTTCATGCCTCAGCAGTTCAGTTTTTAGACTGTGGTGAGAGGAACCTTGATGTAGCCATAGGCCCAATTCATGTTGTAAAAGGGTGCGCTTGGCCAAATCCCATTGTGAAAGGACCTCACTGGCCAACTCTTGTGAGATGCAGTGCATTCATTGATCAACTGTTTTGGACAGTGGTTTTTAAGACTGAAACCTGTTTACTGCATACTGAAGGACAGAGTTGAACCACACCATTTAGTAGTGTATGGTGCTACAGTCATTTTACCAGTGGGTCATGTTCAGTACGATTAAAACGGGAGCAAACTTGATCAAGTTCAATTTGAAATTCTTGTCTGGCATGTTTGCGATATAATATGGATTTGTCCATATTGCAAAGCCTAATACCATTGTCCACCTTTAGCTATGTTATTTAATAAGCTGACTCGTGATGGCTTTTTTAACAGTAATTGTCGCTTCATTTTCAATATTTTGCTGGCATGCAGAATGGTGAACAGCTTAATTATTCAGTTTTCCCCAATGAGGGTGTATATTTCCTGTCTTTCATTGTAATAAATGTGGCAGATTACATTGGCACAGAACATTCTTTATCTTGCCAGTTGCTGTGTCTTTGTTCAAATAGGGGTGGTTGGTGTATCTGTTATCGTAGGTTTTGTCTGTCTCTGTGTAGGCTTACATGTCTGGACTGTTGATTAGCTAGGCCTTATTCCATCAAGAAAATACCTCACCCTCAGACATTAGGTGAGTTCTGTTTTCTGCTATGAGGATTTCTGAAAGAAACAACATTAAACTTTTTTTTATGTTTGAAAATTTGTGCCTCCATAATCTTTCTCGAAAAGGAACACTTTTGCCATCTTTACCTTCCCTTGACTGTTGTAAAACCCACACGTGTAAAAAATCTTCTGTCAAATATTTACTGGTTTCAAGCACAAGCTTGTTCAAATCAAGCAACACCTTTTTCTTGCCCAAATGAAATTTGTCAGTGCATGGTTAAAAGTGCAACCCCAAACTCTTGCTTAGCCATGTGGGAAACGCATTGGGTTACTCAAGTGTTTATGCAAGGCAGTCATCATTCAGCTACCAGAAGTTCGTACTGTTCATTCACAAACCGCTTGTTTGGATATGCTGTTTTTGGATTGTTAAATCACTGGCAATAGTACATGGTGATAAGATGGGTGGGAATGGATTGCAAATCGCTGCCTGCGAAGATCCAGACATAAGAAAGGGCTGGTTAAAAGTGTAGGCTGTGAGAACCTAGAATGTTTTTTTCAGAGAAACACAGGGACCCTTTGTGCTTCATTGTGCAGCCTACTCCCTGTCAGTGGCAGAAGCTTGGTCAGCTGGTCTAAAGCCCATTGCCACAGGCCTCCCTCACTGTAGCTGTCCTGCTGACACAGGATATCACAGCGATGGGAGCACACTACACAGTTTTGATTAGTATAACAGGAGAGTAGGCTATAGTAAATGCCCTCTCCAGCGCAAAGTAGGAAAAGAGAACATATTTGTGCGTTACTTGAAAATAACAATTTTAGCATTGCAATGTCTGAGGAACATGATAATCGGTTTTTCATTCAAATACAAAATGTTACTCCAGTGTCAATCAGTGAGGAACTCTGCATTTGACCTACACCAGAATATGATGCTTGACTAATAGGATACCTCACAGGCTAAAAGTATTTAACCTTGAATGTGTCATTTGATCATTGGGTGTCTTTCTTCTACTGCAAGTGTTGCAGGTAGACTAGGCTGTTTTCCTCTTCCCTCCCAATGTTCTGCTTTGGTTGAGGGAACTGCAGTTAGCTTGTATGTACACTAGAGGTCACTGTTGGTTGAGTCCAGTGCTCTGGACTGGTCCAAAAGCAATCTTGTTTTCTCCTGTTGAAGTGAAGTTATTCAATATAGGCTAGGCATAAGAAATATTTGAATGGACTTTTTACTGAATCTGGGCCAATACCTGTTTATTTCACACCTATACATCTCAAGATGTCATATGAAAGCTTGTGTGTGCCATGGGACTAAAGCCATGCTTCCCAGCCGAAACAATTTGGTTGAGTTTGTGCATATATTATGAGAAGTTTGTTTTGGACTTTAGTGAGGTTTTTTTTTTTCGGCCGAAGTCTACGCCCCTTCGTCTGATTGGTCAACAGTAGGGATTCTTCAATAAAGTCTGTCATTCAATGAGAACTCTATTCATGCAATTTTTTTCATTGAGAAATATTGTACCAAACAGATGTAAAATAGCGTGACTAAGATCTCCTCAGCAAAAATGTCACCAAATTAAAGATTTATCATTGATTTAATTCAGATTATTTTTGGGAAGTGCATACTGGCTATGGTGTCTCAATGGAAAAACGGTACTACTTTTTTAAGGGAGTCTGCGTGCACTTGCTCAGCTAAGCGCCAGCCAACCTGAAGCATGCTGACACCTTCACACTGCATGGTTTGTTTCTGGGAATCTTCTAGCTGTTCACGTCATGTTACTGTCTTACGAGAAAAGGTATGACTGTCACACTGACGTGTGAGAAACTGGAATGTCAAGTTGGCACTGGGCTTTAGTCCTAGAGGGTGAGAAGCATTGACCTTCCAGTCATAACTGGCACAGGGCAGCTCTTCATTGGCTTGGTGTTGCATGGCACCTTATAGGTTGGGGTTGATGTCAATCACCCTGAACGCTCCACCTTTTTTGTTAAGTGGGTTCATTTTGTGATGGAATGCGGACTGTAACATCCTTCGACTGCACCTGCAATGCGGTTTTAACTTTCAAGAGGTGCTAGATAAGTACTTTATTGATCCCCGAGGGGATTTCTTCGTCAAGCAGCTACGACAAAAAACATAGGGCAGGTGCAAAATGCCAGAACGAAAATACGCAAAAGACTGATACATAGAGCGGCAGTATTAAAAAAATAATAAAATAAAAAAAAAAAAATATATATATATATATATAAGTCTGGAGTGCAAAAAAACTTTAAAAAGACAATCCATAGTGTGGGTGGATGGCTGAATATGTACACTATACATTGTTAGAGTGTTAGGTAAAACAAATATTGCAAGTTGAAATAGATAAGGTGTATTTGCATGGGATACTATACAGGTCGATTGCAGAGAAATACTTAAATGGCTAAAAGTGTGTATGATATAATAGTTGACTTAATATACAGACTGGTTAAATGAACAGGTAAGTGAATATTTGCATGGTTACATTAACTGTACAGGGTTTAATTACAGATAAATGCACGTATTGCACATTCGATATACTAAAAGCAATGAAAAAAGATACAACTGACAGGATACTAATATGCATTCCCGAGTGAATGACTACGTAAGTTCAGTCCAAGAATTACTTACAATATTGCACGTGATATGATATAACTGTACATGAATATGTATATACTGTCCTGAATGAGTGATTACAGACCAGAGTTACTCACAGATGGATGCATAATTGTTAAACTAGGTCCTAACACCCCAACAGTTCCAGGTGTATGTTACTAACGGCACGGCACCCCGGTGAGGCATTAAATAGTCTAATAGCCGCCGGCAGGAAGGACCTCTGGCACACCGTGGTGGGATCAGTCTGTGACTGAAGGTGCTCCTCTGCATCATAACCATGGCATGCAGAGGGTGGGTGACGTTGTCCATGATGGCCAGGAGCCGTCTCTCCGCCACCTCTAGAGTGTCAAGGCTCATCCCCAGGACAGAGCTAGCCTTCCTGATCAGTTTATTTACCCAAGAAGCATCACTGGCTTTTATGTTTGTGCCACAGCACACCACTGCAAAAAAGATGGCACTGGCCACCACAGACTGGTAGAAAGTATGCAGTAGTTTACTGCACACGTTGAAGGACCTGAGCCTCCTCAGAAAGTAGTCGGCTCTGGCCCTTTTTGTACAGAGCCCCGGTGTTGGCAGCCCATTCCAGCCTGTTGTCCATATGAACTCCCAGGAACTTGTATGACCCAACCATTTCTCATGTGAATCAGTAGCTCTGAAGTTGTTCCAATGTTACATGTGCAGTTGTGATGTACCAACAAACTTGAGAATGTTGCATATACAGTAGGCCTACAGCATATTATTGTCTAGTGAAGATATGGTCACCGACTGTTGACTAGTTGTGAGCTGCTCTTAACTTGTCTCTCTCCCCCTTCTCTGAGCAGCCATTGAAGAGTACAAGCCCCAGGATGCAACCACCAACCCCTCCCTCATCCTGGCCGCTGCCAAGATGGCCGCCTACCAGCATCTGGTCGACCAGGACATCAAATACGCCATCGCCAAGGGCGGGTAAGATGGCCAATCACAAATGTGTACAATCCCTACCATTTTAATGACAAGTAAAATGCGCTCAAATGTAATCGTATTGAAACTCCGCACTGCTTCTACACTTATACAGTAGTTCAGTGACTCCACTGACCTCTCCTTTTAAACAAAGGGATTTTGAGTGAACGAAGAAAGCAGAGATTTGCCATTGTTTGCTCGAGATAAGTGTTCCCAATGCAGGTGCCCTGAGGGTGTTGCGCTGTTTGCCTTGCCTCACACTTGTATTTCACGGTCGCTTCACCCAGTAATGAGCGTTGTCTTGGTGACTGACAGTCAACTTTGAGGTGGTTTCCGTTCATCCGAAACGGGTGCTAATGATTTAGTCTAAACTACACTATAGGAAATATTGTATTCATATTTCCAAGCCACTAAAGTAAGTCTGACATCAGTTTTAGGCTTTCCTATTAATTATTTACCTTGTTTTAGGAATGTCATCGTATTTCCAAGCCCCTATAGTTAAGCAATAAGGCATGAGGGGGTGTGGTATATGGCCAATGTACCACGGCAAGGGCTGTTCTTAGGCACGACGCCTCGCCTTACTGCTATTATGGTACCCCATGTAGCTCAGTCGGTAGAGCATGGAGCTTGAAATGCCAAGGTTGTGTGTTCGATTCCCACGGGGGACCAGTATGAAAATGTATGCACTCACTACTGTCGCTCTGGATAAGAGCATCTGCTAAATGACCCAAATGTAAAATAAGCTGGTTACCAAGGTGTCGAACCACCCACTTTACAATGCACTTTAGTCTTAATCAGTAACAATTGCGTAGAACTGATGTGAAATCTATGAATACTGGGAAGTTACTGAACATTTCAAGTTTATTACAGCACATAATAAACTGGGTTTAACAAAACATGTATTTTTACTGATCTAATTACATTGGTAATCAATTAATTATAGCGATAAGGCAACTCAGGTTTGTGGTATGGCCAATATACTAGACTCAGGGCTGTATCCAGGCTGTACTCTGCGCTGCGTCGTGCTTAAGAACAGCGCTTAGCCGTGGTATATTGGCCATATACCACACCCCCTCGGCCTTATTGCTTAAATATACACCTAGTATACAAAACATTAACACCTGCTCTTTCCATGACACTGACCAGGTGACCGCTATGGGGGTGTGCGCAATTCAATATTAGGAAGGTGTTCATAATGTTTGGTGTACTCAGTGTAAGTGATTTCTTGGTCAGTAAATAAAACCTTAGTCTACTGCTGAAGGCTATGATCACATGCGTGTGATGCTTGAGCTATTGCACCTCAGCAGTATCCTGTTCCTCTGTCCACCAGATCTGAGGAGGAGCAGGTGACCAACACCATGGACAAGCTGTTTGTGAGCTTCGGCCTGGAGATCCTCAAGAAGATCCCAGGCAGGGTCTCCACAGAGGTGGATGCCAGGTACGAGGAAAGCCCCCTGCTCCGCTCGGGGCCCAGAGGAGCCAGAGTGATGTTGCTACTCTTGTCTTTTCTACATAAAAGTCAATCATGGCTTGCTTTGTACCTGTTGATACTAGTTATCTACAGCTATCAGAATAACCCCCACTCATCAATTATGTCTTCAATATAAATGTCTGAACTATTACCCAACCTCAAATGTAGTAATTGATAATGCCCACATGGCTATGGGGAGTGAAATGGTTCAGGTGAAATTGCAGTTCTGACGAATATGTACAATTCAACAAAGTAGGCAATGTTTTTCTGAATGGACTTGTTGCCTCAAATGCAACCTGGAGCCTTTATAGATCAGGGTAGCAAATTAATCCTTTAAGTTGTTGACTATCTGACTGAACAAAGTATTTCAAGTTCAGTTAAGCCTCAGTCAAATGACTGGTATGGAGTCCACATAACGTCTCTAACAAAGAGGAATAATTCATAGTGTAATTATTTTACATTGACTAATTCAACCCACCCCTCTCTCACTCGACATTTAGGCTTTCGTACGATAAGGATGAGATGGTGGCTCGGGCCCTGCGGATCATTGCCTTGTACGAAGAGGCTGGTATCAAGAAGGACCGTGTTCTCATCAAGCTCTCCTCAACATGGGAAGGCATCCAGGCTGGCAGGTGTGTCAGATGGGGAGGGAAGGAAATCAATAATCTACCTTACAGGGGCATTTCTTTACCTGTCATCTGGGCCCAGTATTTCAAAAGTTTATATAACTGGATTTCGCCTATCAGATAGGATTAAATGGAATTAAGAGCGAGACATTCAAGTCTAGAACTTTTGAAAAACTGGGCCGAGATGACATACTGTAGCAGTATATATGCAAATCTTTGAATGTAGACAAAACATTCACCCATTCATCCTTCCTTCAATTATGTGAAGTTTGCCAGTAGCATTTGCTGAAAAGCAGCCCCACACCATGATGTTCCCACCTCCAAACTTCACTGTTGGTATAGTGTTTTAGGGTGAAATGCAGTGCCATTTCTCCTCCAAACATAGTGTGTATATTAACAACCAAACAGTTCAATTTTGCTCTCATCTGACCACACCATATTCTCCCAGTATTTCACTGGCTTTTCCAAATGTTGTGCAGCAAACTTTAAACGAGCTTCAACATGCTTTTTTTTCCAGCAATGGAGTCTTGCGTGGTGAGCGTGCATACAGGCCATGGCGGTGGAGTGCATTACTTACTGTTTTCTTTGAGACAACAGTACCTGCTAATTGCAGGTCTTTTTGAAGCTCTCCACAAGTGGTCCTTGGCTCTTGGACAACTCTTCTGATTATTCTTTTTACTCCTCTGTCAGAAAGCTTGCGAGGAGCACCTGGTCGAGGCAAATTTATGGTGAAATTATTGTCTTTCCACTTCCGTATTATGACCCCAACAGTGCTCACTGGAACATTCAGAAGCTTAGAAATGCGCCTATAACCAATGCCATCATTATGTTTTGCAACAATTAGGTTGCGAAGGTCTTGAGACAGCTCTTTGCTTTTACCCATCATGAGATATGTCTTGTGTGACACCTTGGCAATGAGACCTTTTTGTAGGCCATCAGTTGGGACTGAACCAGCTGTTATTAATTTGCACTGACAGGGGTCTGGTTTGCTTTTTAATTACTGATAGTTTTCAGCTGTTGTCTTTGCTTTCCATGCTTTTTGCACCTCCCTTCATGTGTTCAATACTTTTTCCCTGTGTCATTTCACAACGTAATTTATTATTTGTTTTGGTTTCTTTGTATGTATAAATTATTTGGGTTGTTACCAACATCTGGTGAAAATTCCATGTCAATAGCACCTTTGGAAATATATTTACTGAGAAAAATGGTGACGTGTTCAATACTTATTTCACTTGCTGTATATCTCAGGTGGTACCGGTACAGAGTCAATGTGCAGGGGCACCAGTTAGTCGGGCTAATTTAGGTAATATGTACATGCAGGTATAGTTAGTGACTATGCATAGATGATAAACTGAGTAGCAGCGGGCGGGGGGGGGGGGGGGGAAGAGACTGACAGTGCAAATAGTCCAGGTAGCCATTTGATTAGCTGTTCAGGAATCTTATGGCTTGGGGGTAGAAGCTGTTGAGGAGCCTTTTGGACCTAGACTTGGCGCTCCGGTACCGCTTGCCATGCAGTAGCAGAGAGAACAGTCTATGACTGGGGTGGCTAGAGTCTTTGACCATTTTTAGGGCCTTCCTCTGACACCGCCTGGTATAGAGGTCCTGGATGGCAGGAAGCTTGGCCCCAGTGATGTACTGGGCCGTACGCCCTACCCTTTGTAGTGCCATGCGGTCGGAGGCCGAGCAGTTGCCGTACCAGGCAGTGACGCAGCCAGTCAGGATGCTTTCAATGTTGGAGCTGTAGAACCTTTTGAGGACCCATGCCAAACCTTTTTAGTCTCCTGAGGGAGCATAGGCTTGGTCTTGCCCTTTTCACAACTCTCGTGGTGTGTTTGGACCATTCTAGTTTGTTGGTGATGTGGACACCAAGGAACTTGACGCTCTCAACCTGCTCCACTGTAGCCCCGTCGATGAGAATGGGGGCGTGCTCTGTCCTTTTCCTGTAGTCCACAATCATCTCCTTTGTCTTGATTACGTTGAGGTCTCTGATCTCCTCCCTATAGGTTGTCTCGTTGTTGTCTGTTATCAGGCCTACCGCTGTGTCTGCAAACTTAATGATGGTGTTGGATTTGTGCCTGGCCGTGCAGTCGTGGGAGTACAGGAGGGGACTGAGCATGCAACCCTGAGGGGCCCCAGTGTTGAGGATCAGCGTGGCAGGTGTGTTGTGACCTACCCTTACCACCTGGGGATGGCCCGTCAGGAAGTCCAGGATCCAGTTGCAGAGGGAGGTGTTCAGTCCCAGGATCCTTAGCTTTGTGATGAGCTTTGAGGGCACTATGGTGTTGAATGCTGAACTGTAGTCAATGAATAGCATTCTCACATTGGTGTTCCTTTTTGTCCCGGTGGGAAATGGGCAGTGTGGAGTGCAATAGAGATTGCATCATCTGTTTGAGTGGTATGCAAATTGGAGTGGGTCTATGGTTTCTGGGATAATGGTGTTCATGTGAGCCATGATCAGCCTTTCAAAGCACTTCATGGCTATAGACGTGAATGCTACGAGTCTGTAGTCATTTAGGCAGGTTACCTTAGTGTTCTTGGGCACAGGGACTATGGTGGTCTGCTTGAAACATGTTGGTATTATAGACTCAGTCAGGGACTTGAAGACACTTGCCAGTTGGTCAGCGCATGCTCGGAGTGCACGTCCTCGTAATCCGTCTAGCCCAGCGGCCTTGTGAATGTTGACCTGTTTTAAGCTCTTATTCACATCGGCTAAGGAGAGCGTGATCACAGTCATCCGGAACAGCTGGTGCTCTCGTGCATGTCTCAGTGTTGCTTGCCTCAAAGATGGGATAGAAGTAGTTTAGCTCATCTGGTAGGCTCGTGTCACTGGGCTGCTCTCGGCTGTGCTTCCCTTCATAGTCTAATGGTTTGCAAGCCCTGCCACATCCGACGAGCGTCAAAGCCGGTGTAGTACGATTCGATCTTAGTCCTGTACTGACACTTTGCCTGTTTGATGGTTCGTAGGTGGGCCTAGCGGGATTTCTTATAAGCTTCCGGGTTAGAGTCCAGCTCCTTGAAAGCGGCAGCTTTAGCTCAGTGCGGATGTTGCCTGTAATCCATGGCTTCTGGTTGGGGTATGTGCGTACAGTCACTGTGGGGACGAACAACATCATCGATGCACTTATTGATGAAGCCAATGACTGAAGTAGTGTACTCCTCAATGCCATCGGAAGAATCCCGGAACATATTCCAGTCTGTGCTAGCAAAACAGTCCAACCTAAATTTATTTTGGCGTCAATTGGTCTCTATATAAAATGTTGGTTTTGACAGCCATGGACGCATGGTGAAGCTCTGCCTGTTAAAACTGACCTTTAATGTCCCAGTCTGAATGTGTACCTGCAGGGAGCTGGAGGAGAAGCACGGGGTCCACTGCAACATGACCCTGCTGTTCTCCTTCGCCCAGGCGGTGGCTTGCGCCGAGGCCAAAGTCACCCTCATCTCACCCTTTGTGGGCCGCATCATGGACTGGTACAAGGAGAACACGGCCCAGGAGAGCTACAAGCCCCATGAGGACCCAGGTATGGGCTGACGGCTCCATCGTTTGATAGGAGAAACTAACAGACCTTACCATTACTAATATAAATAAGATACCTGGTGAGTTGGATGTATTTATTGACTTCATTACTACACTAGCTTTATTAACCATAAACTTCTTTATTTTGTTATTCTCTTCACTCAGGTGTGATCAGTGTGACTAAGATCTACAACCACTACAAGAAGTATGACTACGCCACGGTGGTGATGGGAGCCTCCTTCAGGAACACTGGGGAGGTCAAGGCCCTGGCCGGCTGTGACCTGCTTACCATTTCCCCCGGCCTGCTGGGAGAGCTGAGCAAAGACCACAGCGCCGTCACCCCAATGCTCACAGTTCAGAAAGGTAGTGGGACTCATTGCTACCCCCTACAGGACACTAGTATAATGAGCTCACACTGCCCGCCCCCCCAGAACAGTTTGGAATTAACATGTCAAATGGTCTGTATTGATTTGTATGAACATGTATGCACTAACTGATAAGAGCGTCTGCTAAATGACTAAAATGTAAATCTTCATAACACCTTACTGTAAATGTCATTCTCTGGCTTAGTTTTCAATGTCCACATGCTTAAAAAAACGGGTTCTTCGTTAGACCCCTCCTAAGGAGAACTTGCTGAGGCCACTTCAACATTTGTTATACAATCACTTAGGAATTATTTTGTCCCAAGAATTTGAACATCAAGAGCAACAAAGGCTGTTGAGCAAAACCAATTGATTACTATGTGTTTAGGAGCTCCTCTGTATTTCAATGCCTAGTTAATCTTTTGTGGCTTCTCAAATTTCTTTAAATGGATGCTTGTGCCTCTTCCCCTAGGCCAGGTCTGCTTTGAAAAGTGTTATATTTACCCTGCATACAAATTGTGTCCTTCCTCAATAACTATCGAGGGGAAAATCGGATAGGTCCTCTATAGGTAAAATCATATGGCCTAAGCATTCTGGTAGATTGCAGCCATATTACCAGTCCTTTAAAAGCCTGGGGAAGAGGACGGGCACTAGGTATTCACATTGGACCAAGGATTAATAAACAATAGAGGCAATTCTTAATGCCTCCAACTCTGTCCCGTTTAGCCAAGGCCTGTGATTTGGAGAAGGTTCATCTGGACGAGAAGGACTTCCGCTGGCAACACAACGAGGACCGCATGGCCGTGGAGAAGCTCTCTGACGGCATCCGCAAGTTCGCCGCCGATGCCATCAAGCTGGAGACCATGATCAAGGTGAGACGGGAGCACTAAGGTTATAAATATTAGTTGTGACGTATCAGGAGTTGGGAGTATGGTGCCCATGTGAAGAAAGTTCAGGTAGGAACTTCAGGAACTATTGCCCTGTCTTGGAACATTTTAAGTAATGCTGGGAATTCTGTCGATGTCCTGCGGGGTGACACTTTGACAGTTCAGTTCCCATCCCCTTGCCTTTAGTGTTTCTGTTCCCTCTTTCATACGGTTGCTTTCCCCCTCCACAGGAGAAGATGCTGAATGTGAAGAACGGCCAGTAAAGTGGGACCAGATGTTCAACCCTCCCTGCAGGAAACGGTGACAGTCGTGTGACAACCACCACTGGGGGCCCAAGGGACCAAACTCGCCCACCTCCCCACACCAAAGTGGGACCCCCTTAAACAGAATGCCTCGCCACTATAGGCTTGGCTTGACTCTGGTTTACTGTATTTTTGTCTTGACTCTGAACGTAGTCAATGCAGAGATTGATTTAAATTGTGAATTCAGCACTGATGCAATGCTCTTGTTTTTTGTAAATTTCCTCTACTTGCCCCACTGGCGATTTGGTCAGAGGAACGAACACACAGCGGTCAGGCTCGGCCCAGACTTTTTTACTCATCAGCCCTTTAGTGATGATCTGAAAAAAAAAAAACGTAACTGTAATAATTATGAACATTACTCAGGAAATTATGAAAAATAATGATTTAACGGTTCCACCAATAGTCTTTCCTCAGTGAGCCTGTGTTCTGTCGTGAATGTTTCATTAAAGCCAGGAGTGGGTTGTCTTACGTTAAGTTTCTCTTTATTTTCTGTCTCTGGCTCACTTGTTGACTTGGCAACCTTGCATAAATCTCCCTGTTCAGGAGATAATTTGGGCATGACATTTAAAACACGCTAAATGTTGGTGATTGAGTTACATGGAATCTGGTCCAAATATGCCAATATTTGTTGGTAGTGGCTAGTTTGTTAACCAAGTGTAGATTGCAGTCACTGTCCATAAACTACCTTTTTTGAGGATAAAGAAACAAATCATAGTAAATATGTAATCTCTGAAGTATTCCTTTCATCCATATCTGGTCCAAAATGTTACACCTCAAACCATTTGGGTTCTAGTGCTGCTGGATATAATCCTAGTGAGGTATGCTGTTCCTAGTTGTTTAAGCCATAATTAAAGACTACAAAATGCAATTTACTTGGCTGAATTTCAGTTTGTGCTGAAAATACGTCACTCATTGTAATTTGTCATGCCATTTTCTCTTAGTCAGTGCCACTGGTCCAGCCAGTTTAGCATCATTCTACAAGTGTATTCCCAGCAGTGTACTAGGTAAAATGAAAGTGGAGATTTAGGCGGTTCAAAGGCTTTCCAACCAAACCACACGACACAACTTGTTGCATCAGCTGTCGGACTGAACACCAAGAGACCCTTGGTTGAGTGACTAAATTGGATATTGGAGGGAAGCGACAAAGATTCCTAAAGGACTATCGTTTTAAATCAGGTAAAATGTATCTCTTGGTCATGCGGTTGGGACTCTACCCTGTGATTTGTTTTCCATATCTGATGTTTTTCTCTGATTACACACTCAGTTTTGTGACCCAATCACATCAGATATGGGGCGGTAGCTGAATTGGGTTGCCGACATAAACGCAGGCTATGACTATCAGTCTCTTCATACTTGGCACAGACCAATTTAGACCAATGGTCAAAATATCTTCTGGATTCCATACATTTTCTAACACGTTCTGGTGTTTAGGAAAGAAACGGGATGGCGTGGCAATGGTATACTGGAAATAGTGCATGAGTTTTAAAGGGGAAATTGCATTTCAAACAATAACAAACTTGGTGAATAGCTGAGGGGTACTAGAGTACAAGAGTCTTTCACACCTGGGCCTGTATTCACAAAGCCTCTTGGAGTATCAGTGCTGAGGGGTACAATACAAAGAAGAATCAATTAGTTAACCAGCTAACTTTAAACAACTACACATAACTATAGATTTTCTGGTTCATTACGCATAGATGTGTTTTTGGTTGTTGAGTCAATTAGACCATGCCCATTTGAAGCTTATCTTACAAAAAAATGTAAGTTTCTTAATATTTAGGCAATTTAGCTGGCTAACTTGATCCTGCTTTGTATTATACTCGTCTGATCTTGGATTTAGATCATAAATACATTTAGCTGGCTAACTTGATCCTGCTTTGTATTATACTCGTCTGATCTTGGATTTAGATCATAATGAATACATTTAGCTGGCTAACTTGATCCTGCTTTGTATTATACTCGTCTGATCTTGGATTTAGATCATAATAAATAAGATAGTCTGCTGCTGAAAAACATGTGTTATGGCTTTACACCCCCTACTATATTGTGGATAAAGAGTTACCTGCCTAACAAAACACAGGGTGTTCTTTAATGGAAGCCCTTCCAACATAATCCAGGTAGAATCAGGAATTCCCCAGGGCTGCTGTCTAGGCCCTTTACTTTTTAAATCTTTACTAATGACATGCCACTGGCTTTGAGCAAAGCCAGTGTGTCTATGTATGCGGATGACTAAGCACTATACACGTCAGCTACTACAGCGACTGAAATGACTGCAACACTTAACAAAGAGCTGCAGTTAGTTTCAGAATGGGTGGCAAGGAATATGTTAGTCAAAAACTAAAAGCATTGTATTTAGGACAAATCATTCACTAAACCCTGAACCTCAACTAAATCTTGTAATGAATAATGTGGAAATTGAGTAAATTGAGGTGCTTGTAGTAACCCTGGATTGTAAACTGTCATGGTCAAAACATGTTGGTACAACAGTAGCTAAGATGGGGAGAAGACTGTCCATAATAAAGCTCTACTCTGCCTTCTTAACAACACTATCAACAAAGCAGGTCCTACAGGCCCTAGTTTTGTCGCAGCTGGACTATTGTTCAGTCGTGTGGTCAGGTGCCACTTTGTGGCACGGCTGGCCCTTAAATGTACACGGAAAGCTAACATTAATGATATGCATGTCAATCTCTCATGGCTCAAAGTGGGGGAGAGATTGACTTCATCACTACTTGTTTTTGTAAGAAGTGTTGACAAGCTGAATGCACCTAGCTGGCTGTTTAAACTACTAGCACACAGCTCAGACACCCATGCAGACCCCACAAGACATTCCACAAGAGGTCTCTTCACAATCCCCAACTCCAGAACAAACTATGGGAGGCGCACAGTACTACATAGAGCCATAACTACATGGAACTCCACAGCAGGTAATTGATGCAAGCAGTAGGATCAGATTTAAAAAACAGATACAAATACAGCTTATGGAACAGCGGGGACTGTGAAGAGACACACACACAGGTACAGAACATGCAGAAGCGCACTCTACACACACATACATTGTAATATTGTTTTATAGTTGTATCATACATTGTAATATGGTTGTATAGTGGTATCATACATTGTAATGTGGTTGTATAGTGGTATCATACATTGTAATATGGTTGTATAGTGGTATCATACATTGTAATATGGTTGTATAGTGCCATCATACATTGTAATACATTTTGTATTGTACATACATGTATGTGGTGGTGTGGTAATGTTATATGATGTAATATTTTATCTTTTGTTTTATATGTGATGTAAGTGTCTTAATGTGTTTGGACCCCAGGAAGAGTAGCTGCTGCCTTGGCAGGAACTAATGGGGATCCATAATAAATACAAAATAACTAGGCAAAGATAATAAACAGCAGCGCCGTATGTGATGCAAAAAGTGTCAATGCAAGGGGTCTATTTAACAAACTATTTAGCAGTCTTATGGCTTTGGGGTAGAAGCTGTTCAGGGTCTTACTGGTTCCAGACTTGGTGCATCGATACTGCTTGCCATGCGGTAGCAGAGAGAACAGTCTATGACTTGGGTGGCTGGGGTCTTTGACCATTTTTAGGGCCTTTCTCTGGCACCGCCCGGTATAGAGGTCCTGGATGGCAGGGCACTCGGCCCCAATGATGTACTGGGCCATACGCCCTACCATCTGTAGCACATTGCGTTCAGATGCCAAGCAGTTGACATACCAAGCGGTGATGCAGCTGTATAACTGTTTGAGAATCTGAGGGCCAATGCCAAATCTTTTCAGCCCCCAGGGGGGAAAGAGGCGTTGTCGTGCCTTCTTCATGACTGTGTTGGTGTGTGGACCATGGTAATTTCTTATTGATGGAACAGCCTTGTCAATGTGGATGGGGGCGTGCTCGGCACTCCGTTTCCTGTAGTCCAGGATCAGCTCTTATGTCTTGCTGACATATATTGAGGGAGAGGTTGTTGTCATGGCACCACACTGCCATGTCACTGACCTCCTCCCTATAGGATGTCTCATCGTCTTTGGGGGCGGATGCAAAGTGGAGTCTGGGATGATGGTGTTGATGTGAGCCATGACCAGCCTTTCAAAGCATTTCATGGCTACAGACGTGAGTGCTACAGAGCGATAATCATTTAGACAGGTTACCTTGGCGTTGTTGGGCACAGGGACTATAGAAACATGTAGGTATTACAAACTGGGTCAGGGAAAGGTTGAAAATGTAATTGAAGACACTTGCCAGGTGGTCAGTGCATGCTGATGCTCTCATGCATGGTTCAGTATTGCTTGCCTCGAAGCGAGCATAGAAAGCATTTAGCTTGTCTGGTAGGCTCGCGTCCCTGGGCAGCGTCCCTGGGTTTCAAGCCCTGCCACATCCGACGAGCGTCAGAGCCTGTGTAGTAGGATTCGATCTTAGTCCTGTATTGACGTTTTGACAGTTTGATGGCTCGTCAGAAAGGATGGATTAGTGTCTCACTCCTTGAAAGCGGCAACTCTAGCCTTTAGCTCAGTGAGGATGTTGCCTGTAATCCATGGCTTCTGGTTGGTATATGTCAGAAGACTCCTCCCTCTGCTTAGAAAGACACAGCTCATGTGAGCTCCTGCATTTTTCAACATGTTTTTTACAATAAGATAGTTTTGGAGTTAGACAAACAGGGACATATACGGGATGGTACCCTCCACAACTTAACCTTCACTCAAGATCAAAACTTCAAACCTACAACCTACTTTTTGGACAATATTTACCTGGAAAATTCTATCAAGTATTTAATTTTCCCAAGCTAGAGGTGGCGAATCCTTTGAAGCTGTTCAGAGGCCATCCACTGCCCTTTTCTTCAAGCAAGTACCCCCAACCAAAGAAATTTCCCCCTCGGGGATCAATAAAGTATCTATCTATCTATCTATCTATCTATCTATCTATCTATCTATCTATCTATCTATCACACTTCCCACGTGTGAAGCGAGAGATCCAGAGGCTTTGAAGCCCCCTCCTGCTGTTCAGATCCCATTCACTGGCATTTTTCCTCCAGCACGCAGGCACTGTTACAATGGCCAGCCCCAAGTCATTATATATTTTATTGCACATTTTTCTATTTTGGCATTTGCCTGATGTCTCATAAATGCTTTGTTGATTACGAACTTTCTTTACCCAACCGTGGGATATACTATGTCTGTTCCCACACTCGGGACTCTGACTCTCTATTGGTTACACAGACTTTTGACCTACCATCCCATTCTAACCACCTCCCGCCGGCTTTGTATTCATGTTACCTGATGAAATTGCTGTACAATATGATCTTGTTGCCTTATGATGCACATTCAGATGTCATGCATCAGCACTGCAGAGCTCTCCCTGTCCTATGCCATGCTTTGATTGTATTACTGTTGATGATATTTGGTGTGTGCATGTACACCCTGGCCCATCTACTGTTGCTACTGTTGCTAGCCCCAATTCTGACTTGTGCTCTGATATCTGCTTCCCTGATTTCTGCTCTCGTAAAAGCCAGGGTTTTCTGCACGTTAACACTAGAAGCTTATTACCTAAAATGGATCAATTGAAAGTGTGGGTTCACAGCTCCAATCCAGATGTGTTGGTCATTACTGAGACGTGGTTAATGAATACTGATGTTTTGAATACTGATGTTAACCTTTCGGCAAGACAGATCTTCCAAAGGTGGGGGAGTGGCAATTTTTACCAAGAATCATCTTCAGTGCTCGGTTGTCTCCACCAAGTCTGTCCCCAAACAATTTGATTTGCTGGTTTTAAGTATTAAACGTTCAAATAACTTGTTGACTGTTGCTGGGTGCTATCGTCCTCCATCAGCACCGGCCTGTACCATACCTGCCCTAAGCTCTCTCTTGGCCCCTTACACTAAGTCTGAATTTGTCCTGCTAGGTGACCTAAACTGGGACATGCTTAAACCACATGACCAAGTCCTAAAGCAATGGGACTCCCTAAATCTTTATCAGATTATTAGCAATCCCACAGAAAAGGCTACTCTTCTTGATATTTGACTCAGCCATGCCTCCTTGCCCGTCCAACATTTCCACATCTGCCACCCCTTCTAATGCAACTATCACTGATGCTTCTTCCTGTTTTTCCCCTGGAGGCAGTTACTGAGTCTGAGGTACTAAAGGAGCTCCTGAAACTTGACCCAAAAAAACATCTGGGTCAGATAGTTTAGACCCTTTCTTTTTTAAGGTTGCTGCCCCTATCATTGCCAAGCCTATCTCCAACCTTTTTAACCTGTATCTCCGTTCTGGGGAGGTTCCCATTGCTTGGAAGGCAGCCACAGTTAGTCCTTTATTTAAAAGGAGAGATCAAGCTGATCCTAACTGTTATAGGCCTATTTCTATTTTTCTATTCTGTTTGGTCAAAAGTGTTGTAAAAACGTCAATAATCAAGTGACTGGCTTTATTGATGTCTATAGTATTCTCTCTGGTATGCAATCTGGTTTCCGCTCAGGTTATGGATGTGCCACTGCAACCTTAAAGGTCCTCAATGATGTCACCACTGCCCTTAATTCTAAGCAATGTTGTGCTGTTATTTTTATTGACTTGGCCAAAGCTTTTGACACGTTAGATCATTCCATTCTTGTGGGCCAGCTAAGGAGTATTGGTGTCTCTGAGGGGTCTTTGGTCTGGTTTGCTAACTATCTCTCTCAAAGAGTGCAGTGTATAAAGTCAGAAACTCTGCTGTCTCAGCCACTGCCTGTCACCAAGGGAGTACCCCAAGGCTCAATCCTAGGCCCCACACTCTTCTCAATTTACATCACCAACAAAGCTCAGGCAGCAGGAAGCTCTCTCTTCCATTTATATGCAGATGATACAGTCTTATACTCAGCTGGCCCCTCCCCGGATTTTGTGTTAAATGCTCTACAACAAAGCTTTTTTAGTGTCCAACAAGCTTTCTCTAACCTTAACCTTGTTCTGAACACCTCCAAAACAAAGGTAATGTGGTTTGGCAAGAAGAATGCCCCTCTCCCCACAGGTATGATTACTACCTCTGAGGTTTTAGTCACCTCATACAAGTACTTGGGAGTATGGCTAGATGGTACACTGTCCTTTTCTCAGCACATTTCAAAGCTGCATGCTAAAATTAAATCTAGACTTGGTTTCCTTTATCGTAATTTCTCCTCTTTTACCCCAGCTGACAAACTAACCCTGATTCAGATGAACATCCTACCCATGCTAGATTACAGAGACATAATTTATAGATCGGCAGGTAAGGGTGTTCTCGAGCGGCTAGATGTTCTTTACCATTCGGCCATCAGATTTGCCACCAATGTTCCTTATAGGACACATCACTGCACTCTATACTCCTCTGTAAACTGGTCATCTCTGTATACCCGTCACAAGACCCATTGGATGATGCTTATTTATAAAACCCTCTTAGGCCTCACTCCCCCCTATCTGAGATATCTACTGCAACCCTCATCCTCCACATACAACGCCCGTTCTACCAGTCACATTGTGTTGAAGGTCCCCAAAGCACACACATCCCTGGGTCGTTCGTCTTTTCAGTTCGTTGCAGCTAGTGACTGGAACAAGCTGCAACAAACACTCAAACTGGACAGTTTTATCTCAATCATGGACACTCTTACTGACAGTTGTGGCTGCTTTGCGTGATGTATTGTCATCTCTACCTTCTTTCCCTTTGTGCTGTTGTCTGTGCCCAATAATGTTTGTACCATGTTTTGTGCTGCTACCATATTGTGCTGCTACCATGTTGTTGTCTTAGGTCTCTCTTTATGTAGTGTTGTTTTGTCTCTCTAGTCGTGATGTGTGTTTGGTCCTATATTTATATTTTATTTATTTGTATTTATTTGTATTTTTAATCCCAGCCCCCGTCCCCGCAGGAGGTCATTGTAAATAAGAATTTGTTCTTAACAGACTTGCCTAGTTAAATAAAGGTTAAATAAATAAAAATACAAATGTGTACGTGAGGTCACTGTGGGGACGACGACGTTGTCAATGCATTTATTAATGAAGCCGGTGACTGATGTGATAAACTCCTCAATGCCATCGGATGAATCCTGGAACATATTCCAGTCTGTGCTGGTGAAACAGTCCTGTAGCTTAGTTTACACAGGCAGCCCAATTCTAATCTTTTTTCCCAATTATTGGCAAAAGATGTAATCTGATTGGTTAAAAGACCAATACTTGTCCAAAAGACCAATAATTGGGCAAAAGATCAGAATTTGCCTGTCTGTGAAAACTCTTAATTGCATACAACTTGCGTCCTCTCTCCTCGTTTCCTTCTCAAAAACGATTGGAGGAGAAGGTCAGAGGGGCAGGTTTTAAGAAGGAAACGAGGAGAGAGGACACAAGGTGTATGCAATATCCCATAGACTTTCAGGAATCTGATGTGCCCTTGAGCAAGGCCTTATTAGTGTGTCAGTCAATGGCAGCCCCACCACTTGGTTTTCTATAAAGCAGAGGGACAGGGCTGGAGAAATGTAAGATCTCATTCATTGATGGAGCTATGGATAAAATGACTGGCAGTCAATAAGATCAGCATATTTAGAAGTTATACAGTACAGTGTTTTCAACTTTTAAAACAGAATTCTTAGAATCAATTTTCTTTGCATACCATCCCCACATACAAATGAACAGGTCATAGTTTTCACCCTGTTACACTGAAACCCATTGAGAGTAAGTTAGGTTAATCTTGAAATTCCTCAGGCTCAGGTCCAATGCAGTCGTTTTATATTAATGCCACATTTCTGGGTAACATTTATGTACCTTACTATATTAGGTTATCCATTAAAATGGATCCTGCTTTGTACAAAAAAGAGTGAGTGTGTTTGTCTGTGTTTCATGTTTGTGATGGCCCTCTGACGGCCTCCATTTCTGTCTCCAGAGGCCCAAGTTTCCTTTGTAACACGCCCCTGTGTGAAAAGCTCTGATGTGGATCCAACTTTTTCTGGGGCTCCTGGTTGTGGCCCTAGGCCTGCTCCTGCCCTACCCTGTCTGTGAGGCAACCTCCCTGGGTGCAGTGGTCAACGTTGTCCCTCTAGAGAAGAGTGGAGGAAATATGGTGAGGTTACACATTGTTAATTACCAATGCTGTCAGCTTTTAACACCGTACGTTAGGAATTTCAGGATTTACCTCAAATATGCGTTAATTACAGTGTGGTTTACCTGATAAAATGGTAAATAGCCGATAATTACAGTGTTGTTTACTTGATAAAATGGTAAATAGACAATAATTACAGTGTGGTTTACTTGATAAAATGGTAAATAGCCAATAATTACAGTGTGGTTTACTTGATAAAATGGTAAATAGCCAATAATTACAGAGTGGTTTACTTGATAAAATGGTAAATAGCCAATAATTACAGTGTGGTTTACTTGATAAAATGGTAAATAGCCAATAATTACAGAGTGGTTTACTTGATAAAATGGTAAATAGCCAATAACTACATTGTTGTTTATTTGATAAAATGGTAAATAGCCAATAATTACAGTGTGGTTTACTGGATAAAATGGTAAATAGACAATAATTACAATATGGTTTAGGCACCAATAACAGGTTTACATGATTGTGCTGAATTCCTAAAAGCAAGTATCTCATTGTTACCATGTCATTCATTACATGACCTCCTGATCTCACGTCAAGTTTGACCTTTGGCAGGTGAGAGCCCACTACACCGTGATCTCTGCCTTTCCCTGTCCTACGTTCTCCGGAGTGTGTCAGACAGGGGAAGACTGTGTCGTGCATACCACCTCGTTACCCTACACAGGACAGATGCCCGCCTCAGGCTGGTGCGTCCGCCAATGGCAGAGGACCATTCCCAGCAACTACAAGGCCAACGTGAATGTGGGGTATGTAATTCGCTGAGAGACCTGTCATTTATTATCACACCATTACCATTTGATGTGCTTTTGTAGAACATCTATAGAATCAATGCACACTGACTGGTCATGTTCAGTGCTTGCTTCGGCAACATCGAAGACTGTAAAGTTTCATGAGTTGGTTTCATAATGGTGGAAATGTTGTACAAACTTGCTTTAAAGCAGTTGGACATTAGACCTCCTCAGTCCTCACAATTCAGAAAATTACTCTATAATGCAGTTTCATGACTGATCATTCTTACTTTATATCATATGCATTATGTTGTCTATGTGTTCTAAATGTCTAAGTGTTATTAAGCAACCATTATGAAGGTTATGTCATACCAATTCAGGAAAAGTGAAAAACAAACATATTTATTTTACTCCCCTGTAACTGTGAATTAGGTCCAACGTGAATGTGTTTCTGTCCTTGTGGGCTGGACCCTCCAACCAGTCTAACCCATTGAGACTTAACCAGCCCCCTTACTGCAGCCTGCCTCCTCCTCTCAGGTAACTAAATTTACTCCACACAGTTTTATGGTTCTGACTGTTGATATGTAGTGTGATTTATTTGGTCATGATGACTGATACATTTTTACCCTTTTCTCTCCTCTTTCTCATTCTCTCCATTTTCTCTCCTCTTTCTCCTTCTCTCCCTTTTCTCTCCCTTTTCTCTCCCTTTTCTCTCATTCTCTCCCTTTTCTCTCCCTTTTCTCTCATTCTCTCCCTTTTCTCTCCCTTTTCTCTCATTCTCTCCCTTTTCTCTCATTCTCTCCCTTTTCTCTCCTCTTTCTCCTTCTCTCCCTTTTCTCTCCCTTTTCTCTCATTCTCTCCCTTTTCTCTCCCTTTTCTTTCCTCCTTCTCCTTCTCTCCATTTTCGCTCATTCTCTCCCTTTTCTCTCCCTTTTCTCTCATTCTCTCCCTTTTCTCTCCTTCTCTCCCTTTTCTCTCCTCTTTCTCCTTCTCTCCCTTTTCTCTCCCCTTTCTCTCATTCTCTCCCCTTTCTCTCATTCTCTCCCTTTTCTCTCATTCTCTCCCTTTTCTCTCCCCTTTCTCTCATTCTCTCCCTTTTCTCTCCTTCTCTCCATTTTCTCTCCTCTTTCTCCTTCTCTCCCTGCCTGTGTGTCTGACTTACTGTTTATGAGATATGTGTATTGTTGTGATAATGAGGTGATCTGCCGCACACCTGAAAATATATATATAAGAAGTGTGCGGCAGATCAAAGGTTGAGTTGTATAACAACTCTTAAGTTGCATATGATTGTTAACTGAGTGTGTATTCTTGTGTCAGGGCTCGCATGAACTGCCCACATCACTTCCCACTGACGGTGAAGGACCTGGATGAGGACACAGTGCGCTGTCGCTTTGCCCAGGCTGACCTTGGAGAATGCCTTGACTGCCCCCAGCACAACTTTCTGAAGATGGAGGAGGTGAGTCTTAACTTATGTGTCTATTCAAAAATTGTAATAACCTTTATTTAACTAGGCAAGTCAGTTAAGAACAAATTCTCATTTACAATGACGACCTACACCAGCCAAACTCAGACGACGCTGGGCCAATTGTGTGCCGCCCTATGGGACTCCCAATCACGTCCGGTTGTGATACAGCTGGAATCGAACAAGGGTGTCTGTTGTGACGCCTCTAGCACTGAGATTCAGTGCCTTAGACCGCTGCACCACTTGGGAACCCCATGTGTTAAGTTGCCCCAAAGGCCCCCAAAACCCCTAGAAAACGCCAAGAAAAGGTGCAAGAAAGAGACACGTGTAGGATTTATTTCCTATATAGAGAAATAACAAACATTAATTGGCCATTATGGATTCATCATGCACCATCTAAATGTGCGAGGAGGTTAAAACAATTTAGAGTTATTTGTTGGATTTGTTTCTTTTGAGGGTTAAGCTTTCATCTTCAGGCATGTGCTCTGCGGGAAACAAAGAACAATTGTTTTCAAATACATTTTATTTCATTTGTTTTAATTGCTCTTTCATAGGAGACATGTACGCTGTTGTACAATGGTAAATCAGCCGCTGGCCAATATTCTGTGCAGCTGATGGTGGAGGACTTTCCACGCCAAACCCAAACCGCCAAACCCAAAGCACTCAGTTCCATCCCACTGCACCTGTCCCTTACAGGTGAGACTGACACACACAAACCATTTCACGCTGTCTTCTCTTTATTGACGGGCCTGTCTGTTCTAAATAACTATACATACTGGACTCTATGATGTAGCTGTGTTATTCAGTCTTGATGTGAGGCACCTTGGGATTTGATTTATCAAGCGCTCTTGAAAATGAACATTTCAACACAGTAGTGATGGATGAATTTCCCATATTTACAGTATGTACCGGTAACAACATTTTATATTGAGATACACCCAAACTTCTTGATAAGGAGCAACGGGAAAGACATGTTTTTTTTTACTTCAATTATATTGGCTATATATATGATACCTGAAGCCAGGTTAAAAAGTGGTTTAAAACTGAAGAACCTTAACTTTTGTCTTGTTCTTGGTTTCAGTGGAAAAGGCGTCCTCAAGCTGCATTGCCGAGCCAGTCACTACAGGACTAACACCAAGAGGTGGAGCCACTATCTACGTTCTGCCCTATGAGCAGATCAACGTGTCTGTCACCTTTCATTCTGAACTAGAGAGGTGTGTTATAGCAGGGTTTCCCAAATTCTGTCCTCATCGCAGAGGTGTGTTATACTACTCAACCTAGAGGTGTGTTATACTACTCAACCTAGAGGTGTGTTATACTACTCAACCTAGAGGTGTGTTATACTACTCAACCTAGAGGTGTGTTATACTACTCAACCTAGAGGTGTGTTATACTACTCAACCTAGAGGTGTGTTATACTACTCAACCTAGAGGTGTGTTATACTACTCAACCTAGAGAGGTGTGTTATACTACTCAACCTAGAGGTGTGATACTACTCAACCTAGAGAGGTGTGTTATACTACTCAACCTAGAGGTGTGTTATACTACTCAACCTAGAGGTGTGTTATACTACTCAACCTAGAGGTGTGTTATACTACTCAACCTAGAGGTGTGTTATACTACTCAACGTAGAGGTGTGTTATACTACTCAACCTAGAGGTGTGTTATACTACTCAACGTAGAGGTGTGTTATATTACTCAACCTAGAGAGGTGTGTTATACTACTCAAACTAGAGAGGTGTGTTATACTACTCAACCTAGAGAGGTGTGTTATACTACTCAACCTAGAGAGGTGTGTTATACTACTCAACCTAGAGGTGTGTTATACTACTCAACCTAGAGAGGTGTGTTATACTACTCAACCTAGAGGTGTGTTATACTACTCAACCTAGAGGTGTGTTATACTACTCAACCTAGAGGTGTGTTATACTACTCAACCTAGAGGTGTGTTATACTACTCAACCTAGAGGTATGTTATACTACTCAACCTTTCATCAGGGATTTCTATTGGAGAATTTAGTCCGTTTCTATGCATATTTCTACTGTGTCGACTGTGTTTGCGGTATGTCTCTTCTTCAGCGTGTCAGAGATAGTGGTGGTTGGTCCCCCTGGCCTCTTCAGGACAGCGCTGGAAACCAAGGGTTCCCTGGCCACCATGAATCTTACATGGATCCGGGGCCCCAATAACCTGCCCCCTCTTTTGCCCCTTTGTTTCATGGCCAACACCAACAGGTAACCTTTTGGGGAAGAAGAACAACAAATGTTAGGTTGAAATTGGTCAACAACCAATAATGTTTTGGCATCTGTTAGAACCAACCTGTCTGATGTACACAACCTCTTGTCTTCACAGTTTGCAGTCTGAACCCAGATGTGTGTGGCTTTACCAAAGTAAGGACAAGAACAATCACAGTTCTTCCACTCTGTTTTCTGTGTCTGTGTGTGTGTCCGAGAGTAAGCATGGCTAAAGGGTCGTTTCTTGATTTGTTTACAGTGGTGAAAGCGGGGTGAGGTACAGCATAGGTACAATATTTGGTTCAAAACATGTTCATGAAATACACCATTTTTTTCTGTTCCAGGACAGATGGAGACCTTTCCCACTGGAACAGGTATAGAACACACTGTGTATGTAGTTAGTTAGTTAGTTAGTTAGTTAGTTAGTTGCCTACCTACCTGCCTGCCTGCCTGCCTGCCTGCCTGCCCGCCCTCTTTCCAACTGATGTAGAAAAGACACACACATACTAGCAAAATAATAACCATAACCCAAACCCTTACCCTAAACAGGGTTCCTAACCCTCTCCTCCCCTCCCCTCCACTCCTTTCTTCACCATAACCCATAACCCCAAACCCACTAAACCAGGTTCCTAACCCTCTCCTCTCCTCTCATTCTCTCCTACCATCCCTTCTCCTCCCCCCCTCCGCTCCGCTCCTCTCTTCACCATTACCCATAACCCTTACCCTAAACCGGGTTCCTAACCCTCCCTTTTCCTCCTCTCCTCTCCTCTCCTCTCCTCTCCTCTCCTCTCCTCTCCTCTCCTCTCCTCTCCTCTCCTCTCCTCTCCTCTCCTCTCCTCTCCTCTCCTCTCCATACACTGATACATCACACTCTTTCCCTTCTTTATTCATGTTTTTGTTTAGTGTGATATTTTCTTTTAACTCCTGTATTTTTGTTTTTCTTTTCATTTATACAATTTGTAAAGCAACTTTGGGTCCTTAAAAGTCCCATGAATTTTTATTATTATAATTATTATTGTTGTTACTACTACTAATAATAATATTATTGTTGTGGTTATTGTTATTATTGTTATTGTTGTTCTTGTTATTATTGTTATTGTTGTTCTTGTTATTAGTTATTATTATTATTGTTATTTCTCTGTCCTCCCAGAGCTGACATGTGGGAAGACTGAGATGAATCTGGTTCTCCCCATTTCTACCCTGAAGAACCTAATTGTGTCAGAGCTCCAGCTCAACCACCCTTCCTGTAGTGTCACCTCCAACTCCACACATGTGATGGCCCGCATCTCTCTGACTGGCTGCGGCACTAAGAGAGTGGTACGAGACTCCACTCACTGTATCAAATGCTAAACTTACATTGGCTCCTTCCCAGTAGCGGTGCGTGAGAAAAATAACTGGGGAAGCCAAGCCAGAAAAAAGCCATATTACAACCTATGTGTTGTGATATTTGCATTGTTTGCTCTATATCCTGTTAGTTCATAAGCCTTGCCACCCTGATATATAGGCCTAATGCTGAGACAAGAAGAAGACATAGTGGCAGAATAATGGCTTATGTGGCTGTCCATGGTTGTGATTTCTGTGTGTGTGTGTGTGTGTGTGTGTGTGTGTGTGTGTGTGTGTGTGTGTGTGTGTGTGTGTGTGTGTGTGTGTGTGTGTGTGTGTGTGTGTGCGCACGCGCATTCTTGCAAGTAGAAAAAACTCACCCTACTTGTAGAGAAATTCCAATGCCATCCTCCTGTAGTGTTGCCTGAACGGTCTATCACTCTGCCATAAAGTACATGCTTTTATTTGTTGTTGTCCTAGGCTACCTGGCTAAAATATTGCTCACTAGCATAACTTTCATGTGTAATGATGAGCCAGCTAGTTAACATTAGCATACTACATCTAGCTACATATTGAACCTCCATCCTCTCAGGCCAGGGGCACAATGTATGGTTGGTTGAATCAGAATCGTCGTTAGAATCATTGGCCAGTAGGGAGAATTAAGTAAAACCACAAGTCTAAATCCCCATCTCCATCCATGGCTAATTTAAGAAAGGGCCCATTTTAGCTAGCTAGCCACTGGAGGGCAACAACAAAACGAGGTGCAACAAATACATTTTTTTCTGTCAATAATGTTTTGCTCTTGATGTGATGTGATTGGTGCAAAGGCAAATCCAAACTTGCTTCTCTTGACACTTTTCTTTTGTACGCCACAGTTTTGAGCTAACTCAGTTTAGCTCAATGCTGATTGGCTATTATTTTATACTTTTTTATCAAGGGAGGCCTAATGCTCGTGCTGAGCGGGTGCATTCCTCGGTGAGATACAGTACTTTCAGCCTCTTGCGAATTGAAGGAAAATTATGAAACACAGAGAGACGAAAGATAAATTATTATTACTTCCCTTAGCCTCTATGAATGCAAGCCACTGCTCCTTCCAGAAAGCAGTTTTAACAGACTGTCTGCTGTGATGTGTCCCTTTTCTCCTCAGCACTCTGGTTCAGAAATGGTGTACACCAACACCTTGCGAAGCGTGCGCAACACCGTCATCAGTCGGCTGCCCACCCTGATTATGCCACTCGCCTGCCGTTTCCCCGGCGTCGAGGCCAAGGGCCCACGGTACGCCATCAACATGCCGTCGGAGCAGGAGATCTTCGGCATCGTCAAGTTCTGGTTGGAGTTCTACCGGCCTGGGGAGGGGCCCATGGCTAACAGCACCAAAATCCCCAAGTTCCGCCACCTCCTTCCTCCCTCCCAGCGTGTCCGCCGAGAGACGTTGGTCCGCACCGCGAGCAGGCTGGACACACTGGACCTGTATGTGTTCTCCAACACCTCTCTGGACAGGGCAGAGCTGATGGTGGGCAAGTGCATGGAGTCCGAGACAGAAGACATGGCTAACAGCCTCTATATCCTGGATCAGGGGTCAGTGCAGGCCAGGGAACCAAGCCTGCTTAAAGGGATAGTTTTCTGAAAATTTTACCCAATCTTAATTGTTTTTTTATTACCCCAAATTGACTACTTGGGTTTTTAATACAAGCTTTACGGAAAACCATATGAACAATACATGGACTTTCAGAAAACTGTCCTTTTAACAATTTGTCACATTGGTATGAAATTGATGGTTTACTGAGATTGCTGCTGTTTTGGAACCCCATCTCTTACCTTTCATAAAAACATTAAATGTCTTCCTTCTTTCTCAGGTGTTCTGCTGGAAATGGAACCCTGGAGATTCTGACGTCAACCTCCACTGTCAGGGTGTACCGAATCAACCTGAGCACTATCAACATTAAAGGAACTACGGTGTGTCTTTCTGGCCATGTATCTCTCTTCGGGGATATGGAGGGTGCTCCCGTTGATCTCTCAGGCATCCGGAACCTGCCAACATGTTTATCCAGTTGAGCTAAAGCCCAGTGACTAAAAAGAGAAATAGACTAAATAGCACCTGTGTCCATTCTTAAGCAATAAGGCCCAAGGGGGGTGGTATATGGCCAATATACCACAGCTAAGGGCTGTTCTTAGGCACAACGCAACGCAGCCCTTAGCAGTGGTATATTGGCCTTATACCACAAACCCCAGAGGTGCCTTATTGCTATTATAAACTGGTTACCAACGTAATTACAGCAGATATACCACGGTTGTCAGCCAATCAGCATTCAGGGCTCGAACTGCCCAGTTTATAATGTTTAATTTACATGTTTTATTATTATTGATTTATCCACATTGATCAATGTTTCAGTCTGTCACTATGTGTTTGTCCCTTTCAGCTCTGTTTGAATAACAGTATATGTCCATCTAAAAGGCCATCAAATGTGTATAATGCTTATTTCAAATATGTTTCTCCGAGATTTTTGGTTGTCTTGGGTCTGACTCTCTCTAACGATGTTAGCCTATATGATCACAATATTGTAACAATCAGTAGTACAAGTGTTGTATGTGTAGTTGATTGTGTCTCTTGTTGTCTGCAGATGTACGTGGAGTGTACAGTGTATCTCTGTGTCACCACGAGGTCCTCTCAGAAGTGTCCTGATCAGTGTGACAGGGCCAGCAGCAACCAGATAGTTGACAACATGCTGACCAGGAGCTACAGCGTCCGCTCCGGCCCTGTTAGCCTCGTACCCACCACCGCTGCACCTGCAACCACCACTGTGTTCACAACTACCACCCCCAACACCACTGGTACCATTAGTACCACAGCAGCACCAACTACCACAGCCTCAAATGGTAGGACTTGTAGACATGCTCAGCTCTTACTCAGTCCCGTTGCTTAGATTAATCTTTGGGGGCTGTAGCCCAGCAGTAATCCAACCGATATGGAAAAAACAACCAGCACTCACCGATAAAGTATAACTATCCAGTGATATTTACCCTCAATTGGATTCTCTCCTCTACTTTCTCCTACTCTAGCTCCAGCTGAAGACTCAACCATGGCAGTGGGCGTGGTCTTGGCTGTCATTCATGTCTTACTTCAAGGCCTACTTCATCACTGAAGAAACAAGTCTTATAATTCCTATGATGTTAAATTGTAATTCTGCATACTAATTTACATCATTTAAAGCACACGTCACAAGAAGCCAATAGAATTAGTGATATGACACACTTCTTACTTTGAATTAGCCTTTTGGATGTTTTTCAAGATTTTTACAGATTTGTACAGTATACTCCCTCAGGACATTAGTAGACTTATAGTGCATCAAAATGATCACATTGGGAGGCTGTTCCTTCTCTTGCTAGAACAAAAGCGGTACCTGCTGCGTGCCGACCTGGCAGCGACGAGCTTACCGCTTCTACTCGACAGTGGCCAGCAACTTGATTTTGAGCCAGAGGGTCGTCACTAGTTACCACATCACGAAGTCATAAATCACTATATTGATCTTCTTAAAATGGGATTTTAAACCTAACCTTAACCACATATGCAATGTAGGTTATGGGATGCTATCTAGCTAGGTGCACAGACACAATACTAAATTATTCCTCCAAGTAAGCTAACCACTTTAGCTAGTATTGACATTGTATGTAAATCACAATGGATTCGCTAGTTTCCATGAAACAGCTGCCTGTGTTAGTTGCGAGTTGTGCAGTTTCCTTAGCTAGCGAATATGTTAGCGTGATAGATAAACATTTGGCTATGGGCTGGCACTGGGGGTTTATGGAGTTAATACAATTGTTTCTTTGTCATCTTTCTAGGTGTTAACTAGCTATGGTCATCTGGCCAGTAGCAACATAAACACATATATCTTGTTCTAGACCATAAACAAGACGCACGGATTTTTGTTGCCAAACAACGCTACTGCCACCTTCTGGTTTGGAATATTTTAAAAGGCTGGATGGGTGAAGACTTCCAAGGTCTTTGCTGTGTGATCACAAAAGAGTGACTGCAGACGCTGTTCAGAGTTGCTAAATACTGTCGGCTGTTAAATGTTTGACAATCTTACCCGTGTGTCTGAGCTCTTTTTAACTGCTGTTTATAACTATTTTCAATGTATTATTATTTTTATTTTTTTATTCAACAAATCTCTCCTTAATTCAAATTCTGTTATGAGTTATTTTGTACAATAATCGTCCAATAATCCTGGATATGAACATAAAGTAATGTTTTGACAAATGTCCTGGTCATGCATGCACTGTAAAAAATAAAACATCACATCTAATTCAACTAATTATCATTAAGAAACTGGTTGCATCGCCTTTTTTTGGTTTACTCAAATTGTCGGTCCAAGTGTTACCTGAACAACAACAAAAAAATAGTTGTCTCAAATTTAACTTCAATTTGACAAGAATTCAGTGAATTTCAAATGTGTTTTGAACAGGTGTTGAGTAAAATGATCCTTCAATTAGCAAATTATACTCGATTTTATATTTTTTTAAACTGCCGTTGACACATATTTACATGAGGTTCCTCCATGGATAAGTGAAATGGAAAGGTTTTCAACATGTTTATTCTTGTTATGGCAACCTCAATAACTCTCTAACAACATTGAACCAATCAAATTAGATGAAATATATTTACAAAGCACTTTTTACATAAAAAGTTGTCACATCTTTACAGTAACCCGGCCTTAACTAATCAGTATTATTGATACTACTCCAGCTCTATGTTTACTACAAACATAAATCATGCTTCTGTAGTTCTTTAGTTCATCTGTCTACCATAGTCTTAAGGCTCAAACCAGGTTTGATACGCAATTGGTCACAAAAAGACGTATTGGTCTCCTTCTACTGCTAAAATAGTGTTACTCCTCATGGATTTCACTTAATTCAAACATTTTATACCCATGAAACATAATATATATATATATACATATTTTTTAATTTAACTAAGTCAGTTAAGAACAAATTATTTTTTACAATGACAGCCTACACCGGTCAAACTCGGACGACGCTGGGCCAATTGTGCGCCGCCCTATGGGACTCCCAATCACGGCCGGTTGTGATACAGTCTGGATTCGAACCAGGTTGTCTGTAGTGACGCCTCTAGGACTGAGATGCAGTGTCTTAGACCATGTAATTTACCGAGCGGCACCTTTTATAGTATGACTTTTGTTATAAATGATTTGTGAGCATCTATAGTCTGGTTCATAAATATTATTTGTAGTGCTTATGAAGTCGTTGAACACTATAATAATACCTATGCCTTTATTGGCGTGTTTACTTCACTGTTGGATCTAGAAACACAAGCATTCCGCAATAACATCAACTAAATATGTGCTGTATCCCTCTGTGTCTAGATACGACAGGGCACAAAGTGGCTTATTATGCTCATACATGTACAGTAGCTATATGTATTACATTATCATCTAGTTTATGGTTCTATAGATTATATGTTGTATTCAATGGTAAAAAGTTTGCTGAGGTCTGAAAATGCCTCTAAGTAAAAAAAAAAAAAAAAAAAGTCTGATCTGAGTGATTGGAAATCTGACCAATGAAGTTCTGTTGATGAGTTGCAAATTGTAATTTAGAATGGGAGGAGACTAACCCGCCCTCATTGGAGCCACGCCTCTGTTCAGTACTAGCCACAGGGATTGTTGTTAGCGGGTTTGCTAGCAGGAGTAGTTCTTGATTTACATTTCAATTGGAATATGCACCCTCAATCTTGATACTGTTTAACTGGTGAATCTTTTTTTTGCATTATTTATGTCATTTGACTGACTAAATCAAAATTTGGTTCGACAAGTTTTTGTTGGTCGCATTCCGTTGAGGTGAGTTTTTATCTCGCTAGTTAGCTAATGTTCGCTAACTAACTAAGCCCATTTGAAACAATACTAAATGGCGTTAGCTACGTGGTGTTAAAGCTAGTTGCTACATAACGTTAGCTAGCTACATAACATTGTCAGACAGATGCATCAACACGTCTCCTTAAATATTAACGATGCATTTAGTATGTCGAAAATGTCGCATATGTTCGCTGGCTAATGCGTTTTTGACGATTAGCTAGCTACAGTAGTTACATGATCGTACAGCAGTAGTTGGCTAGGTAAACATTTTCGATAGGATTCGGACAAATTAACGATCTCATAGAAACAAACAGTATTTGCTACAGTATTAAAAAAATAATGATCGCAAGGACAGTTGTTGTGCTAGCTAATGTTAGTTACACACTGGGGTTTCCATGACGGTGACGTTCGAACATAGCTAGCGTTAGCCACGGCTAGCAGTACCTTACTAAAAAGACCACCGGGAAGTCAACCGTCCTTGTTAACTGAACGGAATCTATTTTTAATCGAAATCTTTGTTAATACGACAACTAAGGCTAACTCGTTAGTTGAAAAGGAAAAGGGCTAGCTGGATAACTAGTTAGTTCACAGTGCTCTATACATATTTGACCTGACACGCTCGTTCATTTGGTAATTTAGTTCGGGCGCGCACGACTCTGCTAGCGGTGGATGGCGTCGGGCCCTGTCGGCGGAGGGGGAGGGGAATGGGCTGGTCTTATTGCTGCTTTACAAGCTAAAAGCTAGCCAGTTAACATCTCGCTGTGCAGCTTGTGATTGTCTTTGGGAACGTGTCGCCACCGCTAAATAAGAAACATACATTTTAATTGGATTAGACTTGTGGATGAAAGTAACGTTACTTCCCTAGTTATCTAGCTAGCGTGCTTGCTAAGGTAAATGGTTGAATACCGTTCGTCCAGTCGGTACCTAGCCAATGCGCCCCTCGTCCCTACACACTGTAGTTCGCTACATAGTTTATCTATGTATCGTTCACTAAAGCAGTCAATATAAATTCTAGCTCATATTCTGGCCAAACATCCTTCCTTGTGATTTACTGAATTCTTCAGCCTTGTTTGGGGAGGGGGGGGGGGTAGTAGTAGTACCACTCTCCCTCCAAAGTGATCACAATAACGTTCATATCATATTTTTGGAAGTATAGCCACTAGTTGTGGGTGAGACAGAGATACTGGAGAATCCCATAAATGTGTGCCACAGAGTCAGAAATGTGCTAAGTTGAAATGAGCAGTTGTCAGGATGACTATTGATTATCAATCACTCAAGTATGCCTAAATGTTAACTGTGTTGTACTGCATCCTAGCTCTTTTGAGTATGAATATACAATGAAGAGGCGTGCGGAGGATCAGGAACCAGTATTTGCGTCTCAGCAGCAGCGTCGCCCCCCAGTCCCGGGTACTGCGGAGGGCTTCCAGCACCGCGTCCTAGCCCCAGCCGTGTACGAGGCCGTCACCGACAACATGCAGCCCTCACCCGGCATCCAATACTCAATCCCCCAGGGTTACCAGGTATGGGAACTGTTGCCATCTCTTTAATCTAGATGAGAGCATGTTGCACTGAAAATAATAATTTTGCTAGATTCTACAATGCATTCATTTATAAGTACCAATTAACCAGCAAACTGTAGTTTCTACATTTACCTTTTTCCGAGGAATGTTTACTATTTTATTACAGGCAGAATGCTGATATTTGTCTGAATCTTGTCTTCCAGGTTCCCACTATGCCCCAGAACTCGGGTGGTCATGGACATGCCTCTAATCCCGCTGCACTTGTCGGGCCCCACCCCCACAGTCCAGCTGTCCAATCACAGGGGGCTGCGGTGGTCCAGAGCCATGCCCATCCTTTGGCCCCAATGGCCCCCTCACAGGGTGCGCAGTTCCAGCGACTCAAGGTGCATTTTTCATATGTATACATTTTATTGATCGTACAAAAGAGATCAAAACAAGCACATACAGAATATAGTGAAGGTATGATGGACTCAATTAGGACTTGTTGATTTCAAAGCACGGTAGATAATAGGGCTGGGAGATATTGTCAAAATGATAGAATATATATTGTCTGAAATATTATCCCTATATGTAACTTTTTTGACCCCCCTCATCACTAGTAGATAATGCAGCAATGAGACTAGTCAACAATTAAAGTATGGAGCTTGTCATGATGATTTCATTATCTTGATCAATGCCCACTTCATCTCCTTCTTTTTACCTTTTTCAAACATTGTTTGTCTGGCATAACTGGGTTTGTAGGTTGAAGATGCTCTGTCCTACCTGGACCAAGTGAAACTGCAGTTTGGGAATCAGCCTCAAGTCTACAACGACTTCCTGGACATAATGAAAGAGTTCAAGTCACAGAGGTCAGTTACAATTTAGTTTGTTTTTCTAAGCAGACACCTGTAAACATCCACGTAAGCCATGAACTCTTGTGTTGTAGGAAGATATTAAATGTGTTTGAGGGGATCAGTGTGAGCGAGGTGTGGAATCATTAATCTTGATCACATAATTAGTAGTTATTTGAGAAGCAAGGTGATTTTTATAGATCAGTGATTCTGCACAATCTAACTGCGATGTAGTCAATCTTAAACACGCACATTGACTTTCACAGCATCGATACTCCGGGCGTGATCAGCCGTGTCTCCCAGCTCTTCAAGGGCCACCCAGACCTCATCATGGGCTTCAACACCTTCCTGCCCCCGGGCTACAAGATAGAGGTTCAGACCAACGAGCAGGTCAACGTGACCACGCCGGGTCAGATCCACTACATCACCCCACACGGCATCTCAGTGCAGAACCTCCCCGTCACCGGACCGCCTAGCCAGCCGGTGCCCCATCATCACCAGGCCCTGCAGCCACCCAGCGGACCCCCCACCAGCACCGCCACAGCCAGCCCCGCTCTACCCACCCAACTTACACCGGCCAAGACCAGCAAGGTCCCAGCTCACTAAGACCCTTTTCCTATGTTTTCATTCTGTGCGAGTACCTCTTCTAGAGTTCTTTGTTTCTGCATATTGAGTTTCCTGTTGGAGATTTGAATCCCAAGTCATTGACTTATTTCCTCATTTGTTATGTAAACATGTATTAATTTACTTATTACTATATAGTCATGTGTATATAAATATATAATTCTACTGTTTTATCCTTGTTACATGCTGGTGTGTACTTGGAAGTTGGAGGCAAAACTCATTGTCCTTCTCCGTTTCCTCCCACAGCCGATGCAGTCTCAAGCCCTGACCCCGACTAGCCAGCCCAACCCGTCAATCCCCTCCAACACCTCCCCACGCTCCCCCTCGGTCCAGTCGCACACCCCGGTGAGCAGCACCCCCTCCAGCGGGCCTCCCCTGCAGAACAACCAGCCCGTGGAGTTCAACCACGCCATCAACTACGTCAACAAGATCAAGAACCGCTTCCAGGGCCAGCCCGACATCTACAAAGCCTTCTTGGAGATCCTGCACACTTACCAGGTAAAAACACAGCGCGATAACTGCCCCACACAAAACATTGCATTCAATAAATCTGGCTTCTTTCGGAAGGGTGATTTATTTGCAGTATAAACAACAAGCTATACAAAAGACAGTGTCCAAACAGATTTGTTTGTAACCTGGAGATCCATGAGCTGGCGCGCAATTGGCCCAGCGTCGTCCGGGTTAGGGAAGGGTTTGGTCGGCCGGGATGTCCTGGTCCCATTGCGCTCTAGCGACTCCTTGTGGCGGGCTTGATGCATGCACGCTGACTTCTGTTGCCAGTTGTACAGTGTTTTCTCCGGCTGGCTTCTAGGTTAAGCGAACAGTGTGTCAAGAAGCAGTGTGGCTTGGCAGGGTTGTGTTTCCGAGTCCGTACAAGGGTTGCAGCTTGAACAAGACTGTAATTACCAATGAAGGAGATAAAGGTGTAAAAAGTATTTGAATAATAAAATAAGAAATTCTTGCTATAGTCTCTAACCAGTGGTCTGATTGACGTTCTCGCTATAGTCTATAACCAGTGGTCTGATTGACGTTCTCGCTATAGTCTTTAACCAGTGGTCTGATTGACGTTCTCGCTATAGTCTATAACCAGTGGTCTGATTGACGTTCTCGCTATAGTCTTTAACCAGTGGTCTGATTTACGTTCTTGCTATAGTCTATAACCAGTGGTCTGATTGACGTTCTCGCTATAGTCTATAACCAGTGGTCTGATTGACGTTCTCGCTATAGTCTTTAACCAGTGGTCTGATTGACGTTCTCGCTATAGTCTATAACCAGTGGTCTGATTGACGTTCTCGCTATAGTCTTTAACCAGTGGTCTGATTTACGTTCTTGCTATAGTCTATAACCAGTGGTCTGATTGACGTTCTCGCTATAGTCTTTAACCAGTGGTCTGATTGACGTTCTCGCTATAGTCTTTAACCAGTGGTCTGATTGACGTTCTCGCTATAGTCTTTAACCAGTGGTCTGATTGACGTTCTCGCTATAGTCTTTAACCAGTGGTCTGATTGACGTTCTCGCTATAGTCTTTAACCAGTGGTCTGTTTGACGTTCTCGCTATAGTCTTTAACCAGTGGTCTGATTGACGTTCTCGCTATAGTCTTTAACCAGTGGTCTGATTGACGTTCTCGCTATAGTCTTTAACCAGTGGTCTGATTGACGTTCTCGCTATAGTCTTTAACCAGTGGTCTGATTGACGTTCTCGCTATAGTCTTTAACCAGTGGTCTGATTGACGTTCTCGCTATAGTCTATAACCAGTGGTCTGATTGACGTTCTCGCTATAGTCTTTAACCAGTGGTCTGATTGACGTTCTCGCTATAGTCTTTAACCAGTGGTCTGATTGACGTTCTCGCTATAGTCTTTAACCAGTGGTCTGATTGCTGCTTTTGCAGAAAGAGCAGCGAAACGCAAAGGAGGCGGGGGGCAACTACACCCCAGCATTGACAGAGCAGGAGGTGTACGCTCAGGTGGCACGGCTCTTCAAGAACCAGGAGGACCTTCTCTCTGAGTTTGGCCAGTTCTTACCGGACGCCAACAGTTCAGTGGTGAGTGTTTCATGTTGACGCTAAAATGTCCTCTATTGCAAGAGATGAATTTTGCTCCATTGGTTGCCAAACTAGATTCAAGTAATGCTTCCTTCACCTGCAATGTTATTTCTGAATGATAGAAGTTGAGTTTAAACTATGTGAGGACCTTGAAATACAAACTTGGCCACTGTCATTTCATATTATTGTTTTCATATGACTAATGCCACCTGTTTTATTTAGTACATCATATTACTCAGACAAGGTTCATGATCAAGATGCACTGATAATGCCTTTCAGTTTGATATAATAATTGTATATTCTGTGCAGATCTACTAAGACTTTGCCTATCTTAAACACTCACGTTTATCTCTGATCCAGAGTTGTCCCCCTTTTCTCCAGCTGCTGAGCAAGACCACGGCCGACCGGGCAGAGTCGGTGCGCAACGACCACGGCACCACGGTCAAGAGGCCCCTGATAAACAACAAGCAGCGGCTCAACCAAAACGGCTGTCCGATCCGGAGGCATTCTGGACCGGGCGCCACGCCGCCTGTCAAGGTAAACTAGCGCCCTCTCGTTGACAGTGTCAATAAGTATTTGCATGTAAATATTTTGCATCCAAATTGGTGGCAGTTGTGAAAAAGTCAATGATTGAAAATAATTCCATTGTTGATTAGATTGACTTTTTTCATTAATTTGGCTATTAGAGTATTAGAGTATAAATTACCCAAATGACTATATTACCTGTTAATTGCCAAAATTAGACAAAGATTCCAGTAACTTTAGTAAATTACGTTTGACTAGAGCATCCCATAGATCTGTAAACTTTTTAAATGTGGGATTTTTAGCTTATTTTTAGCTTACCTTCTCTTATTTACTAACTTTAGAACTGTAATATACTACTGAAACCTCTGTCCCTGTATCAGTTAATTGGTCTACCATATCAGTGGTAATGTAGTCCTTATTTACGCTCAATTCCTCTCTTTCCCACCTTTGCAGAAGAAACCCAAGATGTTGGGGAAAGACCATGCCATGGCTGAGGCCAGCAAACACAGCATCGGCACAGAATCTCTCTTCTTTGAAAAGGTCTGTCTACAAAAAAAATTAAAAACCTAATGTGAATGTTATACAATAAAAATGTGATTTATACAAATGACGCCTATAGAAATAATTTATACCGGTCCAACTGAACAGGATTTTAATTAATTGCCTGGCTGAGATGAGATGCTGTCCCCCTAACCCAATTGTAAATTCATTCAGTGTGTGTTGTAGTGTGTATTTACAGAACTGCTTTCTTATCACAGGTGAGGAAAGCCCTCCGGAGCTCTGAGGCCTATGACAACTTCCTGCGGTGTCTGCTCATCTTTAACCAGGAAGTGATTTCTCGTGCAGAGCTTGTGCAGCTAGTGCTACCGTTCCTGGGGTAAGCTTTAATCAACTATCACCTGCGCCAAACAACCATAATAAAACTTTGCACAATTTATCAGACTACAGGTTGCGCTGCATAGCTGTTGCAACTACCTTCTCTACTGTGAGGAGTGTAGACACTTCAGCCATGCTACAGCAGACAAGGAGAGCTAACAGGGCCACCAGTCTCTCAAGATCAGGCTGAGTCGGTAGTATAAAACTCTGACACTGAGCATATTAGTCAAAAAGGTGTTCTTAGACAAACATCATTTCCATGTTAAGGATCTATAAAGCTATAGTCATTCTTCTCTATTCGTATTATTGGCCTCCTATGTATAGATGGCCTTGCTACAGGTTGTTTGTTAACTGCATTTGACAAGCTTTTTTTTTTATTATATATATATATATATCTTTGATATTTATCCTGATATTTTGCCACCTATCTAACCCCCATTCTGGAATGTGATCTGCAGAAAATTCCCAGAGCTGTTCTCCTGGTTCAAAAACTTCCTGGGCTACAGAGAGTCCAGCCACATCGAGAGCTTTCCCAAGGAGAGGACCACAGAGGGCATGGCCATGGAGATTGACTATGCTTCCTGTAAGAGGTTGGGCTCCAGCTACAGGGCGCTGCCCAAGAGCTACACACAGCCCAAGTGTACAGGGAGGACCCCACTGTGTAAAGAGGTGAGAGCAGCCGTTATTGACAGTAAAATGTTACCCTTCAAATCGGAGGAACTACTGAAACACGTGTTTTTGTACAGGAAAATTAAAGAGCAATGAAAATACAATTTGAGTCACTTTTGCATACATCATCCAGACAGTAAAGTGGATCACATGGGTTTAATTGGTTAGTTCTGAGATAATGTAGCGTGGTTGTTCATGTACTCCAAGTCGAGCAGAGTATTAACAGTATGGTCCATTTCAGGTCCTGAATGACACGTGGGTATCGTTCCCTTCGTGGTCGGAGGATTCTACCTTTGTCAGCTCCAAGAAGACCCAGTATGAGGAGCATATTTACAGATGCGAGGACGAGCGCTTCGAGGTGAGACTCCCCCCTCCCCACCCCCACAATGGTAGTTGAATTCTAATAGTACAAACCAAAGTATGGTAAATGTCCTGTCTGAAGTGATGTACTGACATTTTCCACACTCTTCTTCACCCTGCAGCTGGACGTGGTGCTGGAGACCAATCTGGCCACCATAAGAGCCCTGGAGGCGGTACAGAGGAGGCTGTCGCGCATGACGGCCGAGGAGCAGGTCAAGTTCCGTCTGGACAACACCATGGGCGGCTGCTCAGAGGTCATCCACCGCAAAGCCATCCAGAGGATATACGGCGATAAGGCCGCCGACATCATCGACGGGCTCAAGAGGAACCCGGCTGTGTCCGTCCCCATAGTACTCAAGAGGTGTGATATGAAGAGGTTATATGATGGAAAATAAATGTCAATTTGATAAATGTAAAGCGGTCTTAAGCAACAGCTTCCAGAAAACATGTTTCTGTTCCCATGTTAACCACAATGTGTGTTCTGAATGGCCTCGTTACAGGTTAAAGATGAAAGAGGAGGAGTGGAGGGAAGCCCAGAGAGGATTCAACAAGATCTGGAGGGAGCAGAATGAGAAGTATTACCTGAAGTCCCTCGACCACCAAGGCATTAACTTCAAGCAGAATGACACCAAGGTGTTCCGCTCAAAGACCTTGCTCAATGAGATTGAGACCATATACGATGAGGTAAGAGGCAGTGATATACAACTTACTTAATCTGATCTATGTGTCAACATCTCTCAGTATTGATTAAAGGCATTAAAATAAACTTTAACCTGTTTTTTTGCCTCCCTATAGCGTCAGGAGCAGGCTTCCGAGGACATGGCCTCCGTGCCTGGCGGGCCCCACATGACCCTGACCTACCAGGACAGCCAGATCCTGGAGGACGCCGCCGCACTCATCATCCACCACGTCAAGAGGCAGGCCGGCATCCAGAAGGAGGACAAGTACAAGATCAAACAGGTCATCCACCACTTCATCCCAGACATGCTGTTCGCCCGGCGCGGGGAGCTGTCGGATGTAGAGGAAGAGGAAGACGAGGAGGAAGAAGACGAAACCGGGCCAGATGAAGACGGGTCAAAGAACCACAACGGGTTGGCCGGCAGTGGCGGCTCCGCTAAGTCAAAGCTGCTCTTCGGCAACACGGGGGCGCAGAAACTGCGTGGCCTAGACGACGCCTACAACCTCTACTACGTCAACAACAACTGGTACATCTTCCAGCGCCTGCACCAGATCCTCTGTTTGCGGTTGTTGCGCATCTACGGGCAGGCAGAGAGGCAGATCGAGGACGACTGCAGGGAACGGGAGTGGGAGAGGGAGGTGCTTGGCGTCAAACGGGAGAAGAATGAGAATCCTGCCGTCCAGCTGAGACTGAAGGAACCCAGTAAGTCCAGACACCCTTTGAAACCAAACTCCAGTACACTGTGTACCCACTGACCATTAAGGTTTAGATCAAAGGACCACTGTTTTTTTGCACCCTGTTTAAACATTTTCCATGGAGCAAATGTACTTTACCTTCATGTAATTTATATCTGCAAAGCTCTTCCTCTAAAAAAAAAAAAAAAAGTACAGTCTGTCACATTGTTTTTAACTTTCATATCTGCACAAACATTTGGCATGCACATGCAAACATCTCCAGGAGCATGTTTTTTTTTATCAAGTCAATGGTCCCAACACAGACCCTTGTGGTGTTTCAATTGCACATACAGTTGAAGTCAGAAGTTTACATACACCTTAGCCAAATACATTTTAATCATAGTAAAAATTCCCTGGCTTAGGTCAGTTAGGATCACCACTTTGTTTTAAGAATATGAAATGTCAGAAAAAGAGTAGAGAATGATTTATTTCAGCTTTTCTTTCTTTCATCACATTGCCAGTGGGTCAGAAGTTGACATACACTCAATTAGTATTTGGTAGTATTGCCTTAAATTGTTTAACTTGGGTCAAACGTTTCGGGTAGCCTTCCACAAGCTTCCCACAATAAGTTGGGTGAATTATGGCCCATTCCTCCTGACAGAACTGGTCAGGTTTGTAGGCCTCCTTGCTTTTCGGTTCTGCCCACATATTTTCTATAGGATTGAGGTCAGGGCTTTGTGATGACCACTCCAATACCTTGACTTTGTTGTCCTCATTGTCCAGTTGGAAGACTCATTTGAGACCAAGCTTTAACTTCCTGACTGATGTCTTGAGATGTTGCTTCAATATATCCACATAAATTTCCTTCCTCATGATGCCATCTATTTTGTGAAGTACACCAGTCTCTCCTGCGGAAAAGCACCCCCACAACATGATGCTGCCACCCCCGTGCTTCACGGTTGGGATGGTGTTCTTCGGCTTGCAAGCGTCCCCCTTTTTCCTCCAAACAGTTCTATTTTTGTTTCATCAGACCAGAGGACATTTTTCCAAAAAGTACGATCTTTGTCCCCAGGTGCAGTTGCAAACCGTAGTCTGGCTTTTTTATGGTGGTTTTGGAGCAGTGGCTTCTTCCTTGCTGAGGTTATGTCAATATAGATGTTTTTATTGTGAGAGTAAGGCTACAATATCGTTTTACTGTGGATATAGATACTTTTGTACCTGTTTCCTCCAGCAAGGTCCTTTGCTGTCTGTTGTGGGATTGATTTGCACTTTTCGCACCAAAGTACGTTAATCTCTAGGAGACAGAACGTGTCTCCTTCCTGAGCGGTATGACTGCTGCGTGGTCCCATGGTGTTTATACTTGCGTACTATTATTTGTACAGATGAACGTGGTACCTTCAACGTTTGAAATTTGCTCCCAAGGATGAACCAGACTTGTGGAGGTCTACAATAGTTTTTCTGAGGTCTTGGCTGATTTCCCCATGATGTCGAGCAAAGAGGCACTGAGTTTGAAGGTAGGCCTTGAAATACATCCACAGGTACACCTCCAATTGACTCAAATTATGTCAATTAGCATATCAGAAGCTTCTAAAGCCATGACATAATTTTCTGGAATTTTCCAGGCTGTTTAAAGGCACAGTCAACTTAGTGTACATAAACTTCTGACCATTTTAACAATGTATGGCTAGTTCATGCATAGGATACCATCTTTAATCAAAGCCACACAATCCTTACATTCAATGCTTCAATTATTTCATGTTTGTGAGCTTTGATGGTCTCTTCATAGTGAACGGGCACTTGTGAAGCAACACGGGTTACCTGTAAATGCTTAGTTATTTTGATAACTGTGAGAATAAATCGAATACATCGGTCAAATCGATGCAGTTACAATCTAATGACTAATGAGGGTGAGACATTACTTACATAAATAACAATTCCTGAGAAAAAAAAAAAACTGTGGTTTGAATGCCCGAGCGGACAAGGTGAAAAACCATAATGAAAGGGGACATAAAAGGAGAGAGCACACATGAAAGTTCAAAGGCAACTCAAAGTATTTCGTTGAGACACCATAACATCACAGGTGGGACAGCCATTCACCCACCCATCCATCCACACACACACACGCTATACCTTGAAGCAGTTCTCGTCGGACATGAGTTGCCTAGTTAAATACTATGAAGTGGACGTTGTTTCACACTCCCCATCCCTCATTTCTGTAGGCTATATTTTTGCCATAATGATCTCTCTATCTACAGTTGAAGACGGAAGTTTACATACATTTAGGTTGAAGTCATTAACTTTTTCAAACACTCAGTCTTTAAACAGCTGGGAAAATGCATGGCTTTAGAAGCTTCTGATAGGCTAATTGACATCATTTGAGTCAATCAGAAGCTTCTAAAGCCATGCATTTTCCCAGCTGTTTAAAGGCACAGTCAAATTAGTGTATGTAAACTTCTGACCCACTGGAATTGTGATATTGTGAATTATAAGTGAAGTAATGTCTGTAAACAATTGTTGGAAGAATTACTTATCATGTCCTAACCTACTTTCCAAAAATATAGTTTTTTAAGTGTTTGAAAAAGTTAATGACTTCAACCTAAATGTATGTAAACTTCCGTCTTCAACTGTAGATAGAGAGATCATTATGGCAAAAATATAGCCTACAGAAATGAGGGATTGGGAGTGTGAAACAACGTCCACTTCATAGTATTTAACAAGGCAAGTCAGTTAAGAACAAATTCTTATTTAAAATGACGGCCTACCTACAGGGTCAGTCATAGTAGTACGGCACCCCTGCATTAAGTGTCTTGCTCAAGGACACAGACAGGTTTTTCACCTTGTCCGCTCGGGCATTCAAACCACAGTTTTTTTTTTTTTTCCTCAGGAATTGTTATTTATGTAAGTAATGTCTCACCCTCATTAGTCATTAGATTGTAACTGCATCGATTTGACCGATGTATTCGATTTTATTCTCACAGTTATCAAAATAACTAAGCATTTACAGGTAACCCGTGTTGCTTCACAAGTGCCCGTTCACTATGAAGAGACCATCAAAGCTCACAAACATGAAATAATTGAAGCATTGAATGTAAGGATTGTGTGGCTTTGATTAAAGATGGTATCCTATGCATGAACTAGCCATACATTGTTAAAATGGTCAGAAGTTTATGTACACTAAGTTGACTGTGCCTTTAAACAGCCTGGAAAATTCCAGAAAATTATGTCATGGCTTTAGAAGCTTCTGATATGCTAATTGACATCATTTGAGTCAATTGGAGGTGTACCTGTGGATGTATTTCAAGACCTACCTTCAAACTCAGTGCCTCTTTGCTTGACATCATGGGGAAATCAGCCAAGACCTCAGAAAAACTATTGTAGACCTCCACGAGTTTGGTTCATCCTTGGGAGCAATTTCCAAACGCCTGAAGCTACCACGTTCATCTGTACAAACAATAGTACGCAAGTATAAACACCATGGGACCACGCAGCCGTCATACCGCTCAGGAAGGAGACACGTTCTGTCTCCTAGAGATGAATGTACTTTGGTGCGAAAAGTGCAAATCAATCCCAGAACAGCAGCAAAGGACCTTGCTGGAGGAAACGGGTACAAGTATCTTCATCCACAGTAAAAACAAGTCCTATATCGACAACCTGAAAGGCCGCTCAGCAAGGAAGAAGCCACTGCTCCAAAACCGCCATAAAAAAGCCAGACTAGGGTTTGCAACTGCACAGGGGAAAAATATCTTACTTTTTGGAGAAATGTCCTCTGGTCTGATGAAAGAAAAATAGAACTGTTTGGCCATAATGACCATCATTATGTTTGGAGGAGAAAGGGGGACGCTTGCAAGACTAGGGTTTGTGTGGAAGAACACCATCCCAGCCGTGAAGCACGGGGGTGGCAGCATCATGTTGTGGGGGTGCTTTGCTGCAGGAGGGACTGGTGCACTTCACAAAATAGATGGCATCATGAGGAAGGAAAATTTATGTGGATATATTGAAGCAACATCTCAAGACATCAGTCAGGAAGTTAAAGCTTGGTCTCAAATGGGTCTTCCAAATGCACAATGACGCCAAGCATACTTCCAAAGATGTGGCAAAATGGCTTAAGGACAACAAAGTCAAGGTATTGTAGTGGCCATCACAAAGCCCTGACCTCATTCCTATAGAACATTTGTGGGCAGAACTGAAAAAGCGTGTGCGAGCAAGGAGGCCTTCAAACCTGACTCATTTACACCAGTTCTGTCAGGAGGAATGGGCCAAAATTCACTGAATGGGCCAAAACTTATTGTGGGAAGCTTAAGGAAGGCTACCTGAAACATTTGACCCAAGTTAAACAATTTAACAGCAATGCTACAAAATACTAATTGAGTGTATGTAAACTTCTGACCCACTGGGAATGTGATAAAAAAATAAATTTAAAGCAGAAATAAATCATTCTCTCTACTATTATTCTGACATTTCACATTCTTAAAATAAAGTGGTGATCCTAACTGACCTAAGCCAGGGAATTTTTACAATGATTAAATGTCAGGAAATGTATTTGGCTAAGGTGTATGTAAACTTCCGACTTCAACTGTATCTATCTATCTTTCAATCTATTAATCTAATCTAAATGTCAGAAAGGCATGTTTGTTCCACATGTACCCCTTTTCCACCAAAAAGGAACTGGTTCGGAACTGGTGCGTGTTCAAAGTTGGTTCTCAGAACCTGTTTGTTTTTCCACTGACTAGAGTGCCCAGCGAACGACGTCGTTACGTCACTGTGTACGTCTTACGCTTGCGCCAACTTCAAGCATAACAATTACAATGGCGGACTACATCGTCTTTCTGCAAATGTTTCTCCTGGCTTTGCGATCCTATATTGGGGTCAGAAGAAGACGTTTAGAACACATCTACTAGCGCTGTGTTTTTAGCAATGGCGGTCACAACCTTTCCCGTCGTGTTGTTGGTCACAATATCCCAGCCCCCGACGTAAGCATGACGTGGTAAAAGAACGTTTCTAGTCCAGCAAAGAGTTGGTGCCGCCTTGGAAACAATTTTCCTGGCCGAGAACCGGTTCTTTGGCTGTCGAAACACAAAGAACTAGTTCGCGAGTAGGCACCGGCTCTCAAAATGAACAATGAACTGATACACACTATTTTCCGGGACCTGTTTTTGGCTTGTGAACGCTACTTTCAAAAACGACTTGCTGAAATTATACAAAACCTTTAGTAATGTCATATTAAATCCTCACCTTTTCCTTTTACAGTGGACATTGAAGTGGAGGACTACTACTCTACCTTCCTGGAGATGGTGCGGAACCTCCTGGACGGCAACATGGAGCCGACCCAGTATGAGGACTCCCTCAGGGAGATGTTCACCATCCATGCCTACACTGCCTTCACCATGGACAAGCTCATCCAGAGCATTGTCCGACAGGTCAGTACAGTCTTTTCCCTCCATTAGGTTCCAGACAGCGAGGGGGAGAAAAGCAAACCTTGAGGAACATCTAGTCAGCTTAGCACCAAAATTGACAAATTAAATCAGTTGAGGCCAATCCTTTTCAGGTGGTGTGGGGGGCCAACAGAGCTAGATGGGGCCCACCCTGCCTAAACAATGATAGCTTTGATGGCTGACTTATTGACTGTGCTCACACCTGGCGTTGTGGTTTCTATCACCAGCTCCAGCACATTGTGAGTGATGATCTCTGCGTGCGTGTGACAGACCTCTACCTGAGCCAGAGCATCAACAAGTCCACCGGCGGCGCCCTTTCCACCCAGGCCTCCAGAGCGACTGCAGAGGGGGCATACCAGCGCAAGGCGGAGCAACTCATGTCCGACGAGAACTGCTTCAAGGTATAGCGTGTGTGTGTGGGTGAATGGCTGTCCCACCTGTGATGTTATGGTGTCTCAACGAAATACTTTGAGTTGCCTTTGAATTTTCATGTGTGCTCTCTCCCTTTGTCTAGCTCTCTGGTTTCCCTTTATGTCCCCTTTCATTATGGTACGTTCTCTCTGACCTCTGCTGTCCGTCTTGTTGTTTCTCCTTGTTTGACTGGTTTGTTTGTGGTCCAGCTGATGTTTGTGAAGAGCCAAGGCAATGTGACCCTGACCCTGGAGCTGCTTGACACGGAGGAGGAGAACTCAGACGAACACGCAGAGACAGAGGTGTGTGTTTGTTTTTTAGTGTGTATGGCAGGTAGATGGTGACATCAGTCTAATGCATCGCCATATTATATTACATTAGAACAGATTCAGATTAGTCAGATTCTTGTGTAGTGACGGCTGTTCCCTTCTGGTTCTTTAAACAGCGGTGGTCCGACTACGTGGGACGCTACCTGAACTCGGACTCTGCGTCTCCAGAGCTGCGCGAGCACCTGGCCCAAAAGCCTGTGTTCCTCCCCAGGTGAGGCCTCTGGCTGTGTCTCCCCTGTCTGCACAGCTAAAAGCATCTACCCCCTAAAGGCTCTCTCTAAGACAGGCCATGGCACTGTTTCACAAAACCAGCTGACCAAAACGGCTCATTTTGAGAATGAGTGCAAGCCCCATCTCCCTCTCCACGTACAGGGAATAAAGTTCCAGGTCAGTGTTTTTTGCACAAACCAAACTTTCAGGGCTTTCTCCCCGTAGTCTCAAACTCAATGGGGCCCTTAGTCTTATCCATGAAGCACTTGTTTCGAAAAGCTCCACCAATAGGGATGAATACACACACCAGTTGAACTGCAAGTGCACTAGGTCATTTTTTTGTTTGCTTTCTTCAGAAAAGTAGGCCTAAGCTAAAAAAAAAAAAAAATCAGATGTTTAGAAGAAATGCTGACAGTGCCTGTCTTGTTTTTGTTGGGGAAATGTTATTGGCTGTCCTCTCAAAGCAACGTGTTTCTGGTCATTTCTGCCCCCACCCTGCCTTTATCTCACAAAGATTGCACTTTACCTTACCATCTTTTTAAGTAAAGGGGACTAATTATTTATGCTTCATTCAGTCTCTTTTTTTTATTTTATTTTTTAACGGGGCCCTTTTTAATTTATGAATATTGCAATTTTTAGATTATATTAGTAGGCTAGTATTTATTTAAACTTTCCCACTCAACAGGCTAGTCATCAAATCATTGGATAAAATAAATGCATTTCGTTAGATGTTTTTATTGTGAGAGTAAGGCTACAATAGTGGTTTGATATAAACTGACAGGAGAGGAGAAAAAGCTAAGAACATGTGTTTTTACTTTTCACATTGCTCATGTATCTAAGGGAAGGAAGTATTTTTATACCATCGCGCATATATTAGTGCTCTGTTGTACAATCATTTTCTCTGTTGGAGGATAACCATTTGGTTGAGCAGAAATTCTATATGTACAGTGTCTTTAAATTGCGTTGTCACAATGGCCATTTTGTTTTGTGTGGCATTGCTGACATGCAAAAGGCCCCTTTTGTTGGTCTAGAGAGAAGGATTCCGATGAAATCGTCATTTTTATTTTTTATCAAGCTGCCCTGTGTTTCCTGTAGTTGTATTCATACGAAAAACATTCTGTATGTGACTTTTTCTAATCACTGTTTAAATACATGTAAATGTTGTATGAATTGAGATTTGGGGTGTCCAGCATACTTGATTTATAATGTGTAAAACAATTTAAGGATACAGTGCACTCCCGTTGCAATCTTTTTGTTGTGGGTGAGGTTTTTATACGAGTTGACCAAGACTAGTGCTGATAACTCATGAAACCTGCTCAAGCACAGCATTTGCAACACTTGTACAAAAGAGAGGGGCTTGTGAATAAAATGGTCTGAATTGTATGCTCAAATGTTGGTGTATTTATTTTCCAGACGTCTCTCTGAGCATTGCATGGAAGGGTGGTTGGGTTCTCTATTAAGCCCTGAGATGAGTGTTGCACATCAAGCCTGTCTGTCTTTGGTTTTCAGTGCTTGTTGCCATTTTTCTAAATGGCTGTCCATAATGTATCATATACATTTCAATGGGATGGAAAATTGGCCTCAGTTGTGTGTGTGTGTGTGTGTCCCTTTTTCTTTTTTACCCATTGCATATATTTGCTACTTGTCTTGACTGGATATGATTTATCAGTGCTCTCACCCATATTTTGTCGGTTTCTCATATTAAGAATATGAGAGGTTGGTACAAAAGTCAATAGCATGATTCTCTTATTGTCCACACAAAAAAGTACTTTCAACAGCAGTGGCAACCAGCAGGTTTTATTTTCAGTTAAATGTTATCCTCATTGCATGGTCATAACTGCTCTGTACATTGTCAGTGGAAGTACTGTATCTTTCAACCCATATCCTGGCTTGTTGACCCTTTAGGCGGCAATGTGTGTTTAAAAAAAAAATAAAAAAATAAGTGTCCTTTCTCCCATTATATTGAAAATTGGCTACTCTAACTGCAATGTCTTTTAAGAGGCATTGACAAAATATGCTTCACGGTTTCAGTCCTCGCTCACCTCTACCCTGTGTGGTAAGTACACATTTAAACCTTTCATTAAAGCGGGTGAATAATAATTGCATTTCTTATGCTTGCAAAATTTAAAATCTGGATTCAATTTGATTGACCAAAATATTGTTTGCCAAGGATAATAAAGACTAACAAGAGAATCATCATATGAATGTCAAACGGAAGTGCACTGTACAGGAATACTGCTGCTACTGCAATAAAGCCTACCCTTCCCCTAATAATTTGTGTCCCAGTTAAACTCCTATTATTGGGTGAGTTGCTATGCATGGGTATATCAACACAAGGCTTTACAGGGACGGCCCACTCAAATTTCACACATTTTCTGATCTATTAGACTTGTTACAACTTTGAGTCAGAAATGGAAAACATTGGCCTTAATGACTGAGTATTTTGACCTTTTTTAAATAGCATTAGCCATTCATCTGTTATTGAGGAATCATTTGTTCTGTCATTTAGCAATAAGTTAGACATCCTGTTCTCAACCAATGTTACAGATGGTGTGGAAATAGTGCATTGTAGTCTAACGTCAAACTACTCTCGTGATTTAACCGAAATTTGCGTGAACTGTCCTTGTAAACTGAATTGCTATGTGGGTAGAGGGCACAAGTAAGCAAGGCATCATTACTGGCTTTGGTCTAATGCCAATCTTTCTCCTCTTCCAATCAGGAATCTCCGGCGGATACGGAAGTGCCAGAGAGGGTGGGAGCAGCTGCAGCGAGCGAAGGCGGCTACGGGGACATCGGAGAAGTCCCACAGCGCTGAGGACCTGAAAATGGAGTGCATGTTCAAGCTCAACTCGTACAAGATGGTGTACGTCTTCAAGTCAGAGGACTACATGTATAGACGCACTGCGTTGACCCGGGCTCACCAGGTAGGCAACGCCACCAACCAATGTTCCCTCAAATAAAATCAGCTCTCACTGCTACATGCAGGAAATACTCTAGAACAGTGGTCATAATCATAATAACAACAACAACGCAAGCCAATCGATACACTGTCCTACTCATTCATTACTGCTGCAGTGATAGTTGTGGAAATAGGAAGAACACACATTTTATAGTTTATAAAAGTGTTGAATACAAAGTGTTGACAGTGCTGAGTAAGAACTTAAACATGAACTCACTCATACAAACAGCAGCTCTTTGCTGTATTCGTTGACAGTCTCTCTCTAGTCATGGTTTTAAATGTTTTGAAATCTCACAGTATCAACTTTGCTGTAGCTTTCTTTTATGCCTGCAACTTCACTGCAGACACGGTCATCTGAACCATCTGATTGGCCAGCGGTAGGCCTATAGTGCACCTGATTTGATCTCTGGGCCCGCCGGGAAGGCAGAGTTTGTACCTTCAGACACATGAAATGGTTCAAAATGGCAACAGTTGGCCTACCCGGCGCACAGGGCAGATGAATCGGGTATATCTACCTGAGACTAATAAAACAGGGCAGATGAATCGGGTACAGTGGGGAGAACAAGTATTTGATACACTGCCGATTTTGCAGGTTTTCCCACTTACAAAGCATGTAGAAGTCTGTAATTTTTATCATAGGTACTCTTCAACTGTGAGTGACGGAATCTAAAACAAAAATCCAGAAAATCACATTGTATGATTTTTAAGTAATTAATTTGCATTTTATTGCATGACATAAGTATTTGATACATCAGAAAAGCAGAACTTAATATTTGGTACAGAAACCTTTGATTGCAATTACAGAGATCATACGTTTCCTGTAGTTCTTGACCAGGTTTGCACACACTGCAGCAGGGATTTTGGCCCACTCCTCCATACAGATCCTTCAGGTTTCGGAGCTGTCGCTGGCCAATACGGACTTTCAGCTCCCTCCAAAGATTTTCTATTGGGTTCAGGTCTGGAGACTGGCTAGGCCACTCGAGGACCTTGAGATGCTTCTTACGGAGCCAATCCTTAGTTGCCCTGGCTGTGTGTTTCGGGTCGTTGTCATGCTGGAAGACCCAGCCACGACCCATCTTCAATGCTCTTACTGAGGGAAGGAGGTTGTTGGCCAAGATCTCGCGATACATGGCCCCATCCATCCTCCCCTCAATACGGTGCAGTCGTCGTGTCCCCTTTGCAGAAAAGCATCCCCAAAGAATGATGTTTCCACCTCCATGCTTCACGGTTGGGATGGTGTTCTTGGGGTTGTACTCATCCTTCTTTTTCCTCCAAACACGGCGAGTGGAGTTTAGACCAAAAAGCTCTATTTTTGTCTCATCAGACCACATTACCTTCTCCCATTCCTCCTCTGGATCATCCAGATGGTCATTGGCAAACTTCAGACCGGCCTGGACATCCGCTGGCTTGAACAGGGGGACCTTGGTGCGCTGCAGGATTTTAATCCATGACGGCGTAGTGTGTTACTAATGGTTTTCTTTGAGACTGTGGTCCCAGCTCTCTTCAGGTCATTGACCAGGTCCTGCCGTGTAGTTCTGGGCTGATCCCTCACCTTCCTCATGATCATTGATGCCCCACGAGGTGAGATCTTGCATGGTGCCCCAGACCGAGGGAGATTGACCGTCATCTTGAACTTCTTCCATTTTCTAATAATTGCGCCAACAGTTGTTGCCTTCTCACCAAGCTGCTTGCCTATTGTCCTGTAGCCCATCCCAGCCTTGTGCAGGTCTACAATTTTATCCCTGATGTCCTTACACAGCTCTCTGGCCTTGGCCATTGTGGAGAGGTTGGAGTCTGAGTGTGTGGAGAGGTCTTTTATACAGGTAACGAGTTCAAACAGGTGCAGTTTTACAGGTAATGAGTGGAGAACAGGAGGGCTTCTTAAAGAAAAACTAACAGGTCTGTAAGAGCCGGAATTCTTACTGGTTTGTAGGTGATCAAATACTTATGTCATGCAATAAAATGCAAATTAATTATTTAAAAATCATACAATGTGATTTTCTGGATTTTTGTTTTAGATTCCGTCTCTCACACTTGAAGAGTACCTATGATAAAAATTACAGACCTCTACATGCTTTGTAAGTAGGAAAACCTGCAAAATCGGCAGTGTATCAAATACTTGTTCTCCCCACTGTATATCTACCCGAGACTAATAAAACAGGGCAGATGAATCGGGTATATCTACCCGAGACTAATAAAACAGGGCAGATGAATCGGGTATATCTACCCGAGACTAATAAAAAAAATATAAAAAAATAGGAACACAAGGCTTTATCTTTGGGGTGTTTACCGAAATGTTTGGCCGGTTGGTGACCACTACTCTAGAAAGTTGAGTGAAGTTCAATCTCGTGCTTCTCTCTGTGCTGATTATTTCTTCTGTACAGCAGTCCCAGGGGAGCTGCGCGACAGTCTGGGGGATGCACAGTTTAGAGGGAACATTGCCACCAACTGCTCAAACATTGTTTACATGACATTCAATTATATTATATTGTATTACCTCACTGACTTTACCACTTGATGATATGAAAAATCTTTAAAGATATGTAGGATTATGTAAAGATATCCAAATATGTAAAGATGGTGTTTTCCGTTAGCGCCATTAGGTAACAGACTAATTTTAGAATGAACGATATGCATCTTCTAGCGATCTATTGATAGGATGTCAGTCTCAAAGCGAGCGATGGCAAGGAATCGCAGTCAGCTCACTGTCCCGGTATAATTTTTGTGCGCTGTGGTTGGTTAAAGTAGAATTTATTTACACAGAGGAGTGACTGGAGAGAGCATGATGCTTGTGAATTTGCACGTCTCATGTAATGTAAGTGGTAACAATGAGTCGAAATCAACATTTGTCCGATTTTTCCCAGACCTCGAGTGGTCTCCTGATGTGCTTTAAGCATTGTTGAGGACTTAGAACATCCAATGTTGTTTTTCTATTAAAAGAAAAAAAAATTGAGAGCAAAAACCTGAAAAAATAAAACCTGTAATTTATTTTTCAAGACAATGTAGGCTATTTACTTAATTTTTCTGTTTTAATAAAATACATAATTTGTATAACAAACACTGTGACAGTTCATATCTTGCAGTAAAACTGTAAATAAGACTTTAATCTCAAGAGAAGACAGGGTATATGTTAAAAGGTTAATTTTCTCTTACTTAGAAAATGGTCCTGATCATATATACCTAGACAATATCCAAAACAACTAACAATACACTGAATTCATGAATAGTTAAGTCTTGTCTTTACCACACAAATTGGAAAGATTTGTTGTATAAACTCTATAGTATTCAATACTTTAGCTGTGTATTTAGGATGTAATCAATGCATTAGAATGTACCATAGGCCACCTAAATAGAGCTCCTTCTGCAAAAACATTGAACCCAAGGGGGTCTGGCTGGCTACTTGTTCTATTAGTCTGGCTACTCTGTGTACTTGTGGAACACACTGAAGATATAGGAATATGTCATATTTTGAAAGAATTTAGTGAAACATAATGGGTGCTTACTGACGTTTCAACCAACATGGTCTTGGTCAGAGTGCTGATATGATCTTGATATGGGGTGTTATGTGCAAAAAGCCTTCACTACAGCTAACCCCGGTGTCCCTCCCTTCCCCAGTCCCACCAGAGAGTCCACACTCGCCTGCACCGCCGCTTCCAAGGCTTAGTGGACACCTGGGCCAAGGAACACGTGACCAGCGACATGGCCAATGACACCCGCAAGTGGCTGATGGGAGAGAGTCGCGAGGGTCTGTTGCCGTGTACCACCACCTGGGATCCCCAGGTCCTCCATTACCTGGACATCAACAGATACCAAGTGAAGTATCATGGTACCTCGTCAGGGGCACCTTAGCTCAACCAGGTGAAGAGATGATGGGAGGGTGTTACTTATCCTCATTTTAATAAATAAGCGTGGCAGCAAATTGCAGGATTCTGGAAACTGCCGGAGATTACTATATATATATTATTTTTTTATTATTTTTTTTCTTCTCATTTATAAAGGACTTTTTAAATGGACCCTCCCTTTTCTTTGCAGCACAAAAAAGCCAAATTTTTTGGTGGCCACCGGCCAGTTCTCCACCAGTCCCCTAAACCCCCACCCACCCCTACCTGCCTGTCTTATGCCACCTTTGAATACAGCAGAAAAGATATGCTGCGACCGAATACGCTATGAGTGCAAGGAAGGAAGGAAGCAAGACGTCATTGTAGTTAAACAGCTATTGATCCTTGGCTGGACCGCTCCTCAGACTGATGGATACTATTGAGAACCACGCAGAAAGAGCACGCCATACAGAATGAGTCACTCTGAAGCGTGGCCTTTCCCCCGTTTTGAAGCAATATACACCCATTGAAGTGGTTGAGGTGCGCCACACAATCCTGTGTGCAGGTCTTTAGAGGAACTGCTAAGGGGAACCACAGAAGTCTCTCACAACCACTGTGAGTAGGAAGATTAGCATACAGGCATGGACTATGAACATATATTTTGTTCAGGCAACAAGATGGATTTTGTATAATTGTATAGCCTGTGAAATGTTTCTTTTTTTCCAGTGGTACAGGTATGTATCCTATGTGTCCACAAACCTCTCTGGCAGCCGTGGTGTAGATATTGGACAGATTTATGCGAATATACCAGGTCAGTCAAGTATAGTAACATCAGACTACCCACATACTGCTGATTTTGTAAATAGCTTGTTGATAGTTGTCCTTTTTGTCAGAGATGTGCATTGATGTGTACCCTAACAAACTTAGTATAGACCTCGGTCAAAAGTTGCTGAAGAGAAATAGCCTATATTGAAAATGCTAAAATTTTAACAACTGTTTTTACCAAAGGAACTTTATTAGAGCCTTTTTCCTTTGTGTTCAGTTTTGTGTGTGTTATGTCATGTAAGCCTTCATTTAGCAAAGTTTAACTTTTTCCATTGTCTTGAAATTGACGATTTTATACAAAATGTTTCAAGACAGTATTGTCTATCTGGTTTTTCACTCAAGTCATTGGCACCAGTTCCCATTTGGAATTTCTGAACAATGAATGTAGCCTAGAAACTATTTACGCTTTCCCTGTACATAATGTAAACGTTTTGTACACCCCAAAACCAGTTCTCCATTAATATATCCATCAGAATTTCTGGATCAGTCGTGAAATATGGAACAGCTAATCCTGTAGATTCCATTTCATCTTATTGTGGTCCTGATGGTTGTTGCCATTTTGTAACGGGCAGGTTGTTGCCACTTTGATCACAGCTTCCTCCTCCAGGGCTGAAGTAGAGGGATCACTCATGCCACCTCCACAGGACCAATCAGCATGCATCATCCCCATCTCGACTAAGACTCCTGAGTCCGTTTCTGAAGCACAAATCATGCTCCATTAAAATGAGTCCAGATGAGATGGTAGTTCTGCCTCATTAACAAGGTATTGATAAGTTCTCAATATAAAAGAGAACGGTGGTAGTGGCCCCCGAAACATAAACAGCACTGTTTTCTAGTGTGATGTTGTACACCTTTCAGAAGGCGCAGGTGTAGACGCATACAATGATTTGTGAAATTGTATTCTGATCCCCAAATCTGGTCCATGTCCATAATAAGATGCACATTGACAACCATATAATGAGTATGTGAATGTATACCATTCCACCACTTCAGTTTTATCATCAACAACCAAGCAGACTGCAGTATGACAAGCTATTCATTTATATTTTTTTCAAATACAGAATATAAATGTTTTTTTATTTAAGAAATACTGTGCCCTGAAAATTTGAGCCTCTAGTTTTTTTTGGGTTGATGGTAATACTTAAATTTTCCCATAGTGTTCCATCATTGAATATTAATTACAATTTCATTTTATCTAACCACATGTCGCACCACTCAGTACCTCTTCACGCCTGACCAGAACCTTCTCATCCAGTTCTGTTTCTGTCCAGCAAAGCCTGTAGATTCTGGATGTTAATTCTGATCTTGCATGATAAACTGGGCATTCTGATTTACATGAAAAGATTTAAACAACAAAAACTATTTGGATGTGGACATCAACCAGAGCATGAATGAAACTCAGATCCACTTGGCTGAAGTCTTGATCTTACACTACCAATGGAATGATCTCCTGGAATAGATTGAAGCAGCTACACCAGGGAATACTTTTGGGGAAAGTTGTAGTCGTGGGAGTGTGTGTGTGTGTGTGTGTGTGTGTGAAGTTTACCTGCCACCAATTGATCTGGAAGGAGGACATTTTAACAATCCAAACAGGAAACGTTTCCCATCAACATTTGGCCCTCCTGTGTCAGTGCTGTAACCAGCTAAAGACAATCTTTGGACCGTTTTTTCATTTTTCTATTTACTGTGTTGAACATGGAGTACAGGAGGACTACCGGGCAGCTGAATTGTACATACAAACTACAAAGACTACATTTGTAGTCCATTTTCTGTGTCCCTTTTGTCACCTTCTTTGACTTCTATGATGTTGTGTAGTATGGTGTTTGGCATTAAACTCTTATTTGAATAGACTGAAGCCTTGTCCATAGTTTCATTTCTTTAATCCCTCTAGGTGGCGCTCAAGTTGCTTGAACAAGAGAAACATGGTCTGCATCTGTTTTGATTGGGCAAATCTCTGATGCCCGTTTTTGGTTCCTTGTTGTGGCTCTGGCGTTTCTGCATATTAATGCGATAAGTCACCTAAACTTACAATTAAGCTAATAATTTTCCTACCTGACATTTTGTCTTTATACAAGCAGAAGTATTTCTTTAGACATTTCCTTGTCACCAGACAAATTATACAAAATGTAGAAATAAATTATATGTATATTGTCTATCTTTTATTGCAATACTGACAAAAAAAGGACAATGGATGATCAAAAAACATTGTTTTATTAGAGGCAGATAGTGTGAGAAATGATGTTGCCTAGACACAATTGCGTGTTTGGTCTAGTTGCATGAAGCATGGTGAATCTCTTGTCTGTTTAATCCGATTATATGATGCTATGTTATTAAATATTTCTCTGAAGCTGGATGTAATGGGGAGTTACTGCAACTGTACCAGGGAGGCTGCAGCTCATTATGATGGTCCTGGTCGGTCCTGAAGCTACATTATTTATTTTCTCGTACGTAAATCCGTGTGCAAACCACGTCATCTGCCCCAAAGGTCTGAAAAAGAAGAGAGCAGGACAAAAGATTGCAGTTCTCATCAACAGAAGTGTTTCTTGCTGCTGTAGATCAGTGTTTGAGCCTTCAGATAAGAACACAGGATGTTCATCTCAAATATGACAACTGGTGACAAGCCTTCAGATAAGAACACAGGATGTTCATCTCAAATATGACAACTGGTGACAAGCCTTCAGATAAGAACACAGGATGTTCATCTCAAGTATGACGACTGGTGACAGAAACCTTCAGATAAGAACACAGGATGTTCATCTCAAATATGACAACTGGTGACAGAAGCCTTCAGATAAGAACACAGGATGTTCATCTCAAATATGACAACTGGTGACAAGCCTTCCGATAAGAACACAGGATGTTCATCTCAAATATGACAACTGGTGACAGAAGCCTTCAGATAAGAACACAGGATGTTCATCTCAAATATGACAACTGGTGACAGAAGCCTTCAGATAAGAACACAGGATGTTCATCTCTAATATGACAACTGGTGACAGAAGCTGGATGAAAATAAAGATTTCTTGTTCAATAAAGATTTCTTGTTCAATAAAGATTTCTTGTTCATGATCAATGAGGCACATTATTGAGAGCAGGAGAAGATAGACAGCCAGTAGCTTTTAACCCCCCTACACACACACACACACCCCTCTGGCAGTAAAGGCCTGCACCAGGCACTGGAGAAGGAAATGCCCCCTCTTACCTAGGGGCTTTGATACTACAGTACACCAGCATGGTAGATAGGTGAACAGTGTGTCAGTCAGGAACACATGCAGTATCAGAGTAACTGAAGTCACTCCCTGCTGCCCATCCTGTTAAACTAAACTAGCCCCCCGAGAACACATCCTGGACTCCATCCGTCTTACATCACTGGATACAGTAAAGTCAGAACATAAGGTCTTCATTACGTAGTGTATCTGGGAGATCAACCTTTCAAGAGGATTGTTTTTCGATGTGTGGAATCTGGGAAGAAATGTATCATGACACCTTGTTTCTCATCAAATGGGTTTTGCCATATATATATGGGCAAATGCAATGCAATGCATTGTTGACTTTCTCCATATTGCGATAATTCAATATGAAAAAGTAATGGTTCCCACCTTTTGAGACCTTACTAAGTTGAGGATTTGTTGACAACAACACACCATAGCGAAAAGTAAAACACACAATTATGTGTGCCTAGCGGGAAATATGTTTGACATTAAAAAAACAACACTTGTTACACTGACCTCTCCCTCTTCACCAATATTGGCCAAAACTCTGAGCCAACCTCATGATCTTATCTCTAAACAATCAGACAGTTGTCCAACAACAGCCTCACAGACCTATCATGTGGCATATCGGGTCAATATACACAGAACTACACACACTTGAGTTGAAACACACACATTTCATGTTTGTTCAAAGCATCTCCTGTTGCGAAGTCCAAGCATGCTATCCAGAAAGGAGTACTTAGAGGTTTTCCCCTTGATTTCCCTCTGGGCTTTGTAAGAGTCAAGTAAGAGGTTATCCTCATCACTTATAAACTGGAATATAAGGTTATTGGTCCCATTTATTGTTGTCAATCTGGTCTTAAAAATCGAACAGGCCAGAAGGTTACAGAAAGCACATTATATTTTTAATATGAAAGCCAGTACCGTGAATAAATCAAGAAGTGTTTTTGACGGATGTAAGGACCTGGTATGTGAGGCCAGTACCAATAGGTCAAAGAGCAAGGTTTGAAATCCCTTAGGAACCCTTTCAGAGGTGTTCGTAACAGTGACAATAGTTTCTGAGTTAGGCTGTGCAGAGCAAAATCCATCATACGGAGTGTTCTGGTGGAAAAGCTTGTCTTAGCTTTGACGTCAAGCATCTTTTTGAACCTACAGTATAATCTCTTGGGGCATAGTATGAAGTGCAGGCCTACTCTCTTTTGGGTCCAGAATGAAGTGTTAACACTAACATTGTGGGGTACCAGTGCACCAAGTCTGGAACCAACAGGACCACCTTCTACCCCCAAGCCATTAGACTGCTGAATACTTAATCAAACGGCTACCCAGACTACCTTGCACTGATCCTTCTTTATGTTTTACACCAACTCTTTAACACACACTCACACATACTTACACCCCAACACACACTCACACATACCTACACCCCAACACACACTCATCACATACTTACACCCCAATACACACTCTTATGTACTTACACCCCAACACACACTCATCACATACTTACACCCCAACACACACTCACACATACTTACACCCCAACACACACTCACACAAACTTACACCCCAACACACACATACACATACTTACACCCCAACACACACTCACACATACTTACACCCCAACACACACATACACATACTTACACCCCAACACACACTCACACATACTTACACCCCAACACACACTCACACATACTTACACCCAACACACACTCACACATACTTACACCCCAACACACACTCATCACATACTTACACCCAACACACACTCACACATACTTACACCCCAACACACACTCACACATACTTACACCCCAACACACACTCACATATACTTACACCCCAACACACACATACACATACTTACACCCCAACAAACACCCACACATACTTACACCCCAACACACACTCACACATACTTACGCCCCAACACACACTCACACATACTTACACCCCAACTCACACATACTTACACCCCAACACACACTCATCACATACTTACACCCCAACACACACTCACATATACTTACACCTCAACACACACTCACACATACTTACACCCCAACAAACACCCACACATACTTACACCCCAACACACACTCACATATACTTACACCCCAACACACACTCACACATACTTACACCCCAACAAACACCCACACATACTTACACCCCAACACACACTCACACATACACCCCAACACACACTCACACATACTTACACCCCAACTCACACATACTTACACCCCAACACACACTCATTACATACTTACACCCAACACACACTCACACATACTTACACCCCAACACACACTCATCACATACTTACACCCCAACACACACTCACATATACTTACACCCCAACACACACTCACACATACTTACACCCCAACAAACACCCACACATACTTACACCCCAACACACACTCACATATACTTACACCCCAACACACACTCACACATACTTACACCCCAACACACACTCACACATACTTAAACCCCAACACACACTCACACATACTTACACCCCAACACACACTCACACATACTTACACCCCAACACACACTCACACATACTTACAACCCAACACACACTCACACATACTTACACCCAACACACACTCACACATACTTACACCCCAACACACACTCATCACATACTTACACCCAACACACACTCACACATACTTACACCCCAACACACACTCACACATACTTACACCCCAACTCACACATACTTACACCCTAACACACACTCATCACATACTTACACCCCAACACACACTCACATATACTTACACCCCAACACACACTCACACATACTTACACCCCAACAAACACCCACACATACTTACACCCCAACACACACTCACATATACTTACACCCCAACACACACTCACACATACTTACACCCAAACAAACACCCACACATACTTACACCCCAACACACACTCACACATACTTACACCCCAACACACACTCACACATACTTACACCCAACACACACTCACACATACTTACACCCCAACACACACTCACACATACTTACACCCCAACACACACTCACATATACTTACACCCCAACACACACATACACATACTTACACCCCAACAAACACCCACACATACTTACACCCCAACACACACTCACACATACTTACGCCCCAACACACACTCACACATACTTACACCCCAACTCACACATACTTACACCCCAACACACACTCATCACATACTTACACCCCAACACACACTCACATATACTTACACCCCAACACACACTCACACATACTTACACCCCAACAAACACCCACACATACTTACACCCCAACACACACTCACATATACTTACACCCCAACACACACTCACACATACTTACACCCCAACAAACACCCACACATACTTACACCCCAACACACACTCACACATACACCCCAACACACACTCACACATACTTACACCCCAACTCACACATACTTACACCCCAACACACACTCATTACATACTTACACCCAACACACACTCACACATACTTACACCCCAACACACACTCATCACATACTTACACCCAACACACACTCACACATACTTACACCCCAACACACACTCATCACATACTTACACCCCAACACACACTCACATATACTTACACCCCAACACACACTCACACATACTTACACCCCAACAAACACCCACACATACTTACACCCCAACACACACTCACATATACTTACACCCCAACACACACTCACACATACTTACACCCCAACACACACTCACACATACTTAAACCCCAACACACACTCACACATACTTACACCCCAACACACACTCACACATACTTACACCCCAACACACACTCACACATACTTACAACCCAACACACACTCACACATACTTACACCCAACACACACTCACACATACTTACACCCCAACACACACTCATCACATACTTACACCCAACACACACTCACACATACTTACACCCCAACACACACTCACACATACTTACACCCCAACTCACACATACTTACACCCTAACACACACTCATCACATACTTACACCCCAACACACACTCACATATACTTACACCCCAACACACACTCACACATACTTACACCCCAACAAACACCCACACATACTTACACCCCAACACACACTCACATATACTTACACCCCAACACACACTCACACATACTTACACCCAAACAAACACCCACACATACTTACACCCCAACACACACTCACACATACTTACACCCCAACACACACTCACACATACTTACACCCAACACACACTCACACATACTTACACCCCAACACACACTCACACATACTTACACCCCAACACACACTCACATATACTTACACCCCAACACACACATACACATACTTACACCCCAACAAACACCCACACATACTTACACCCCAACACACACTCACACATACTTACGCCCCAACACACACTCACACATACTTACACCCCAACTCACACATACTTACACCCCAACACACACTCATCACATACTTACACCCCAACACACACTCACATATACTTACACCCCAACACACACTCACACATACTTACACCCCAACAAACACCCACACATACTTACACCCCAACACACACTCACATATACTTACACCCCAACACACACTCACACATACTTACACCCCAACAAACACCCACACATACTTACACCCCAACACACACTCACACATACACCCCAACACACACTCACACATACTTACACCCCAACTCACACATACTTACACCCCAACACACACTCATTACATACTTACACCCAACACACACTCACACATACTTACACCCCAACACACACTCATCACATACTTACACCCCAACACACACTCACATATACTTACACCCCAACACACACTCACACATACTTACACCCCAACACACACTCACACATACTTAAACCCCAACACACACTCACACATACTTACACCCCAACACACACTCACACATACTTACACCCCAACACACACTCACACATACTTACAACCCAACACACACTCACACATACTTACACCCAACACACACTCACACATACTTACACCCCAACACACACTCATCACATACTTACACCCAACACACACTCACACATACTTACACCCCAACACACACTCACACATACTTACACCCCAACTCACACATACTTACACCCTAACACACACTCATCACATACTTACACCCCAACACACACTCACATATACTTACACCCCAACACACACTCACACATACTTACACCCCAACAAACACCCACACATACTTACACCCCAACACACACTCACATATACTTACACCCCAACACACACTCACACATACTTACACCCAAACAAACACCCACACATACTTACACCCCAACACACACTCACACATACTTACACCCCAACACACACTCACACATACTTACACCCCAACTCACACATACTTACCCCCCAACACACACTCATCACATACTTACACCCAACACACACTCACACATACTTACACCCCAACACACACTCATCACATACTTACACCCAACACACACTCACACATACTTACACCCCAACACACACTCATCACATACTTACACCCCAACACACACTCACATATACTTACACCCCAACACACACTCACACATACTTACACCCCAACAAACACCCACACATACTTACACCCCAACACACACTCACACATACTTACACCCCAACACACACTCACATATACTTACACCCCAACACACACATACACATACTTACACCCCAAAAAACACCCACACATACTTACACCCCAACACACACTCACACATACTTACACCCCAACACACACTCATCACATACTTACACCCCAACACACACTCATCACATACTTACACCCCAACACACACTCACACATACTTACACCCCAACACACACTCGACACATACTTACACCCCAACACACACTCACACATACTTACGCCCCAACACACACTCACACATACTTACACCTCAACACACACTCACATATACTTACACCCCAACACACTCACACATACTTACACCCAACACACACTCACACATACTTACACCCCAACACACACTCACACATACTTACACCCCAACACACACTCACACATACTTACACCCCAACACACACTCACATATACTTACACCCCAACACACACTCACACATACTTACACCCCAACAAACACTCACACATACTTACACCCCACACTCTCACACATACTTACACCCCAACACACACTCACATATACTTACACCCCAACACACACATACACATACTTACACCCCAACACACACTCACACATACTTACACCCCAACACACACTCACACATCCTTACACCCCAACACACACTCATCACATACTTACACCCAACACACACTCACATATACTTACTTCCCAACACACACATACACATACTTACACCCCAACACACACTCACACATACTTACACCCCAACACACACTCATCACATACTTACACCCAACACACACTCACACATACTTACACCCCAACACACACTCATCACATACTTACACCCAACACACACTCACACTTACTTACACCCCAACATACACTCACACATACTTACCCCAACCCACACACACAAATACTTACACCCCAACACACACTCACACATACTTACACCCCAACACACACTCACACATACTTACACCCCAACAAACACTCACACATACTTACACCCCAACACACACTCACACATACTTACACCCCAACACACACTCATCACATACTTACACCCAACACACACTCACATATACTTACACTCCAACAAACACTCACACATACTTACATCCCAACACACACATACACATATTTACACCCAAACAAACACTCACACATACTTACACCCCAACACACACTCACACATACTTACACCCCAACACACACTCATCACATACTTACACCCAACACACACTCACATATACTTACACTCCAACAAACACTCACACATACTTACACCCAACACACACTCACACATACTTACACCCCAACACACACTCACACATACTTACACCCCAACATACACATACACATACTTACATCCCAACACACACATACACATATTTACACCCCAACAAACACTCACACATACTTACACCCCAACACACACTCACACATACTTACACCCCAACACATACTCATCACATACTTACACCCAACACACACTCACACATACTTACACCCCAACATACACATACACATACTTACACCCCAACACACACATACACACATAACAGGCGCACACACACACACACACACTCATCACATACGCTGCTGCTACTTTTCTGGTTACTACATGATTCCATATGTGTTATGTCATAGTTTTGATGTCTTCACTTTTATTCTACAATGTACAATGTAAAAAATAGTGCAAATAAAGAAAAACCCTTGAATGAGTAATATTTCTAACTTTTGGCCCCCAAAAGTGTACAGTGGGGAGAACAAGTATTTGATACACTGCCGATTTTGCAGGTTTTCCTACTTACAAAGCATGTAGAGGTCTGTAATTTTTATCATAGGTACACTTCAACCGTGAGAGATGGAATCTAAAACAAAAATCCAGAAAATCACATTGTATGATTTTTAAATAATACATTTGCATTTTATTGCATGACATAAGTATTTGATCACCTACCAACCAGTAAGAATTCCGGCTCTCACAGACCTGTTAGTTTTTCTTTAAGAAGCCCTCCTGTTCTCCACTTATTACCTGTATTAACTGCACCTGTTTGAACTCATTACCTGTATAAAAGACACCTGTCCACACACTCAATCAAACAGACTCCAACCTCTCCACAATGGCCAAGACCAGAGAGCTGTGTAAGGACATCAGGGATAAAATTGTAGACCTGCACAAGGCTGGGATGGGCTACAGGACAATAAGCAAGCAGCTTGGTGAGAAGGCAACAACTGTTGGCGCAATTATTAGAAAATGGAAGAAGTTCAAGATGACGGTCAATCTCCCTCGGTCTGGGGCACCATGCAAGATCTCACCTCGTGGGGCATCAATGATTATGAGGAAGGTGAGGGATCAGCCCAGAACTACACGGCAGGACCTGGTCAATGACCTGAAGAGAGCTGGGACCACAGTCTCAAAGAAAACCATTAGTAACACACTACGCCGTCATGGATTAAAATCCTGCAGCGCACGCAAGGTCCCCCTGCTCAAGCCAGCGCATGTCCAGGCCCGTCTGAAGTTTGCCAATGACCATCTGGATGATCCAGAGGAGGAATGGGAGAAGGTCATGTGGTCTGATGAGACAAAAATAGAGCTTTTTGGTCTAAACTCCACTCGCCGTGTTTGGAGGAAGAAGAAGGATGAGTACAACCCCAAGAACACCATCCCAACAGTGAAGCATGGAGGTGGAAACATCATTCTTTGGGGATGCTTTTCTGCAAAGGGGACAGGACGACTGCACCGTATTGAGGGGAGGATGGATGGGGCCATGTATCGCGAGATCTTGGCCAACAACCTCCTTCCCTCAGTAAGAGCATTGAAGATGGGTCGTGGCTGGGTCTTCCAGCATGACAACGACCTGAAACACACAGCCAGTGCAACTAAGGAGTGGCTCCGTAAGAAGCATATCAAGGTCCTGGAGTGGCCTAGCCAGTCTCCAGACCTGAACCCAATAGAAAATCTTTGAAGGGAGCTGAAAGTCCGTATTGCCCAGCGACAGCCCCGAAACCTGAAGGATCTGGATGGAGGAGTGGGTCAAAATCCCTGCTGCAGTGTGTGCAAACCTGGTCAAGAACTACAGGAAACGTATGATCTCTGTAATTGCAAACAAAGGTTTCTGTACCAAATATTAAGTTCTGCTTTTCTGATGTATCAAATACTTATGTCATGCAATAAAATGCAAATTAATTACTTAAAAATCATACAATGTGATTTTCTGGATTTTTGTTTTAGATTCCGTCACTCACAGTTGAAGAGTACCTATGATAAAAATTACAGACTTCTACATGCTTTGTAAGTGGGAAAACCTGCAAAATCGGCAGTGTATCAAATACTTGTTCTCCCCACTGTATATGTACAGTACATAGCTATCTCAATTACCTCAAACCCCTGCACATTGACTTGGTACTGGTGCTCCCTGTATATAGCCATGTTATTTTCTACTTCCTGTATATAGCCATGTTAGTTTCTACTTCCTGTATATAGCCATGTTAGTTTCTACTTCCGGTATATAGCCATGTTAGTTTCTACTTCCTGTATATAGCCATGTTAGTTTCTACTTCCTGTATATAGCCATGTTATTTTTTACTCATTATTGTTATTCGTTATTCACTGTGTATTTATTCCTCAAGTCACTTTTTTATTTTAATCTTTCTCTCTGCATTGTTGGAAAAGGACCCATAAGTAAGCATTTCACTGTTAGTTTTCAGCTGTTTACGAAGCATGTGACAAATACAATTTGATTTGTATACATTCTACCATGAACGTCATAAAACTAATTTGATAGACACATTTTAGATTATTGAATTAATTATTTGTGAAAGGAACAAACTTCTATATTACCAGTGTACAAATAGATCAAACTGAGGGGGCCCGTCATGACAGCCTTACCAACTACCTTTCTTTAGTCACAAACTTGTTCGTAATGATCCTCACCAGTATGAGTTCATCTCCTCTCAGCTCTCTGGTCCAGAAGGTCCTTGGCCCGTTGCCATCCAGGAGAGTCTGCCTGCAGTACATTTTGCTGTCGGTCTCCCATGTGGCCAGGCTCTGTTGATAGGAGCATGAGTGGGATACAAATGGAGAGGGTCCATGTCAATACAGCCATGTTATCAATACAGCTATGTTATCAATACAACGTGGTTATCAATACAGCCATGTTATCAATACAGTCTGATATCAATACAGCTGTGTACTTTCCTGTCCATCTCCTCATCCTCAGTTATCAATACAGCCGTGTACTTTCCTGTCCTGGCCATCTCCTCATGCCCAGTTATCAATACAGCCGTGTACTTTCCTGTCCTGGCCATCTCCTCATCCTCAGTTATCAATACAGCCGTGTACTTTCCTGTCCTGGCCATCTCCTCATCCTCAGTTATCTGAAGGGGATTTGATCTGGATGAGTGAACATGGGCTCAATGTGGCTTCCTCTGCTTGTCTCCTTTCCTTCATCTAAACTATCTGAATAGGATTTGGACATTACTTTTACATTGTATGGGAGCAGACTACCTTTACATTGTATGGGGCAGAGACTACCTTTACATTGTCTAGGGGCAGAGACTACCTTTACATTGTATAGGGGCAGAGACTACCTTTACATTGTATGGGGGCAGAGACTACCTTTACATTGTATGGGGGTAAAGACTACCTTTACATTGTATGGGGGTAAAGACTACCTTTACATTGTATAGGGGCAGAGACTACCTTTACATTGTATGGGGGTAAAGACTACCTTTACATTGTATAGGGGCAGAGACTACCTTTACATTGTATGGGGGTAAAGACTACCTTTACATTGTATAGGGGCAGAGACTACCTTCATATTGTATGGGGGTAAAGACTACCTTTACATTGTCTAGGGGCAGAGACTACCTTTACATTGTCTAGGGGCAGAGACTACCTTTACATTGTATAGGGGCAGAGACTTTACCTTTACATTGTATAGGGGCAGAGACTTTACCTTTACATTGTATAGGGGCAGAGACTTTACCTATACATTGTATGGGGGTAAAGACTACCTTTACATTGTATGGGGGCAAAAACTTCCTTTACATTGTATGGAGGCAGACTACCTTTACATTGTATGGGGGCAGACTACCTTTACATTATATGGGAGCCGAGACTTTACCTTTACATTGTATAGGGGCAGACTACATTTACATGATATGGGGGCAGACTACCTTTACATTATATGGGAGCCGAGACTTTACCTTTACATTGTATAGGGGCAGACTACCTTTACATGATATGGGGGCAGACTACCTTTACATGATATGGGGGCAGACTACCTTTACATGATATGGGGGCAGACTACCTTTACATTATATGGGAGCCGAGACTTTACCTTTACATTGTATAGGGGCAGACTACCTTTACATGATATGGGGGCAGACTACCTTTACATTATATGGGGGCAGACTACCTTTACATTATATTGGCGCAGACTCAGAGACTTTACCTTGCACTTCCTGCCATCTACTGTCTCCTCGTTGAACTCCTGGCCGATGAGGAAGTTGATCTCGGTGGTGCGCATGGTGGTGGAGGTCTTGATGTTGAACTGCTCCCCATTCTGCCTGATCTCCACGTGAGGTTTGGACGCCGCGGCGCCAGCCACCTTCCTCAACATAGCATTGACGCCTGTGGGCAAATAACACCTGTCATTGCGCTTACTTTAACGGTCATAAGCACTGCATAACCAATTGCATGTCAGAATGTGTCATTGATCAGCTTTGACTTTGTCAGGTTACGAAAACTTACTGGACACAACATGCCACTGGATTCAGCATGGTGACTATACGGCTTCACAGGGCTATCATTTGACATTTTACTGACATCTGGTCATGTTGCCAGATTTCATAAGCTCCTATCCTCACCTCCCATCTGCTATATCATGTTGCCAGATTTCATAAGCTCCTATCCTCACCTCCCATCTGGTATATCATGTTGCCAGATTTCATAAGCTCCTATCCTCACCTCCCATCTAGTATATCATGTTGCCAGATTTCATAAGCTCTTATTCTCACCTCCCATCTGGTATATCATGTTGCCAGATTTCATAAGCTCTTATTCTCACCTCCCATCTGGTATATCATATTGCCAGATTTCATAAGCTCTTATTCTCGCCTCCCATCTGGTATATCATATTGCCAGATTTCATAAGCTCTTATTCTCACCTCCCATCTGGTATATCATGTTGCCAGATTTCATAAGCTCCTATCATCACCTCCCATCTAGTATATCATGTTGCCAGATTTCATAAGCTCTTATTCTCACCTCCCATCTGGTATATCATATTGCCAGATTTCATAAGCTCTTATTCTCACCTCCCATCTGGTATATCATGTTGCCAGATTTCATAAGCTCCTATCCTCACCTCCCATCTAGTATATCATGTTGCCAGATTTCATAAGCTCTTATTCTCACCTCCCATCTGGTATATCATATTGCCAGATTTCATAAGCTCTTATTCTCACCTCCCATCTGGTATATCATGTTGCCAGATTTCATAAGCTCCTATCCTCACCTCCCATCTAGTATATCATGTTGCCAGATTTCATAAGCTCCTATCCTCACCTCCCATCTGGTATATCATGTTGCTAGATTTCTCCCATTTGTTTAATTCAAGGATGAGTACAGTTACATTTGTGTCTCCCCTGGCACCATTGATAGGAGATGGAAAACAATCCTGAATTGCACTTGCAAAGGTGTAGATTGTGCTTATTTACAAGAGGAATGCATAGTGGCAGTGTTATGGTAGACAGAAGGTTCTTGGAGTGTGAGAAGATATCAATGGTGCACTGTAGGTATTCAAGTTTTTATAAACAGAGTTCTCAAGGCAAGCAACCACAAATGAGATGGTTATCAGCAGATGTTGCAAATATGGGGGGGGCGCTATGACAAGGTGGTGAAAACAAGGAATGCTGGAGTCATTAGCTTTGTTTAGCTCTCCTGCAGACAGATGAATTCCTCCGAGAAGTTATTGTGGAGCTAGCTGACTCTGTCACACTGTTACAGTATAACCAATTGGATGAGAAAATGTCTGGCTGTTTCTATTCATTCCCCTCTGCATATGTTTTCCGAGTTGCTCTCTCTCTCTCAAATACTGTATCCTTCAGTACTATGAGTCTTATTGTTGTCAATTAAATTACAATCTGTGTACTTGAGTTTCCCATAGGAGAGGAGTTCAATCTTTCCATCTTTTTTCTCCTCTCATCTCTTTGTTCCAAGACAATATCTAGACCTCAGATTAAGTGAGATCTCAGTGCAGTCACAGGAGACGTATTTGAAAAAAAACACGGTGAATTGTCTCATCTATTCCACACCAGCTGGGCTCAACAGTGCTGCATTGGGCTGATCCACCCTCACTGCTTTCACTGAAAAGATGACTATTCTAAGGCAGGAAACTATGCACAAGATCAAGCTTACATGCAATAAATTACTTGTAATATGTATTACATGTACATTTCCTATTATTTTTATACATGCCCAACTCAATTAACTTTTGGAATATCAACCCATGACAACATCAAATGCAGCTCAAATGAACAAGGTACATGGATTAATACATGATGGGATAATCCTAAAACTGATGATATATGCAAAACTCAAAGATGATCAAGATGTCACAATCAAATAATAGAACACGGATCAAAATGATGATGGGTTTGGTAGTGGGACACAATAGGGTTAGGATTTAGATGGTGTATTGTTATCTTAATGATAGAAGGTAAGAATTATAGACGTCTTACCAAGGGCTTTGAGTAGTTCATCAAAGTTCTCACTGCTTCTCATTTTCCAAGTGCCTGCGAAATTGGTCATTTTCTTGGGAAGGCTCGGCGTGTACCGGTCTCTCTCTGCCTCTTGATATGCTCTGTACCTCCCCAGCTCCCTGTCCCGCTATCCCTCCCCTACACTCTCCCTTTCACCCTCCCTCCCTCCCCTACACTCTCCCTTTCACCCTCCCTCCCTCCCACCCACCCTCCCTCCCTCCCTCCCACCCACCCTCCCTCCCTCCCTCCCTTTCTCTCTCTCTCTCTCTCTCTCTCGCTCTCTGTAATAACCCCTCACAGCCTGCTCCTCTCAAGTCCTGAAAGAGGGTGAGTGAAATGTCCTCCTCTTAATGAGCATTTTAAATGACAGATGGGCAGGTGTTCAGGTGGTCTCGTTTCAACCCTGCAATATAAATAGGACAAAATATAGAGAAGAGAACCATGGACAAATTCCATAGAAGAGAACCATGGATGTCACCATCCAATATAAGTAAGTGTTTCCAATATAAACCAATACTGTAGTTGTGATAAGATCTAAGAGTCCTAGGGAACCGTCTCTCTGAGGGGATATAAACGTTCATCCCATTGACAAGCCCTCTGTCTCCCTGGCTACAGCTAAGAATCAGACTAACATGCTTTCAATGCATTAAGTCCATTTCACCTCCAAATAGACATACTAAGTCACAAGAACATCTAGGAGACATTAGCCATTCAGAGCAGCGAATCGCATTGTGCTCTCCCAAAATGTCTGCTAGCCCAAAGCGGACCCTTTCAAAGCCCTGCGGCTTTTTCTATGGACTCCTGAAGGACTAGCTTAAAGACTCCCTCTATCATTCTCTTAATGGCAATTCGTCATGCTTAACCTCAGTCATGGCAGAACAAAGCAAGGTGAGTCTGCCATCCAATCGTGATGTTTTAAGGACCCAAGTAAATGAAACAAAACTGCCACACAAAACCATCAAAGAAACCTGGGTCATATTCATTAGTGCCAGTAGTCTCTCTCCATTTCAGAAACTTGGGTCGTATTCATTAGTGCAAGTAGTCTCTCTCCATTTCAGAAACTTGGGTCGTATTCATTAGTGCCAGTAGTCTCTCTCCATTTCAGAAACTTGGGTCGTATTCATTAGTGCCAGTAGTCTCTCTCCATTTCAGAAACCTGGGTCGTATTCATTAGTCTCTCTCCATTACAGAAACCTGGGTCATATTCATTAGTGCCAGTAGTCTCTCTCCATTTCAGAAACCTGGGTCATATTCATTAGTGCCAGTAGTCTCTCTCCATTTCAGAAACCTGGGTCGTATTCATTAGTGCCAGTAGTCTCTCTCCATTTCAGTCCTTTTTCTCCCATTTCGCTACACCGTAAATAACATCTACTAAACGCGTGTATGTGACCAATAAAATTGGATTTGATATATGTTGGAGCCATGTGATATAGCTGACGTTTTAAACGAGCCACTCGGCTGTCACTGTGTAGACAACAGAACACACTGTGTTAAACAGTGAGCCTGTGTGCTGCCTGGATTCCTTTTGTTATTGTGTTTCTGGTAAAGTTGGATATTACATTTCAGGCAGTAGTCTATATATTTTGAACGTGCGTGCTTATTTTTTTCTTCAAAGTCAGATGACAGTCCCTACTCACCCTAGGGGAGCATGGGTTTACAAAACAAGCCTCTAAAGAGGGTAGCCATAAGAAGTGCCCTTTCCAATACCTGAGTATTTGAGACAGAGATACTAACGTACATAAATTAGTATGATTTAAACTACACTGAACAAAAATAGAAACGCAACATGTAAAGTGTTGGTCCCATGTTTCATGAGCTGAAATAAAATATCTCAGAAATGTTTCATACGCACAAAAAAGCTTATTTCTTTAAAATGTTGTGTCTTTACATCCCCGTTAGTGAGCATTTCTCCTTTGCCAAGATAATCCATCCACCTGACAGGTGTGGCATATCAAGAAGCTGATTAAACTGCATGATCATTATACAGGTCCACCTTGTTCTGGGGACAATAAAAGTCCACTCTAAAATGTGCAGTTTTGTCACACAACACAATGCCACAAATATCTCAAGTTTTGATGAAGCATGCAATTGGCTGCTGACTGCAGGAATGTCCACCAGAGCTGTTGTCATGCTGACTGCAGGAATGTCCACCAGAGCTGTTGTCATGCTGACTGCAGGAATGTCCACCAGAGCTGTTGTCATGCTGACTGCAGGAATGTCCACCAGAGCTGTTGTCATGCTGACAGCAGGAATGTCCACCAGAGCTGTTGTCATGCTGACTGCAGGAATGTCCACCAGAGTGGTTGCCATGCTGACTGCAGGAATGTCCACCAGAGTGGTTGCCATGCTGACTGCAGGAATGTCCACCAGAGTGGTTGTCATGCTGACTGCAGGAATGTCCACCAGAGCTGTTGTCATGCTGACTGCAGGAATGTCCACCAGAGCTGTTGTCATGCTGACTGCAGGAATGTCCACCAGAGCTGTTGTCATGCTGACTGCAGGAATGTCCACCATAGCTGTTGTCATGCTGACAGCAGGAATGTCCACCAGAGCTGTTGTCATGCTGACAGCAGGAATGTCCACCAGAGCTGTTGTCATGCTGACTGCAGGAATGTCCACCAGAGTGGTTGCCATGCTGACTGCAGGAATGTCCACCAGAGTGGTTGCCATGCTGACTGCAGGAATGTCCACCAGAGTGGTTGCCATGCTGACTGCAGGAATGTCCACCAGAGTGGTTGCCATGCTGACTGCAGGAATGTCCACCAGAGTGGTTGCCATGCTGACTGCAGGAATGTCCACCAGAGCTGTTGTCATGCTGACTGCAGGAATGTCCACCAGAGCTGTTGCCATGCTGACTGCAGGAATGTCCACCAGAGCTGTTGTCATGCTGACTGCAGGAATGTCCACCAGAGTGGTTGCCATGCTGACTGCAGGAATGTCCACCAGAGTGGTTGCCATGCTGACTGCAGGAATGTCCACCAGAGTGGTTGCCATGCTGACTGCAGGAATGTCCACCAGAGTGGTTGCCATGCTGACTGCAGGAATGTCCACCAGAGCTGTTGTCATGCTGACTGCAGGAATGTCCACCAGAGCTGTTGCCAGATCATTTAATGTTAATTTCTCTACCATAAGCCTCCAACATCGTTTTAGAGAATTTGACCTCACATCCGCAGCCCACGTGTATGGTGTCATGTCGGCGAGCAGTTTTCTGATGTCAACAGTGCCCCATGGTGGTGATTTGGGCAGGCATAAGCTACGGACAACAAACACAATTTAATTTACTTATTTTATTTAACTAGGCAAGACAGTTAAGAACAAATTCTTATTTACAATGACAGCCTAGGAGCAGAACAACAGATTTGTACCTTGTCAGCTCTGGGATTCGATCCAGCAACCTTTCGGTTACGGGCACAACGCTCTAACCACTCGGCTACCTGCCACACAACAATTGCATGTTTTCGATTGCAATTTGAATGCACAGAAATACCGTACTGAGATCCTGAGGCCCATTGTGAGACCCATTTAATTTAAGGTATCTGTAACCAACAGATACATATCTGTATTTCCAGTTATGTGAAAAACATAGATTAGGTCCTAATTCATTTATTTCAATTGATTGATTTCCTTATATGAACTGTAACTCAGTGAAATCTTTGAAACGTTTATATTTTTCTTCAGTACAACTTGAACCTTTGCTTTGCTATTGTCAAGAGAAATATGAATGTGAAAATACAAATATTTTTTAAATGAATAACATCAGAACATTTTCTTTTAAGACAATAATATATTGAGAAATTCAAATAAATGTACATTGTGCAACTAGACATTTGAGCTGGAAGTGATTCAGTTAATACACAGATTGCACTCAGAGGTTTACTACCACAATACACAAAGGGAAATGCCTTGTCTTGTTCTCTGCCTGGAGTCATCTCATCTCACATGGCTTCCTTTAAATAGCAGTTCAGTGGACAGCACACTAAAAACAAATCCCTCCCAAAGTACCAGCCCTGAAACCATCAAAAAAGTTTTACTGAATATTTTCAACTACAACAATTAGCATTTCACAATTGGCCAACAACCTTGATTGTTCAGCAAAATATTTGTTGAATATTGCTACAGCAGCAATGCTAAATACCAGGGTTCAAACTATTGAATATTGGAGTTGAGGTGAAGACATTAATGAAAACAATGTGCTTTAACAGTATCATTTACAGCATCACAGTCTTCTTTTATTCACAATAAGATGGCTGCCCTAAACACCCCACAGTTACATGTACTACTTCTAATATAATCATTTTATCATTTAAATCTGCCCTCCATAGCCTGGATTTCTGTTAAATAGTGTGACTCTATCAACTTCTTTATTTTGCGCTGGGAGTAACCTTGTCCGACCCCAGGCTCAATTGCTAGAGAGCTGGCTGGGTGGACGAGATTAGGTTGGGAGGACTGAAGGGGAGGGTCTTTGCAAGTGCAAAGTCAAAGAAGAAGAGGAACATGTGCCCTAATTGGTTGTTTTGTCCTGTGTGTTTGAGCTGAAACTGTGTATGCAATTTGCTGTTGCCACCTCTTAGGACTAAACCTGATAAAGGCTACAGAGGGCAGCTTTAAACAGATTTAAGTGTATCTATCCTATTACTAAGACAGTAGAAATACATTACAAGTGATTGATCAGTTCAGTGTTTATAGTGCTGAGCGATTAGTGCTTTTTGAGGTCGGTTTGGTTTTGGTTAAATTATTAAACAATTATCACGTTTTTCTATTAAAAAAATGGACATTAAATGCACTATGCATTATGTGGGTTGAATGCTGTAACATAGAATTAAACAATTAAAAGTCCCATGATGGTAGTGATGCCTTTTACTGTTGATCACTTATTAACCATCCTTTAGTCACATTACTTTAATTAAATATTTCAGTTGTGTATATTTCATTTGTTTTAGGTCTATTTGATTACTTTATTTAATTCCAAGTCACCTAATCTCTATAGAGCTGCTGCCTATGCTGTCAGACAAAATCACTATATGAGTAGGTCTTCAAAGTAAATAAGGCATGCTTTTATGACTGCTGAATACCAATTATAAATCTTAGATCATTTATTTTCAGGTAGATGCCTCACTACGCAACTGCTTTCTATCCATCCCGATCGGGTTCTTCTGTCTCTTCTCTCCTCTCAGACCGGACAAGTAGGTGCACAATGGATTATGGTCATTGTAGTTAATTACCATGTTTTCTGCCCTAAACTATGTAGAATATTGGCCTGTTGGAAACTATAATTCCCTACTACGTCACACAGTTTGGGCTTGATCTGAGAGAAACTGCACATAGCGCTCAGACAAAAAAACGAATGAAATGGAATTCAAATAATTGAACAGACATCGGTCAATTAGTTGTTTAAAAAACACTCTGCAGTAGAACCAACATGAGGGTCAAATTACTGTTCCTTCATTCACTTACAACATAAGATAGAACAACCAGTTCACACTAAAAGGCAGCGGTAGTTTGAAATGCAAACAAAATGATAAGGACAAGGAAGCCATTAAGGAATAGGAGCAGTTAGAGCCTGTTGGCCCAGTTCCATTTCAGTCCCTGGGCCAATACTGTGCTCTATTGCTATCACCTATGCACTGGTGAGGTCAGGGGAGCTCTAAAGGCCGAATTGGAACCAGGGCCGCAGCAACAATGTCCAATCCCAAATCAATCCTTGTCCCTTACCCCCTATGATTGTATATACAATGTGGTGAAAATTCAAGTGGGAAATGTTTAGCTTTTACCATATTGGTAACACCTATCCCCTAATCCCCTCACGAGGCACACCGGGGCTAGGGGTCAATTTGGGATTGGGTGCTAATGTCGTCTACCAGTGTCTAGAGTCGACAAGCTCCGGTCTCAAGCTCACTCTCTTGAGGGTTTCGTAGCCCACGACCATAACAATGGCGGTGGGAATGGAGGATATGATGCGTGCAGATAGCCCTTTGGTCATCCCCCAGAATCCCTCCTCTGCCAGCAGGTGCTTGAACGTCTCAATTATGGAGGTCCTGCCTTCAACCTGTCACACACACACACAAGGCTACTGTTACAAAGGTATTTATTAATGTTTCGTTTTGTAAAATTCTATGTGCTATTCCAGGATGTAGACCCGGGGTCGACCACTCTGAACGTGGAGTGCAACAGACGGATTTTATTGAATCCCAAAAAATTATCAAAAAGATGAATTGCCTGTGGCACTCTAGGACCAGGGTTTCCTATCCCTGATTAGACACTGTGCCACTAAAATCTGTTAGAGAAAACAGTGGCCCCAATGTGGCTATCCAAACAGACCCTTTACCCCATTACATTCCACCAGTACATTTAGCTGAAGTTACACTCTACCTGTACTCTAGCTCTGACCACATCCATGGGGTTGGTGACAGTGGATGCAGTCGCAGCAGCTAGTGGTCCGGCCATGGCTTGGAGTAGTAGATGAGGGCAGTCACTGGGCGCCATTTTGGATAGCTGTTCTATGAAACGTTGTAGAAGATTTGTGCTTTGAAATGCTTCTTATAGACAATGTATGTTGACTATATGGACTGAATATGGACTATAACGAATATAAGAGATTATTCATCTCTGACCCTTCTTGAAGAAAATAGTAATAATAACATTAGGGCCAGTTTCCCGGATTAAGCCTACTTCAGGACTCAAAGCTTGCTCAATTAAGTGCTTTTGTTCAGGACTAGGCTTAATCTGTGTCCGGGAAACTGATCCTAGGATAAATATCCTTGTAAACAAACACTCCTTTTTACCTGCGTAAAAGTGATAAAAAGGCCACCAGACCGCGCTATTTGGGATGTATGTTAGAAGGGAGGCCACATATCCCCTGTAGAAGCCTCGGAAGCCGTCGGCCACAAAGATCTGAGCAACCATGTTTCTGGTTTGGCCAAACGCCATTTTGGTCTTCCCGTCAGCCTCCGTTTTGAGCTTGACCCGGAAGCGAGTCAGGTGCTTCCCTTGGCCCTGCATCATCAGCTGCTGGGAAATCACATCTATGGGGACAGTGATGGTTTGGGCGACCAGGGACGCCGCACCGCCCGCCACCAGAGACTTGACGGTATTGTCCTTGGAATAGTTGGAGACATATTTCCTCACCAGCTCGTAGGTGGTGATGTAAGCCTGGCCCGATATGAGAGTGAAGGTGTTGACCATGAAGCCGCGGTAGAGGCCCCGCACGCCCTCGGTCCGCAGGATCTTGAAGAAGGCATCGAAGGTCCCGTTGTAGAGCGACTTGCCCTTCTGCACTTGCAGCCTGGTACGGATGAGAGTGGCAGGGTAGACGGTGGCCCGGATGGTCATGGTCATGAATACCCCAAAGGAGTAGAACTTCCTCTTGTCCAGGTCCTCCCATTCAATGATCTGGATGTTCCTCTTCTGTTGCATCCTGCCTCTCTGGAGAGCCCCCTCATCAGTCTAGCCTCTACCTGGGGAAATACAGACGACACAACACTGTCAACGGTTTCCTCCACGAGGTAGCACAACACTGTAAGTCTTGAATGCATCGACTTTTAATGAATTATAGATGGCATTAGGTCTGAATGCTGTACCAGTATCAAGACAATGGTTCGCGAACTACTACATCAGAAAACAAGGCCTATGTTGTGTGGGGGTCACTCGTTATGTCCCACGTCTCCTTGAGAAATGAGCGATGTCTAAACTGACTGGGTTTGTGTTATGAAGGATCAAAGGTTATACACACAATGCACTGCTTCGTAGCAGTAATTACTACGTTATCAAAAGCCTGACAAGGTAAAAACAGATCACGCATTGATCGGGAGCTTCAATGTGGTCTCTAGCTGAAGTAACTATGCGCTAACATTACACGATACTGTTAGTTGCAGGTCACAATGTTCCCTAAACCAAAGCCTATTGTCAATCGCACAATCCGGAAATAACACTGAAATAGTAACTAACTAACAATGCATAGGTTGAACACGTGTGCATGTGTAAACAGTAGGTCAGACTGTAGTCTACAGTGTAGTTAATCACAAATTACCTAGCTAGCTAATAATAATGCGGCCAGTCACTAGCTAGCCAGCTATGCGTTGGTTGATTTCCTTGCTAGCAAGCAGGCTAACAGTTAACTATTTGAAACAAGCAAACGTTAACTTACCTTGTTGGACAAATGTCTATCAAAATGTCCATAGTCGTTATGGCAATGTCATATCGGCAGGTGAGGAAAACGATGTCCGGGTTATGATTAGATGTTATGTTGGAAAACTAAACCAGAGAGGAAGAGGCGACGCGACAGGTTTAACACGGGGCAAAATATTTGTCTTCTCCAGCAGGTGGCGTTGTTTCCTTTTTTTTAGCTCACCAAGCGGGGGTTTGTAATAATTGAACTTTTCTCCTCCACTGTACTTTGCTACCACAGAGACAGCACCTTGACAATAGATGGCGCTGCAGTGTTTTCTTTGCCAATGAGATATATTTTTCCTAAACTCTATGTCCCGTGTGTTAGACCTCCATTCCGCCAGCAAGAATAAGGCCATGACCTCGGCGATTTTCCTTAAAAATTAAAGTCCCGCAATGAAAAATAATACAAACGGTCGAAATTCGTAACATTTTATGAAGAAATGTTAGCAGATTTAGAATTGTGTTTAACAATATGAAAAAATGAATAAAGTTAAACGCCTTCATAGCACAAATGAATGTTTAGAATTGACATGACTGTTAACAGCATTATACATAATGTGTTGTTATTTGTTTTACTGTTGTTACCATGATAACTATCTAGTAATCATTATTTTTAATGCTGTTAACAATCATTTCAATTCTAAACATTCATTTGTGCTAATAAATAATAAATAAATAATGATTTCTCTATGCTCTATGTATCATGTACCGTGTATCTGTCTTTTGTGTACTTTCGTTGTGGCATTTTGCACCTGCCCTGTGTTTTGTTGTAGCTGCTTGACAATGAAATTTCCCCCCGGGGGATCAATAAAGTATCTATCTATCTATCTATCTATCTATCTATCTATCTATCTATCTATCTATCTAGATAGTTATCATGGTAACAACAGTAATACAAATAACAACACATTATTTATAATGCTACTATTTATAATAGTAAAAACAATATTATTATTTTTGTGTATAATTATAATAATCAACTTTTTGAAAACACTTATAAATCCCATTGTTAATTAGACCATTTGTATTGCATGATGTTCAGTACGTTTTTCATTGAACATACTGTACAGTAGTACACAATTTCATGTACATTGTGTCGCAGTGAAAGGGGGGTCCATTCTACTCAGGAACACTTTTAGTTTCCAAATCCACCGTTTGTGCCGGGAACTCGGAACTGGGAACTCGGAAATCTCAGACTTCCGACTTCTGTTGGTTCAAAATAAGTGGGAACTCTGGAAAAAAATGTCATCCGACTGGTAAAAATCGTTTTGAACGGTCATCCAACTCGGAATTCCAACTTGGGAACTCGGTCCATTCTACTCAGGGGCACTTTTAGTTTCCAAATCTACAGAGTTTACAGTGCAGTGTGGTCGGTACCTTTAATATGAGGGATAACATTTTGTTTTGTATGAGCATGGCCTTATTTCTATTACAGCATATTGGATGACTGTCATTCATGTTCCATTCACCCAGCTCAATGTAAACATCGATAGGTTTAGGTTACTACACGTTACTCAAATTTTCCCTATACCCATCATGAGCTTGCTACAATCTAGCCTACGAATGAAAGTTTACAATGTAGGTGCACAGGTCGAGAGAAATGAGAGCAGTCAAGGTGACAGACAGTGACACGTAATACCACCTTGCACAATCTTCCCTGCATCTAGCTGCTCTAGGTTTTAATCATTAGTCCAACAGTTGCAAACGAGTTTCTATTGGACAAATTCAGGTATGTTTATCCCCGTTTCGTTCCGTTTAAGACACGCATTTTAACATAATCGGTAGAATGAATACACCCCTGATCACACACAAAAAGCCACATATAAACCACATGATCACTTTGCTCGTTGTATATATATTTGGAAACCAAATGTGCTACTGAGTAGAATAGACTCCCCTTTTACTGCGACACAAAGTACAGATAATTGTGTACGGTGCAATAAATGATAGGAGTACACACACACACAAAACATTGTTGACCATTTAGGCTTGAAAAAGTATACAGGACGGAACTTGTATTCTGAAGGATTCCAAAAATCCGGGACCCGGAAGTGCTTAGTTATTCTTGCCAGTTTCACAGCAGTGTGTGTCAGCAACAAACTAGTACACCAGGCTAGCTAAGGTAAATAGCTATGTTTTATATTCCTGTTTAGCTACACGTTTACTATCAAAGTAAAACATTGGGGGCATATCTTATAAATTGCATATACGTGACCTCTTGTTAAAACGGCGCCAAAAGTCAGCTAGCCTCTCCAGGCAATGTCAAGTTAGCTAGCTAATGGTTAGCATGCTGGCTAGCTAGCATATTTCTGTTTGTAACATATTTTCCTTGTATGAATGAACTATCGTTACTTCGCTACTGTAGCTAACTGAGCTACTACTATAGCTATATGTTAACGTTCTAATTGGCTAGCTAGCTATACAATAATCAAATAATATAACTCACGTTAGCGAACTAACCTTATTTGACCAGCCCCTGTCTGATAAACAGTAATGATGGTAATGATTTATCATGCCCTCATTTGACAGCAGCACTTATTGTTTTGAGCTTTGCAATATGGACCTTCATTAATATTATTGGAAGTATTTGTTTCGCAGGTTTTATTTTAGACAGGCTGAATCATGGTAAGTAGCTAGCTACGTAAACGTCACTATCTGTAAGGTACAGGTAACTTCCAAAATAAAGTAAACACCAGCATAGTGTCTTAAAGTGGCAATATGTAACTTTTTGGGCGACCCGACCAAATTCACATAGAAAAGTGCGTTATAGATGTATAATTCTCATTGAAAGCAAGTTTTTAAGAAGCAGTAGATCTGTTCTATGTGCGCTATTTCTATGCTTCCCATTAACTTTCGGTTTTGCATCTTTTACTTTCTGTTTTGTATACCAGCTTAAAACAGCTGAAAATACAACATTTTTGGTTATGGAAAATATATTTCACAGCAGTTTAGCTAGAATAGTGTATAGAATCAATATACCATCTTATTTGGTCACAAACTGAAATTAGGCAAACTATTAAGAGTTTTAGCAACCAGGAAATGGCGGAGTGATTTCTGCATAGTGCAACTTTAATAGGGCGCTGGGCCACCACAAGCCAGAACAGCAGCGATGTGCCATGGCATAGATTCTACAAGTGTCTGTAACTCTATTTGAGGGATGTGACACCATTCTTCCACGAGAACTTCCATCATTTGGTGTTTTGTTTGATGGTGGTGTAAAACGTCTGAGGCACTTCTCCAGAATCTCCCATAAGTGTTCAATTGGGTTGAGATCTGGTGACACACCCTTTAAACCCTGTATGTTCCTTTAAGACCCTTCTTTCAAAGTCACTGAGGTCTATTCTTCTAGCCATGGTAGCCAAAGAAATTGGCAACTGGGTACTTTTTATACATAACCCTAAGCATGAAGCGATGTTATTTGCTTAATTAACTACGGAATCACACTTGTGTGGAAACACCTGCTTTCAATATACTTTGTATCCCTCATTTCCTCAAGTGTTTCCATTATTTTGGCAGTTACCTGTACATGTTTAATATGACACAATTGACCTCCTTGCAACGTTTACTTGGGTGCTTTCTTGGGAAATTGATAACACTTATTTATTTTTGTAGTCTCGTAGATATGATTCCCGGACTACCATTTTCTCACCTGAAGGCAAGTGTTATCTTTCCAATAACGAGTTACTGTTCGTAATGAATTATCATCCCATTCAAGACTATACTGTCAAGTGTTCTCCTAAGACCAACCATGTCAGACATCACAATTCATGATTGCTATTTTACAGGACGCTTATATCAGGTGGAGTATGCCATGGAGGCTATTGGCCATGCCGGCTCATGTCTTGGGATTTTAGCCAATGATGGAGTACTGTTGGCTGCAGAGAGGCGGAACATCCACAAGCTGCTTGATGAGGTTTTCTTCTCAGAGAAGATCTACAAGCTCAATGAGTGAGTATGACCATAGTCTCTCTAGCCAGACTTATTTATAGCACTGCTATACTGATCTACTCTGACACTCGCTCACAATCCAGTTGTTAGTAGATGTCAGACATGCTGCTACATTATACCCATGGACTGCTCTGTGATTTGGGGTCATATCCTTTATCGTTTCAGAGACATGGCTTGCAGTGTTGCCGGAATCACCTCCGATGCCAATGTGCTAACCAACGAGCTGAGGCTAATAGCACAGAGGTACGTTGGGTAGTAAAGTCCACGGTCTCTACCTGTGACTCAATTGTTCACAAAGCCATGTACAGTGTTAGTACATGGCACCTCTAGTAATCTAGCACCATGTCTATCTGACAGATAATGTGTATGTGTTATTTAATTCACACAGATATCTACTGCAGTACCAGGAGCCAATCCCCTGTGAGCAGTTGGTGACAGCATTGTGTGACATCAAACAGGCCTACACACAGTTTGGAGGTTAGTTATAAGACAAACGCCACCAGCACCTCTGTTGTGTTCTCTAGTAAGCACCACCCTGGTTACACTTCCACCATAGTTGCTGGAACCATACTGGACCAAAGGGCTGTGTGAAAAGAACATACCGGAGCCAGCAGAGTACAGTTAGGGTCAGAATACGTTTTGATTGTATTGTGTGTTGTGTGTCTTCAGGAAAGAGGCCGTTTGGAGTGTCTCTGCTGTACATGGGATGGGACAAACATTACGGCTTCCAGCTGTACCAGAGTGACCCCAGTGGAAACTATGGAGGATGGAAGGCTACCTGTATTGGCAACAACAGTGCGGTAAGCCATTGCTGTAATCAACATTGGCACAATGCCCATTCATTGTTTTGGCAGTAGCATTGCCACAACGTAAAGACGTGAAACGTCACCGTAGATGGTGCTACAGTGTTGACTGGGAATTCAAATATATACTTTTATGGCATAATATTTCAACAATTCCGCCCTGGGATGGATGTCAGACCTATGGCTGCCTAAGTGGCATACTCCATGTCAATGAAAATAGAAATAATTATCTCATTGAGTGGTACTGAGATATCTTTAACGTCATCGATTTAGCCGGTGGTAACTTGTGGAATAGACATCGGCTGGAAAGCGTTTTTAACCAATCAACATTCAGGATTAGACCCACCCTTTGTTTAAATCATCATGTGTCTTCTCCTCCCCAGGCTGCAGTGTCCATGTTGAAGCAGGATTTCAGAGAGGGTGAGATGTCACTGTCCTCTGCCCTGGCGTTGGCCGTCAAAGTCCTGAACAAGACCATGGACGTCAGCAAGCTCTCTGCAGAGAAAGGTAATATCTACACCTGACCTCACCGTTCTACACAACTACTGAGCCTGTTCTGCCTTGGAGCACACTGAGTAAAAACCGACTGTAGATGTTGTGTAGAGTGAGACGGTGTTATCTTAACCCACAGCTGTTCTATGGAGAGTAGGCTAGTAATGATGAAGAAGAATAATGTCTAAAACATTAGACATCATCAGCTGTTGTACATCATATACACATACTGTAAATAATAAATATGTTGTGTGTCTAGAGATATACATATTAAGCTATACGTCTGTAGTGCAGCCTGAGATATAAACATGGACTGTATGACTCATGGATATCTTGACCTCCCCAGTGGAAATAGCCACCCTGACGCGAGAAGACGGAAAGACTAAGATCAAGGTGCTGAAACAGAAAGAGGTGGAGGATCTGATCAAACGCCACGAGGCTGAAGAGGCCAAGGCAGAGAAGGACAAGAAAGACAAGGAACAGAAGGACAAGGACAAATAAATACCTGATTCAGACTCATACTTTCCTAAAACATCTTGTAACGTGTTACGCTCTTGTTTTGTTTTTTTCTTTATTAAAACGTTGAAACCAAATGTGCTGATAGAATCTCTAGTTTCATTATGTTGTGATGACCATTGTGTATCCAGGCAGACTTCTCAGAAATACTTTGAAGACTGCAGTAACCCCCCGCCCTCCTTCCCTCCCAAAGCCAAGCCAAGGGAAAGATTAAGGCCACAGGGTATGTCCTAAATTGTTTAGAGAATTTCACTGTTGTGATCTGGGCCATGTTCAGTAGGGCACACTGTAGCAAAACTTTTTAAAGCACTTGTTATTACGTTCAGCTTGTTTCACTAAGAATAACCAATATACTTACAGTTTGTCGGACGTTTGCATACACCTCAGTTAGGACCACCACTTTATTTTAAGAATGTGAAATGTCAGAATAATAGTAGTGATTTATTTCAGCTTTTATTAATGTTGCTTCAATTTATCCACATAATTTTCCTTCCTCATGATGCCATCTATTTTGTGAAGTGCACTAGTCCCTCCTGCAGCAAAGCACCCCCACAACATGATGCTGCCACCCCCATGCTTCACGGTTGGGAAGGTGTTCTTCGGCTTGCAAGCCTCCCCCTTTTTCCTCGAAACATAGTTCTATTTTTGTTTCATCAAACCAGAGGACATTTCTCCAAAAAGTACAATCTTTGTCCCCATGTGCAGTTGCAAACCGTAGTCAGGCTTTTTTATGGCGGTTTTGGAGTAGTGGCTTCTTCCTTGCTGAGTGGCCTTTTATGTTGATATAGGACTCGTTTTACTGTGGATATAGATACTTTTTTTTACCTGTTTCCTCCAGCATCTTCACAAGGTCCTTTGCTGTTCTGGGATTGATTTGCGCACTTCTCACCAAAGTACGTTAATCTCTAGGAGACAGAACGCGTCTCTTTCCTGAGCGGTATGACGGCTGCGTGGTCCCATGGTGTTTATACTTGCATACTATTGTTTGTACAGATGAACGTGGTACCTTCAGGCGTTTTGGAAATTGCTCCCAAGTATGAACCAGACTTGTGGAGGTCTACAATTTATTTTCTGAGGTCTTGGCTGATTTTCCCATGATGTTGAGCAAAGAGGCACTGAGTTTGAAGGTAGGCCTTGAAATACATCCACAGGTACACCTCCAATTGACTCAAATGATGTCAATTAGCCTGTCAGAAGCTTCTAAAGACATTACATCATTTTCTGGAATTTTCCAAGTTGTTTAAAGGCACAGTCAACTTAGTGTATGTAAACGTCTGACCCACTGGAATTGTGATATAGTGAATTATAAGTGAAATAATCTGTCTGTAAACAATTGTTGGAAGAATTACTTGTGTCATGCACAAAGTAGATGTCCTAACCGATTTGCCAAAACTATAGTTTGTAAACATGAAATCTGTAGAGTGGTTGAAAAATGAGTTTTAATGACTTCAACCTAAGTGTATGTAAACGTCCGACTTCAACTGTATCTACATACATTTTATCTGAATGAAAATGTATTGTAAAAGTATTTTGGCAGAGGAATACCTGACCAGTAGATACAAGTATGAAGAGGCCAAGAAGAACACAGAGTAAGTTGCAGGCCATTCATTGGATGACATGGAGAAGGTGAATGCACTTATTTTATTGTATTTCTTTTTGTAAACCCTGCTACATATTTTATTAGGGGTGTGTGTAAAAAGAGGTGGATTCACTTTTCAGACATTTCCATGTAAAACTGACAGATCACAGTCTACATTACCAGTTTCTCAGATACATTTCTTTTAACAGCCTTTTTTGTGTAGCAGTTTATTTGGGGTATGATAATCCTTTCCTTTAAAATGTACAGAAATTGTTGGGTGAAGAGTTGACTGAGAAGTTCATACCCTCACACCTGATTTGTCCACTAACCAACAAGATGTTTGTTGACCCAGTGAAGAACCAGGAGGGAACAGTATACGAGCGAAAGGTCATTGAGAAACATATGAAGAGGTAAGTGTATTACTGGATTATTCATATTCATAAGTCATTATTTATGATTCATAATTAACGTGTTACTTTTATAAAGTAATCCAAAAATATTAAGCTAATGTCGTTAGTTTATTTAAAAATACATTTTTCTCTTGCCTTGCATGCAGAACTGAAATAACACATTACTAGCAACTATGTGACAGTTCAGTGTCAGTAGTTTTTGTGTGACAATTCTTCAAACAGGAAAGTCTTCGCCTACTGTAAACATTTAAGATGAATTAACTAATTAAATTAATTATTTGACCACTGTTGTTTGAGAATGGTTTACTGTCTTCCCAACTTTTACAGGAAATGGATTGGGACTGATCCCAAAACAAACAAGTTACTGACATTAACTGATCTTAAGCCATACCAAGACATGAGAAAAATGGTGAGGGACTATCACAAACTGCAGATTCAGGAGACATATGTTTAAAACACTATGTGGTAGCCAACATGTAGCCTCCCTACCTTGTAGCCTACACTTTTTGGTGAAACATGATAATGATGATGATGGAACTAACTTTACCCCACCCATTGGGTTATTGAAGTATGCTAACAATTGGATGTAACTTATATTTGTACTGACATTTTCTAGAGGGAATAGGCCTTACTTTTCTGGGGGTTTGTACTTGATTATTAACTGGGTGGTTCGAGCCCTGCATGCTGATTGGCTGACAGCCGTGGTATTTCAGACCGTATACTACGGGAATGACAAAACATTTATTTTTACTGCTATAATTACGTTAGTAACCAGTTTATAATAGCAATAAGGCACCTCGGGGGTTTGTGGTATACGGCCAATAATACCATGTTCTTAGGCACGATGCAACGCAGCAGCCTGGATACAGCCCTTAGCCCCGGTATATTGGCCATATACTATTTGTGTGCTTATTATATTGGCCATTTACCACACACCCTCGTGCCTTATTGCTTAAATATAGCACAATTCATGTGTAGCTAATTAATTAATTCAGATTTCCTATTAAACTCTTGTCAATAACCAGTTGAATTTCTACATGTTAAAATGTGTTTTTTATATTACACATGCATGTCATTAGACTGTTACATAATCTGAGAACTAGGAGATTCCGCACTCTACACACACCTACATTGTAATATTGTTGTATGGTGGTATTATACATTTTGTATTGTAGATATGTAGTGGTGTAATAATGTTATGTGATTCACTGTTTCATATTTTGTTTTATGTGTGATGTAAGTGCCTTAAAGTGTTTGGACCCCAGGAAGAGTAGCTGCTGCCTTGGCAGGAAGTAATGGGGATCCTAATAAATACCGTTGTGGTGTGTTGTTGTTGTTTATGAGTCAAAGGCCCAGACTAATGATGGAGATGGAGTAATTATCTCTTTCAACTTAACACATTACAACATCGGGTATGATATCCACCAAGCCTAAGGCTGCCACAGTTAGTTTAGTAGCGTAGCGCTTTCTATTGTTTTATATTTGTAATGTTATGTTCTGCCACTTAGTGGCGCTGTGTAGCAACTATCACTTCATGGCCATTGATCTGAGTTGCCTGTTAACACATGGGACGACCAATCACTCCTTGTGGTGAAATGTAAAAAAATAAATCAAAAATAACTATAATGCAACTGAAGAGATCATTAAAGAAATGTCAAGTTCTTACGTTCAGTGTCTTAATGGAAGGAGAGGCCTATTGCATCCGAGTCAGATGTACGTGTGTTCCTAAGCATGCTTAGACAAATGTTGAGACCCGTGCACATGCCCTCGCAACAATTTTATGAGTTGTTGAAAAACAGTTCACAACAGGATGAGTTCATTTAGAATTCACAATGATGACATCTCTATCGGATGAAGATATTAAATGATATACTGTTAATGAAGATATTAAATGATATACTGTTAATGAAGATATTCAATGATATACTGTTAATGAAGACATTACATTATATACTGTTAATGAAGACATTACATTATATACTGTTAATGAAGATATTCAATGATATACTGTGAAACAAGGTGATTTGGTGGGAGACCTTAAAGTTGGAAAAAGCTCTGAATGATCTTTTAAAAGCAGCCCATTTTGGGGACAGTTCCACCATTCGGACAATCCAGATTTAACTCAGAATATATATAGGTGAGAGGTCAAACACCAGGTGGTGCTTCTCTGGAAACGGCCAAGTATTTGATGTGTGGTGTATCAGTGTGTGTGGTCAGTAATGGAAACCGAATGACCATTAAAGTCGGGTGGTGGTCACGATTGATGACAGCTGCTGCTGTGGCTGTGCCACACAGAAACAGTGTCTGAACGGCCACCATATACCTCTATACCCTATACCAAAGGATTTAATTTGGATCTTGTGTTTTGTGTGCTTATTATTTTTGGGGTTTATCTGTGATTCTATTAACATGGTTATATTAACCACTCAGTGTACACAGTAGGTCTAACATACTAAACTTAAACATGGCTACCCTGAAAGGAGGACAGTAGGTCTAACATACGTAACGTAAACTAATGTAGCTAAGCATATATACTTGTATTACTAAAAATGAACTCCTGCCCACTGGAACTGGTCTCTCCACTAAACTCAACTCAACACAGAGCCAATGTTACAGTCTGTCAGATCCTGATGACAGATGTCAACGAGCTTGGGATAAACTGAAATGGAGCAATTGCATGGAGTACAGTGTGAACGAGTTCTCCTTCATCCACGGATCATTTTCATTCTCAGTGCATCATAGTTAGGTGCGCACACATCCAAACTACTCGTTTTTCATTGATTATGATGAACATAAAGTGTTAATCAACAGTCATTAAGCTTCTCAAAGGGCAGAAATTATGAGCCATAACTGTTTTCACCCCTCCTTGGTCCAGTTCTGGGTCACGTTAATGAGTGCACGCAATGGAAAACATTTAAAATCCTTTTGCTACAAAAAAAGAAAAGTTCCTTATTGGAAGAGTCCAGGTAGTATCTTTTTTATTTAACTAGGCAAGTCAGTTAAGAACAAATTCTTATGTACAATGACGGCCTAGGAACAGTGGGTTAACTGCCTTGTTCAGGGGCAGAACGACAGATTTTTACCTCCTCAGCTCGGGGATTCGATCCAACAACCTTTCGGTTACGGGCCCAACGCTCTAACCACTCGGCGACCTATCTCCTTGTTTCAGTAAATTTTCAGCCTAATGACCATGACTGTGATGATGAGTGGGAGGATGTTGGCAGAGAAGTGGTGGTGGAGTAGCCCCTTGGCCTCCTGTCCTCAACCAGTAGAGAGAAGGGAGTGTTGGGTAATCTGTTGCAGTGTAAACATAGGCCCAGAAAAGGCAGTGGAATGTCTCCGTGGTGGGAGCTGGAGGAAGGTTCAGGGAGAGGCCAAGGCAGGTGGTATACATCAGAAACAAGCTGACGTCTCTCAACTAACTTATCCAAACAAGAGACAGGCGCTAGCGACGCTGGGGAAGAGAAAGAGGAGGAGTGGGGGATAGATAGACAAGGGCCAGGATCAGGGGGAGTCCTTTTTCTTCCTAGCCCAGCTCTGATTTGTTCTGGTCTGTCCTCTAAAACAAGTGTTAGTGCATGAGGCTAAACATGAGACAGGACTGTTGCCATTTCCATAGCCCTTAATCCAGAGGCCTCCAGTCCTCCACTGATCTTGAGAACTCAGGCCACAAATCACTGACGGGCAGATCAGAGCTGGTTTACATTGCAGGGGAACACTGAAGATACACATAGACCGAGGGAGAAGAACATGCCATCCCACAAAGCACAGACGTCAGTTCAACATCTAGTTTTGATTTACATTTGGTTGAATTGTCAAATAACTTGAATTGAACGTGAAATCAGCCAAACGTGAAAAAAATATGAAATTCCCTTACTTTCATACCAATCAGTTGTCTGCGTTAATTCAACGTCATCACATAGAATATTTGGGTTGAAATTATGTGGAAACAACGTTGATTCAACCAGTTTTCGCCCAGTAGGATGTCAGCTGATGCCTGTGTCTCCTTTTGCCTTATAGAGTCTGACCAACATTAATGTCCCACTGGGCACAAACTGGTTAAATCGACGTTGTTTCAACGTAATTTGTCAACGTATTGTGATGTGGAATCTACGTGGAAAATACATTGGATTTAAAAAAAAGTTATCAACTTGTTTTGAGGGTAAAATTTCAACCACAGGATTATGTACAGTATGTCATCATGGTAACCAATTTTCAACATAGACAAACCTTATATAAAATATGTTGAATTTGTACCTTTGAAAGAAGGTCAGATCTGGGCAGCACCTCCTACTGGAGAGTTGATTTATCTACAGCCATCCCTTTGGTCTCCAGCCCTGCATAGCTACGATATCACTGACTATTACCAATGTGCTATCATGAGAATTAATAGATTCACTGTTGCTATCAAAGTCATTCAAAAGTGTAGGTTCAATAGAAAAAATTATATATCATCAATGATGCTATTTTGGCCTATATAGCATTTGGGAAGTCATGAAAAGCTATTGTTTAAATTCACCCCAAGATTGAACTAAAAATATATACATATAGGCCTAGAGTTTCAAGCTTTGGTTGATTTCAAATTGAATCTACAAATCAATAATAAATATGTTGGATTCACGTCTCTATCTGAACCAAAAACAAGTCGTATTCTTTAACTTAGATTTTTGGTTGAAATGGAGACGTGAATCCAACATATCAATTATTAATTTGTAGACAAACTGGAATTAAAGTCAGACTCAGTAGCACAGATGGAGCTATCTGAGCTTTCTCCTTCAAACGTTGATATTTGGTTGCGTTGACAACCAAACACAATTCAATAACACTTTTGCGATATGGTATATAGCCTAATGTTAAGGTTATTTTACAAACTAATGTAACAGTATTTATTCAACCTTAAAATGAGTAACACATCCATGGTTACTGTAACAATAAATGTCTTCTTATGTAATCATAGAAAGCATGCACGTTCAGGGTCGCAGGTCTGTGGAAATCTTCAAAATATCTAAAATAATCTGCACAGAACCTCAAATGGCATCGATCACTTGCGCCATGTACTTGAAAGAAATCGCAACTAACTGCAATCCAGGTCATTTGGTTGTGCTATTAGATGCAGCACAGTGATATGTTGTTGTATAAATAAATAAAAGATCTGACATTGTATTCCCATTTGAACTTTGGCTAGGCTTTTAAATGGTTGAAATCATAGCGATAACACATTGGGAATTCAACAAACCTTTGGCTATCCTTTTGAGTGGGTGAAAATACCTTATTGATCAATATCTACATACTAAATATGACCTAATTTTCTACGCTGAAATGATATGGTGTGGCCCAGTAGGGTCTGATATGTAAACATAATGGAAGTTATTCTTTAAACATTATGGCCACGATAAATTCACCACAGCATCTAATGTATCTCTTTGAATTTACTTACTTCTCCATAACTTGGTTGATATTGATGGTGTCCCTCTTGACCTTGCAGTATCTGGGCCATGATCCAAAACCTTACTTTGAACAATTACCATAATTTGACCATAACTGGTCACTCATGGCCATAATCTGAGCAGAATTAGAGAGTTGGGTTTAGTGATGCCCCAACAATATCACTAAAATAACAGACAAGCCTTCTGGTGCGTAGGTTCACCTTACATGGAGGATGATTTAAGGGTTCATTTTCATGGATGTCAACAATAATTAGGAACTTGCAAACATGACCTTCTATGGAGATATATAAACCTTCTACTTTCTGTGTCTATTGGCACACGATCACATGGTTGGATCGGATCCCTCTCCGAGCTGGAAGAAGACAGACCTGCTTTGTTCTTGTCTTGTTGGGGCAGACAATAAACACATTTATTGTATTGCTGAATAACATTTTGCTTCTTAAATGTACAACAATGAAACACTTACATTTTGTAAAATAAATCTATTAAATACATCTGTAGCAGCTGTTGTCTTATTTTGACATCATGTCTTAGGTGAAAGTTTTGGTACTATTTAAAATGATTATTTAGACCTTGAAACTATCTACCATGATCAAAATGTTTTCCCTTTGTAACCGGTCTGTTTCTGCTCTATTAATGTATGCAGCCAGAGTTTAGACCTGCTGCATGTATTACCACATATAATGTTAGTATGTCTCATGCCATGTAATTATATACCTCATTTATGCTTAAACCAGCTAGATAACACCAAAATAACACCCCCACTCCACAACCCACTGGCAAGCATATAATCCCAGACTTGACCCCTTGACTCTTTAGTAGATTCACAACCATGCCTGTACTCCCACTCAGTGTCCTCTCACACTGGAGCTTGGCTCTCCAACCCTGTTCCTGGAGAGCCACCCTCCTGTAGGTTTTAACTCCAATCCTGTTCCTGGAGAGCCACCCTCCTGTAGGTTAACTCCAACCCTGTTCCTGGAGAGCTACCCTCCTGTAGGTTTTAACTCCAACCCTGTTCCTGGAGAGCCACCCTCCTGTAGGTTTTAACTCCAACCCTGTTCCTGGAGAGCCACCCTCCTGTAGGTTTTAACTCCAACCCTGTTCCTGGAGAGCCACCCTCCTGTAGGTTTTAACTCCAACCCTGTTCCTGGAGAGCCACCCTCCTGTAGGTTAACTCCAACCCTGTTCCTGGAGAGCCACCCTCCTGTAGGTTTTAACTCCAACCCTGTTCCTGGAGAGCCACCCTCCTGTAGGTTAACTCCAACCCTGTTCCTGGAGAGCCACCCGCCTGTAGGTTTTAACTCCAACCCTGTTCCTGGAGAGCCACCCTCCTGTAGGTTTTAACTCCAACCCTGTTCCTGGAGAGCCACCCTCCTGTAGGTTTTAACTCCAACCCTGTTCCTGGAGAGCCACCCTCCTGTAGGTTAACTCCAACCCTGTTCCTGGAGAGCCACCCTCCTGTAGGTTTTAACTCCAACCCTGTTCCTGGAGAGCCACCCTCCTGTAGGTTTTAACTCCAACCCTGTTCCTGGAGAGCCACCCTCCTGTAGGTTTTAACTCCAACCCTGTTCCTGGAGAGCCACCCTCCTGTAGGTTTTAACTCCAACCCTGTTCCTGGAGAGCTACCCTCCTGTAGGTTTTAACTCCAACCCTGTTCCTGGAGAGCAACCCTCCTGTAGGTTTTAACTCCAACCCTGTTCCTGGAGAGCTACCCTCCTGTAGGTTTTAACTCCAACCCTGTTCCTGGAGAGCTACCCTCCTGTAGGTTTTAACCCTTTTCTCTATATACATCAACGATGTCGCTCTCGCTGCTGGTGACTCTCTGATCCATCTCTATGCAGATGACACCATTCTGTATACATCTGGCCCCTCTTTGGATACTGTGTTTACTAACCTTCAATCAAGCTTCAATGCCATACAACACTCCTTCCGTGGCCTCCAACTGCTCTTAAACGCTAGTAAAACTAAGTGCATGCTTTTCTATCGTACGCTGCCAGCACCCGCCCACCGGACTATCATCACTACTCTCGACGGATCCGAATTAGAATACGTGGACACCTACAATTACCTAGGCATCCGGTTAGACTATAAACTCAACTTCCAGACTCACATCAAGCATCTCCAATCCAAAATTAAATCCAGAATTGGCTTCCTATTTCTCAACAAAGCCTCCTTCACTCATGCTGCCAAACATGCCCTTGTAAAACTGACTATCCTACCGATTCTTGATTTCGGCGATGTCATTTACAAACTAGCCTCCAACACTCTACTTAGCAAATTGGATGTAGTCTATCACAGTGCCATCCGTTTTGTCACCAAAGCCCCATACACTACCCACCACTGCGACCTGTATGCTCTCGTTGGCTGGCCTTCATTATATATTCGTCGCCAAACCCACTGGCTCCAGGTCATCTACAAGTCTTTGTTAGGTAAATCCCTGCCCTATCTCAGCTCACTGGTCACTATAGCAACACCCACCCGTAGCATGCGCTCCAGCAGGTATATCTCACTGGTCACCCCCAAAGCCAACACCTCCTTTGGCCGCCATTCCTTCCAGTTCGCTGCTGCCAATGACTGGAACGAATTGCAAAAATCATTGAAGCTAGAGGTTCCTATCTCCCTCAATAACTTTAAGCATCAGTTGTCAAAGCTGCTTATCGATCACTGCACCTGTATATAGCCCTTCTGTAAATAGCCCACACCACTACCTCATCCCCATATTTATTTTTGTTTATTTTCACTAATCTTGCACTCCAGTATCTCTATTTGCACATCATAATTTGCACATCCTTCATTCCTGTGTTAATGATGATAATTCTGTAATTTATTTCACCACTATAGTCTATTTATTGTCCTACCTCCTAACCTTACTGCATTTTTGCACTACATTTTGCACTCTGTATATAGATTTTCTATTGTGTTTTTGACTGTTTGTTTAATGTGTAACTCTGTGTTGTTTTTTTTTGTCGCACTGCTTTGCTTTGTCTTGGCCAGGTCGCAGTTGCAAATGAGAACTTGTTCTCAACTGACCTACCTGGTTAAATAAAGGTGAAATAAAATAAATAAAATAAACTCCAACCCTGTTCCTGGAGAGCTACCCTCCTGTAGGTTTTAACTCCAACCCTGTTCCTGGAGAGCTATTCCTGTAGGTTTTAACTTCTACAAGAGGGTAGCTCTCCAGGAACAGGGTTGGAGAGTCCTGTACTCGAAGCATGAGCACAGCTATAATATTGGGCAGCTCCAGTCCTGATTGGTGTCATACTTTTGCCCCAGCTAACACACCTGACTACAATAATACATTTATCACGATCATCAGCTTAGAATGCAATGAGTTTAATCAGCTGTTTGCTAGGGGTGGGTAAAGTATAACAGCCACTTCCTGTTTTAGCATTTTTAGTAAAACACCAACGACCTCATCAAGAGGTTTGGCTCTCTTCACGTAATGGCTAAGGTGTTAAACTGACAGCCAGTGTCGTAGGTTTCCCATTCGGGCTATCCCCAGAATTCACTACACTATTATTGAGAAATGAAGTTAAGAAAATTTCCCATACAGCAGGTGTTCCTTGCACTTCTCCACTAGTCTTCCTCTCCACTGGTCGTGCTGCTGCACCGGTTTCAACTCTTCTGCCTGCAGTTATGGAACCCTGACCTGTTCATTGGACGTGCCACCTTGTCCCAGACCTCTCTACCGCACCTGCGCTCTATTGCACTGAAAAGTCAAGTGACATTCACTCCTGATGTATTTACCTGTTGCAACCTCCACAACTACTTTTAATATTATTTGACTGCTGGTCATCTATGAACATTTGAACATCTTGGAGAAAGAACCTTAATGGCCATGAATTGTTATAATCTCCACCCGGCACAGCCAGAAGAGGACTGGCCACCCCTCAGAGCCTGGTTCCTCTTTAGGTTTCTTCCTAGGTTTTGCCTTTCTAGGGAGTTTTTCCTAGCCACCGTGCTTCTACATCTGCATTGCTTGCAGTTTGGGGTTTTAGGCTGGGTTTCTGTATAGCACTTTGTGACATCAGCTGATGTAATAAGGGCTTTATAAATACATTTGATTTGATTAGATTAGATTTAACTAGGCTTCCTCTCCACTAGGCTTCCTCTCCAATACTCTTGGCCTGTTTCACCTTGACCTGTCTAACTGCAGCTGTCCTCGCTGGCTCCCTGCCCACTGCAGTCAATGGGCCTTTTGTTCCATGATCATCATCACCTCTGTTTAATAAACACACAGCTCAACTACTATGATACCTCCATTTCCACATGCTTCTCCATTTGCTTTCATAGGCTCATTAAGTTATGGTGACTACCTCGCTCTACCTCACTGCTCCACTGTGATAAGGGGTGAGTGGTGAGGTTTCTGGTGCAAAATGGCTGCCATTCCCCCATACAATGTAAAATGCTATAAATCAATAGCAATAATTATATTGAGTGTTAGTGCTAATAAAACTGGTCGTGCAAACTGCTTTTCTGTCAGGAGAGGTAGGCTTACCCATTTTATTAGACTGCTTTTCTGTCAGGAGAGGTAGGCTTACCCATTTTATTAGACTGCTTTTCTGTCAGGAGAGGTAGGCTTACCCATTTTATCAGACTGCTTTTCTGTCAGGAGAGGTAGGCTTACCCATTTTATAAGACTGCTTTTCTGTCAGGAGAGGTAGGCTTACCCATTTTATTAGACTGCTTTTCTGTCAGGAGAGGTAGGCTTACCCATTTTATTAGACTGCTTTTCTGTCAGGAGAGGTAGGCTTACCAATTTTATCAGACTGCTTTTCTGTCAGGAGAGGTAGGCTTACCCATTTTATTAGACTGCTTTTCTGTCAGGAGAGGTAGGCTTACCCATTTTATCAGACTGCTTTTCTGTCAGGAGAGGTAGGCTTACCCATTTTATCAGACTGCTTTTCTGTCAGGAGAGGTAGGCTTACCCATTTTATCAGACTGCTTTTCTGTCAGGAGAGGTAGGCTTACCCATTTTATCAGACTGCTTTTCTGTCAGGAGAGGTAGGCTTACCCATTTTATTAGACTGCTTTATGCTTCTGACCCTTTTCTGAAAAGGAATACTTTCTTTACTTCCATTTCCCATTGGAATGTTGAACAGTTGGAAACAGTTGGAAACAGTTAAGCATCCAGCCACTTCAAGGCTAGGATCTCTAGACTTACATTAATACTGTACACAGTATTGCAAGTGAGGGGATTAGCTTGCTCCAGTTATCCAACCTATTGGCTGATGCCTTTGAATATGCATAGGTTTCCGCTTTCCACGCACGTTAGCATGTACAGTATACACACACATTAGCATGTACAGTATCCACGCACGTTAGCATGTACAGTATCCACGCACATTAGCATGTACAGTATCCACGCACATTAGCATGTACAGTATTCACGCACATTAGCATATACAGTATCCACGCACGTTAGCTTCCCAATTGGTCTGGACAGGAAAAGTTCTTGACAAAGTCACACTACTACTTTGGACTTCACACACATCTATTGTCTGGACTAGCTCTTCATCCCCAACCCACCCCCATCCAAACACAACCTCCCTGAAGTTCAAATCGGATACATTTTTGATAAGCGACGGGGCACCATTCACAGCATGGTCCGTCTAAATTATGCAAACTCCAGCATCCTCTTATGGCCAGAAGTGGAGTTGTGCCTAGTTGTCAGAGGGAACGCACCATGACAGGCCCATGCGAGGGGGAAGGTGGCGTATGAAATATTTATCCCGCTAAGTAAAGACTCAGCTGGCGCTGGTGGAGTTGACTGGAGGCGTTGTGTAACGTACAACGGGCCTGACAACGCCAGCGGGCGCCCCCGGGTAACGCACTTCATTCTGGAATGTTCCTTTTTCTGTTCTCATTTCTCCCTCCCCATTACGGCTTCCCTCTAAAAACTCCACCTGCTCAAAACTCCACCTCCTCTACTCACTCTAAAACTTTAGATTGACTTGTGGGAAAGACCAGCAGAGCGGTACAACATCAATGCCAGAGTTGTGGGTTCGTCAATGCCAGGGTTGTGGGTTCAATCCCGTTGGGGCCATAATGCTCAAATATATGTATTATGCACTCACTGTAGGTATTTTTGGATAAAAGGGTAAAGGGTCTGCTAAATGGAATTATATTCTGTATACATTATATATATACAGTATATATTGTAGTGAACGGTGGGACAGGAAAGCAAACCTGGGTTGCTGGCATGAAACACAAACACCCTACACATCGCGCCAATAGGGTTAACCCTCTGTCACGACCGGGCGCATACACAGCCCAAGGTCTGTCACGGTTGGGTGCATGGAGCGACCAAGACGCAGCGCAGGGATTATAGTTTGACATTTTATTTATACTATGTATAAAACAATCCAAATGTACAAACTAACAAAACAAACAAACACGATAATACAAACGTAACGTAACAAGCACACTTACCTTTCTCCGTGACTAGCGAAATATACAATGACCCACACCCCAGTGAGAAACATACAAACCTATGTAGGATCCCTAATTAGAGACGATGCGCTGCAGCTGCCTCTAATTAGGGATCCCACACAAACCACCACCAGAAACAGAAGGAATAGACCTGTCAGACTCTGACCATGGCTACATAGAGAAGCAAATAGGCTTTTCTATGGCCAGAGCCTGACACCCACTTGGTGGGAATTGTAACGTGGCTCATGTAGCAAGGATCACTACAATATATATATGCAATTAGAGGTAGGAAGTTACATTGCAAAGAGCTGTGTTAAATGCTTTTTTTCTGTCCTCTACAGACTCTAAAAGAGGCTGTGTTGGCCTCGTTTCTTGTGGTTTACAAAGTATGTTGAAGTCTCCTTGAGAGGTGACTCTCTCTCTCTCCTGTATCAGCTACATTGTCTGCATTTCATCTATACGTCTGAAGTGTTGGCACAAGACAATATTGTCCTTCTTTTCTGTAGATTTCTTCTTGGCATAGCCTACTCTTTCAAAATGGCCGCCCCAGGTTTCACTTCCTGTACATGGCGTTCTATAATCCTGAAGCTTTGACTATGTAGAATCCCAGGGGAATCCTGCACCACTGAACCAGTCTCCAAACCAGGTTTAATATTTGATGAGATTAGTTCCGCTCACTGGTTCTACACTGTTAGTTCTGCTGACTGCCTTAGAGCTCTAAATTGAGCAGGTGACTCAAGAATCCAGCTTTCTTCTGTTCAGATAACCCTCTGCTGGTATGCACATTCTAAATAGGACATCAATCAGAGAGAAAACTGATTTCAGCTGTAAAAGTGTGTAATCCCAGTGTTTCCATCTGGAATGATGACCATTTTCACTTGATGTCCAGATTTTCAGAGGCAAGATACAATGTGATTTCAATGATCCCTGAGAAAATACAGAAGATTGGACAAGATACAATGTGGTTCCAAAGATCCCTGAGAAAAGACAGAAGAATGGGCAAGATACAATGTGGTTCCAATGATCCCTGAGAACAGACAGAAGATTGGACAAGATATAATGTGGTTCCAATGATCCCTGATGGAATCACATTGTATCTTGTCCAATCTTCTGTCTTTTCTCAGGGATCATTGGAATCATATGTACTGGCCATGTTCTATTCCCCATTAAGACTTAACTTAATAACATACGATTCCTGCTTTGTAGAAGTGTTACATTGCAACTAACCGCCTGAAGACCATCTGCATCCCACCTACAGCACAGGTTTCCAGATGAGATATTGGAAGAAGTGTTTATTTGGACTCACTCTAATTGGGTCTTGGCGTCGTCTGCCATTAGTAGGGTCTTGGCGTCGTCTGTTAGTCAAGAGAAGTTCTGAGAGGTAGCGAGAGCAGGAGGGGAGGTGGAAAGTTAAGTATATGTTTGGATTTAGGTTATTTGATTGATGTTAATTTAGACAGCAACAGACAGCGTTCTCTCTAAGTACCCCAACACTTGTAAAAGAGCAGCACAAGAGGGCTTTTAAATGAGCAGCACAACAGGGCTTTTAAATGTAAAGTGGGGCAAGTAAAACTCTAAAAAGCCTCGCTGCAGGTAAACAAAGTAAAATCCTCATCAAACTACAACGTAAACAAACAGATGTAAGAGATGGAACAGACATGTCAGGGTGTTATGTATCTGGTTGAACTAAGAGATGGAACAGACATGTCAGGGTGTTATGTATCTGGTTGAACTAAGAGATGGAACAGACATGTCAGGGTGTTATGTATCTGGTTGAACTAAGAGATGGAACAGACATGTCAGGGTGTTATGTATCTGGTTGAACTAAGAGATGGAACAGACATGTCAGGGTGTTATGTATCTGGTTGAACTAAGAGATGGAACAGACATGTCAGGGTGTTATGTATCTGGTTGAACTAAGAGATGGAACAGACATGTCAGGGTGTTATGTATCTGGTTGAACTAAGAGATGGAACAGACATGTGAGAGTGTTATGGTATCTTTGGTTGAACTAAGAGATGGAACAGACATGTCAGGGTGTTATGTATCTGGTTGAACTAAGAGATGGAACAGACATGTGAGAGTGTTATGGTATCTTTGGTTGAACTAAGAGATGGAACAGACATGTATTTCTATATTGGTCAGTGTGTTAATCTTATCTCTGAGGTAAACATTCTTTCTTAGAAACAGTACACAATACTGGTAGAGTTCAGCATTCCTCTGCCCTTTAAAGAGGCAGTATGGAACATAGCTTCCTATAGTTTTCTTACCTGATCATAAACCAAAAACACATTCCTTGTGGGACGTGAAATATGGTTAGGCCTATGTTGTTTACATTTGCAACCTCTAAGGAGAAGTTGTTGTGAATCAGGAAGGCACTGCTGTTAAAGATCAGACACTCAGTAGACAAGCAACCTTATAGATTTTCAAATAAGGGAACATAGGGAACAGACAGTCAGAAGTTGATCTAAGCCAAAGACAGACAAGCCTATAGAGGAGCAGTTAAACTTGAGTTTCTAAAATTAGTTTGTTGGGAAATAGTTCCGTCCCATGGCTATATGACAACACAACACACATTTACCCATACATGGTCTGGGTCTTTCTCTCTGACAGACAGATGGCATCATAAAATGTTATTGTTAAGATCACTTACCTCTAAACTACTATAAGACACTGTGGAAATATGACCAAAACAAACGCAGTTTAAATAATAAGTGGAGGTAGCCATGGTTACCACCAAAACACAGTAGCCCCCTTAGTTTGAGATATTTAAGTCACTACAAAGTGTATCATAAAGTGGCCCAGTCGCAGTCTATACTAGGCTATAGAGTCAGATGATAATCACAATGTAATCTTTTACTTAGAAACCATTGTATAATGTTCTAGTCTAAGGGTGTTTAGAGCACAGGCTGTCTGGTGTGATTCTTATCAACAGGCCTTCCTGTCTTTGAAATTCCAGGGCTGCTTGCATGGGCCCATGCCCACTTCCTTCACAGTAGCCTCAGACATTACAACTACACATAAACACGTTGACATCACAGCACATTGGACAGTGATTAGGGGGTCCCAAAAGGAGACAGAGGCAAATCCACATTAATACACTGAGTTCATTGATGTTTTCTCACTGAGTCACTGTCAGTAAAATATTGTCATTTGCAGACTGGGGTGAGGGCTATCAACACCAATGTCATTTAACTAATTTCAAACGTTTTTATGATTGTCTTGCTATAAAAATAAAATAGAGAATCAACCAGACGCGCGTTCAACAATGCAAACAGTTCACAAATGTTTGCTAATAGTCTAATTTGTCTGTATTGACTTGTTGCTTAAGAACTGTTGTAGTGGTTCAGGGGATTAGCCTTGACACTCTAGAGGTGGTGGCGGAGAGACGGATCCTGGCCAAACTGCTGGCCATCATGGACAACGTCACCCACCCTCTGCATGCCATGGTTATGACGCAGAGGAGCACCTTCAGTCACAGACTGATCCCACCACGGTGTGCCAGAGAGCGCTACAGGAGGTCCTTCTTGCCGGCGACTATTAGACCATTTAATGCCTCACCGGGGTGCCTGGAACTGTTGGGGTGTTAGGACCTAGTTTAACAATTAGGCATCCTTCCGTGAGTAACTCTGGTCTGTAATCACTCATTCACTCAGGACTTATTCATTCAGGACTGTATATACATATTCATGTACAGTTGTTATATCATATCACGTGCAATATTGTAAGTAGTTCTTGGACTGAACGTACGTAGTCATTCACTCAGGAATGCATATTAGTATCCTGTCAGTTGTATCTTTTTTTCATTGCTTTTAGTAAATCGAATGTGCAATACGTGCATTTATCTGTAATTAAACCCTGTACTAAGGACTGTATTTTAAGGGAATTATTATTATTACCCTAAATTATATCATACACACATTTAGCTATTTAAGTATCTCTTCCTGTCATTTACCTGTACAGTTAATGTAACCATGCAAGTATTCACTTACCTGTACATTTAACTGTACATTTACCTGTACAGTTAATTTAACCATGCAAAATATTCACTTACCTGTTCATTTAACCAGACTGTATATTAAGTAAACTATTATTACCCTCACTTATATCATATGCACATTTAGCTATTTAAGTATTTCTCTGCCATCGACCTGTATAGTATAGTTAACCATGCAAATATTCCTTATTTATCTATATCAACTTGCAATATTTTTTTTTTCACCTAACACTGTAAGAATGTGTAGTGTACATATTCAGCCATTCACCCATACTATGCAATGTCTGTTTATAGCTTTTTGCACTCCAGACTTTTTTATACTGCCACACTATGTATCATGTATCGTGTATCTGTCTTTTGTGTATTTTCGTTCTGGCATTTTGCACCTGCCCTGTGTTTTTTCGTAGCTGCTTGGCAAAGAAATGTCCCCTCTGGGATCAATAAAGTACCTACCTACCTACCTACCTATCTATCTATCTATCTATTCCTAGTTTTGTGTACCTACCTACCTACCTACCTACCTATCAATCTATCTATCTATCTATCTATCTATCTATCTATCTATCTATTCCTAGTTTTGTGTACCTACCTACCTATCAATCAATCAATCAATCAATCTATCTATCGATCTATCTATCTATCTATTCCTAGTTTTGTGTAAGAATCTCCTCCAGGGATCTGGCCCCATTCCCGTCCAACGGATCTCTTCCCCCATCCCCCCCTTGAGAAAATGGCAGCATAGTTTATCAGATTCCTCTTCCTGGGAATATGTTGCCCTTTGGTTTTAATAGCATAACCCTCTGTGTCCATGTCCCATACTTCAACAGGAAGTGGAGGACTGTTGTAGAAATAGGACGTTGAGAGAGTGTTTGTGTTTTCACTGAAATGTATCCATATTATTATTTGTTCTGCTGATACCCGGCCGAGAAAGTCCCCGGTTTTGGGACTGAAGGTTTAATTCTTACACTGACACTAGTAGCAAGACATATTATTAAAATAGTAACATATAAGTAAGAATTTAGCATTTGCTAGTAAGCCAGCGCTGCCACGTTAGCCATGGTTAGTTTGAATAACACAATTCAGATAATTTCAGATGATTTACATTAGTTGTTGTTGTTATGACAACAGCTATGACATCTATTACTGTAAGCCTGCAACAGAGAGGACAGCAGTCCTTTGCCTAAGATGATCTGTCCTTGTCAAAAGGTTGAATGACAAAAAACAACCAAGGGTGTTGTTTTTGAGTCTGTTATTCACATGCAACATATCAGACACTATCAGTATAGTTCTCTGAATGTAACACTGTTGTTCAGGGAGCACCAAGGAAACAGTCACCATCATGATAAAACCTCATGTCATATTTCAACTGAAAGTTATTGCATTCTGTTCTGTATAAAACAGTAAACAGAGGCTACCTTGGCACGTTTTCTTTGTGGGGAAGAAAGAAAGCAACAACCCAGAGTTTAAAGGTCCAATGCAGCCATTTATATCTCAATATCAAATCACTTCTGGGTAACAATGAACTACCTTACTGTGATTGTTTTCAATTAAAATGGTAAAAGTAATTGGCAGAGAGGTTTGGAACTCTCTTATTGGTCTATTAACTAATTTCCCACATGGTGATGTCTTTTATTTTATTTATTTAACCTTTATTTAACTAGGCAAGTCAGCTAAGAACAAATTCATATTTACAATGACAGCCTACCTACAGGGTCAGCCTCTGGAGCAAATTAGGGTTAAGTGCCTTGCTCAAGGACACATCGACAGGTTTTTTCCCCCCCACCTTGTCGGCTCAGGTTTTCGAACCAGCGACCTTTTGGTTATTGGCCCGACGCTCAACCGCTAGGCTACCTGCCGCCTGTCAGGAGGGCTTCTCAAACAGCTCTAACACTAAAAGGGAATACATCATTTTTAAAATGTCACAGTATTAGATAGATAGATAGATAGATAGATAGATAGATAGATAGATAGATAGATAGATTATAATTATTAGTGGTATTATTGTTATTACGATTATTATTATTTTTGTGATTATTATTCTAAATAGTAGTGGTAGTTAATTATAGTTAAATTTTCCATGTTCATCCTGTTATATTGATTATATTTCTACTATTTAATGTTACCATTTTATTTTTTATTATTACTATTTACTACCATTTTATATTATTATTTTTTATTCTTATTTTATTACAATGTATATTGTATACATTGTTGCTTTGGCAATATTGACGTAATCTTGCTGCGACTCTCTGATTCAAATCGACCGGGCAAGACTAATTGAAATACATTAACTATTCATTAATTAAATGAAAAGGCCAGTTAGCCACAGGGCCCTTTTATAATCAAAAACACTTTAAGCTAAAAAAGCAAAGTTCCATGTATTGGCTTATTATGCTAATGCTGAATGACAACGAATGGATATTAAGGATGACGTTTTCAGCAAGTTGTTTCCAGGGTACACAGACTCTCCAATTGCATATTGCAACATATTGAAATATGAAAAGTATGAGAAAAAACATGTGCTGAAGGGGGGGTTCACCCAGGGAGCCATACAAGCTAGAACCGCCACTAATAATAAATAGATAGATAGATAGATAGATAGATAGATAGATAGATAGATAGATAGATAGATAGATAGATAGATAGATAGATAGATAGATAGATAGATAGATAGATAGATAGATAGATAGATAGATAGATAGATAGATAGATAGATAGATAGATAGATAGATAGATAGATAGATAGATAGATAGATAGATAGATAGGTAGGTAGGTAGGTAGGTAGGTAGGTAGGTAGGTAGGTAGGTAGGTAGGTAGGTAGGTAGGTAGGTAGGTAGGTAGGTAGGTAGGTAGGTAGGTAGGTAGGTAGGTAGGTAGGTAGGTAGGTAGGTAGGTAGGTAGGTAGGTAGGTAGGTAGGTAGGTAGGTAGGTAGGTAGGTAGGTAGGTAGGTAGGTAGGTAGGTAGGTAGGTAGGTAGGTAGGTAGGTAGGTAGGTAGGTAGGTAGGTAGGTAGGTAGGTAGGTAGGTAGGTAGGTAGGTAGGTAGGTAGGTAGGTAGGTAGGTAGGTAGGTAGGTAGGTAGGTAGGTAGAAGCTATAAAAAGTATGCATAGTATGGGTGAATAGCTGAATATGTGTTGGTGAAAAAATGATACAAATATTGCAAGTTGAGATGGATAAATAACTAATATTTATATGGTTAACTATACTATATAGGTCGATGGCAGAGAAATACTTAAATAGCTAAATGTGCGTATGATATAAGTGAGGGTAATAATAGTTTACTTAATATACATTCTAGTTAAATGTACAGGTAAGTGAATATTTTACATGGTTGCATTAACTGTACAGCTAAATGACAGGAAGAGATACTTAAATAGTTAAACGTGCGTATGATATAATTTAGGGTAATAATAATAATTCCCTTAAAATACAGACCTTAGTACAGGGTTTAATTACAGATAAATGCAGGATACTAATATGCATTCCTGAGTGAATGACTACGTATCTTCAGTCCAAGAATGACTTACAATATTGCACGTGATATGATATAACAACTGTACATGAATACAGTCCTGAATGAATTAGTGCTTAATTAATAATTCCTGAGTGAATGAGTGATTACAGACCAGAGAGTTACACATGGATAGATGCATAATTGTTAAACTTGGTCCTAACACCCCAACAGTTCCAGGTCTATGTTGCCAATGGCACGGCACCCCAGTGAGGCATTAAATGGTCTAATAGCCGCCGCCAGGAAGGACCTCCTGTAGAGCTCTCTGGCACACCGTGGTAGGATCAGTCTGTGACTGAAAGTGCTCATCTGCATCATAACCATGGCATGCAGAGGGTGGGTGACGTTGTCCATGATAGCCAGCAGTTTGGCCAGGATCCTTCTCTCCGCCACCTCCTCTAGAGTGTCAAGGCTAATCCCCATAACAGAGCTAGTCTTCCTGATCATCTTATTTACCCGAGAAGCATCACCAGCCTTTATGTTGGCGCCCCAGCACACCACTGCAAAAAAGATGGCACTGGCCACCACAGACTGGTAGAAGGTATGCAGTAGTTTACTGCACACGTTGAAGGACCTAAGCCTCTTCAGAAAGTAGAGTCGGCTCTGGCCCTTTTTGTACAGGGCCCCGGTGTTACCAGCCCATTCCAGCCTGCTGTCCATATGGACTCCCAGGATTTGGCCTTGGTTCTCCTGAAGTCTACAACCATCTCCTTTGTTTTGCTGATGTTGAGCTGAAGGTGGTTCTGCTCACACCACACCACAGTCATTGATTGTGCTCTTGTACTCCTCCTCCTGCCCACCCCTAATGCTCCCTACAATTGTGGAGTAATCTGAGAACTTCTGCAAGTGGCATGTTTCAGAGTTATATCTGAAGTCTGAGGTGTAGAGGCTGAACAGGAAGGAGGACAGGACCGTTCCCTGGTGGGACCCTGTGTTGCTCACTGCCCGTTCTGACACACAGCTCTGTAGCCGCACAAATTGTGGCCTACCGGTCCGGTAGTCCGTAATCCAGGAGACTAAAGGTGCTTCCACTTTCATCCTCCTCATCTTCTCACCCAGTAGCAGGGGCTGAATGGTGTTGAAGGCACTGGAGAAGTCAAAAAACATAACCCTCACAGTGCTACCTGCGTTGTCCAGGTGAAAGTAGGCCCTCTGCAGAAGTTAGATGATTGCATCATCCACCCCGATGTTGCTCTGGTATGCGAACTGCAGGGGGTCCAGTGATGTACACACCAGGGGTCTGAGGTGAGTGAGGACTAACCTTTCCAGGGTCTTCATGATGTGGGATGTTAGCGCTACAGGTCTGAAGTCCTTCAGGACAGTGGGGTGTGCCTTCTTGGGCACTGGGACCAGTCAGGATGTTTTCCACAGCACAGGGACCCTTTGCAGGCTCAGGCTAAGGTTGAAGCAACGCTGGAGTATTCCACACAGTTGGTCAGCACAGACCCTCAGCACCCTTGGGCTGATGCTATCAGGGCCCGCCGCTTTCCACTGGTGTAGTCTCTCCAGCTCTCTCTTCACTTGGTTGGTGGTGAAAGCAAGCCCATGTGGGGAGGTGGGGAGGTGGGGGGAAGAGGGGTATTGAGGATCAGTCCAGAGGTGGGGGGGAAGGGAGGGGTTGCAGATCAGTCCAGAGGGAGCGGGGGCGGAGGTGGGGAGGGGGTTGCTGATTGTCTCAACGGAGGTGTTGTGAGCAAAGGGGGGGGGGGGTGGGACAGCCATGAGGGTGGCCTGGGGAGCTGGAGAGGAGGTGGACAGGGCCTGTTAAAAAATTGGCTCTGTCCTGGGTCCCCTCTGTCTGCCCACTGTTTGACTTTTTGAAGCCAGTGATATTTCTCATACCATTCCACACCTCTCTCACCTGGCTCTGCCTCAGCTTGTCCTCCATCTTCTCCTTATACACTCTCTTCCCCTCAGAAATCCGCAACTTCAGCTCCCTCTGGACTCATTTAAATTTGTCCGTGTCCCCCTCCTTGAAGGCCCTCTTCTTCTCATTCAGCAGGGCCTTCAGGTCGCTAGTGACCCAGGGTTTATTATTTGGAAAACAGCGTACCTTCCTGGTGGGTACAGTGTTGTCTACACAAAAATGTATATAGTCCGTTATGCAGTCTGTAAGTCCATCAATGTACTCCCCATGAGTACATCCCAGTCTGTTGTCTCAAAGCAGTCCTGTAGGGCCTCATTCGCCTCCGGGGACCATCTCCTAATGGTCCTAGTGGTCGCTGGCTGCTGTTGGACCATAGGCCTGTAGAGTGGGGTGAGGTGGACAAGGTTGTGATCCGATCTACCGAGGGGATGGAGTGCAGTGGAGTTGTATGCATCCTTCACATTAACATATAACAAGTCCAGTGTTTTATTATTCCTGGTTGGGCACTTCACAAACTGTTTGAACGTGTGCAGCGTTGAAGAGAGAGATGCATGGTTAAAATCCCCCGAAATGGCAAAGAAGGCACTGGGATGCGTTGTCTGTAACCTCGCGATAACAGAGTGGATGACATCACACGCTGTGTTTGCATCAGCGGAGGGCGGGATGTTAACAATAACAGCAATGGCCGCCTTGAATTCCCTCTGCAAATAGTAGGCTAACAGCTCTATGTCCAGGCTACAAAACTGTTCCTTAACAGTAATATGGCTCAGTTTACACCATCTGTTGTTAACTAATAAAGCCAGCTCCCCTTCCTTATTCTTACTGGAAGAAACGCTATCCCTTTCCGCTCTGATGGTCTGGAAACATCCAATAGTGACATTCTCTATGGGGATGTTATCATTCAGCCATGTGTCTGTAAAGCACAATGGACTAGCTTCCCTGTAGTCTCTTTGTCCACGGACCAGACCCTCAAGCTCATCCACCTTGTCACGTTGCCCATAATGATAGATGGTATAGCCGGCTTGTACTTACTCAGCTTTGCCTTACACTTCTGACCTGCCCTGCTCATGTTCAGTAGGGCTGAGCATTGTTATTGGACAAGTTAAGGTAGTACCTCCCCTTTTCAAAATGTTTGGAAACGTTTTTTACTGGACACCACCCAGTCAAGTAACCTACTGTCAGAGGCGGAAGAGGAAGTGAGTCACCCCACTCCCTAATTTATTCTGGTTACATTACAGTCAAGGAACTAAGCAGACCAGACCCAGCTGCTATTGCATTGGTGTCTATGGGAGAACCACACCGTTTAACAGACTGAAAACCCTTTTTTTCCAAAAGGCCTGAGTGAACTACTGTATCTTAATTCACCCTGAGTGATCTACTGTATCTTAATTCACCCTGAGTGAACTAACGTATCTTAATTCACGCTGAGTGAACTACTGTATCTTAATTCAACCATTTTTCTACTGTCTTACCTCTTCCTGTTGACTCCCAGAAGCTACACCTTAACTCCCAGAAGCTACACCTTAACTCCCAGAAGCTACACCTTGACTCCCAGAAGCTACACCTTGACTCCCAGAAGCTACACCTTGACTCCCAGAAGCTACACCTTGACTCCCAGAAGCTACACCTTGACTCCCAGAAGCTACACCTTGACTCCCAGAAGCTACACCTTGACTCCCAGAAGCTACACCTTGACTCCCAGAAGCTACACCTTGACTCCCAGAAGCTACACCTTGACTCCCAGAAGGCTATGTGCTGCTACAGTATCGTCAGCTAATAGGGTCAAGAACAGAGTCAACTCTACTATGTAAAGGTTATTAAAAAAATAACTAAAAAGAACATTAGGATTCTATGATTTGCTCCTGTTTTTTTATAGTAAAAGCAGTTTATAGAATACTAAGCCAGTAAAGCTACACACTGTATGTTCTTGTTATTTCTAGAAAATACCTTGATTCTCTATATATAAACCACACATAAAGGGATATACATATAAATGCACATCCCTCTGTGCGGGAAAAGTCTTCAAAGTTCCCTTGGACTTTCAAGTGGATGTTTCGCTCAGCCACAGAGGACACTGGGAACACAAGCTAAGTGCTTTAGCGGCCTGTGAACCTAACGCAATAGGACAGAGTCAGTGAGGCGCTGCAGAAGAAGAGTGCTGTGTGAGGTGACTTGTGGGACAATGGGGCCCCTTTTTACAAATAAAACACGACGCTCATCAAGAGCCTCCACTGTGTACTTTGGCTTTGTGTCAGGTGTTTATCTATAGCAAAATAGGACAAGGAGACGTCTGACCTGATTAGGGATATAGTCTACAGTAATCTACTCTTCACCCTCATCCAATGGTGGAACACTCTATAGCATAGCTGTAGAAACTCCACACTTGTGATGGTGTAAATGTTTTTCTATTTTGAAAAACAGACTCATAAAGACATTTTGTTTCATGGAAGTGCCAGTGGCCAACTGAAATGCATCAGTCTGAGGATGATATCAGGACAAACGTGCATTATGGTCTTTCTAGACTCCAGAACTGTAAGACTCACTCATGCCTGATACACCTGCTTGACCAAACAAACAACACATCAAGCTGAGGGGAGATCTAGTCACAACAACTGTGTTGTGACGCTTTGATATTCTCATTGCTTTCTCATGCTTTGCATCAGGTTACTACGAGTTGGTTGCTATACCTGTGTACAGTTACAGTAAGATGCCTAAGATATTTCAAAATGTCTGCTTTCCTTTGCAGGCCGGAAGAGTAAACATCTCTCTATGATTTTACTCTAAAAAGTTTGATACTAAATTATGTAAAGCACCTAGGGTAGTCCTGACAAGGAACAGTGTCTGGATTTAGCTCAGAGCTCATCATTTAAAAGACTTCTGTGATTTGTTGTAGATGTCCCCTTTAATCAGACTGGAGAAGGCCATAAAGAGATTACCTTCCAGTCTGTCTTTGGTTGAGAGTATGGCATTGACGTCTCTGGTCGGAAAGGAAGTAGCTTGTCTCATTTTTGGCCATTTCCATTAGTTTACCACAACATTTGATTCAAGACACCATCTTCTATGTTTGGGTTTGAATCCTATATATCTTTGTATTATTGTATTAAAGATACACTATGGACGCTAATATCTCATGAAGTCACACCAATCTCTAGTTTTAGGCAAACTATACTGAACAAAAATATAAACGCAACATGTTTCATCAGCTGAAATAAAACATTCCAGAAATCTTTCATACGCACAAAAGCTTATTTCTCTCAAATGTTGTGCACAAATTTGTTTACATCCCTGTTAGTGAGCATTTCTCCTTTGCCAAGATAATCCATCCACCTGACAGGTGTGGCATATCAAGAAGCTGATTAAACAGCATGATCATTACACAGGTGCACCTTGTGCTGGGGACAATAAAAGGCCAAATGTCACAGGTGTCTCAAGTTAAGGGAGCGTCGAATTAACATGGTGACTGCAGGAATATCCAACAGAGAATTTAATGTTAATTTCTCTACCACAAGCCACCTCCAATGTTGTTTTAGAGAATTTGGCAGTACGTCCAATCAGCCTCAAAACCGCAGACCACGTGTAACATCCGGCTTCTTCACCTGCAGGGTTGTCTGAGACCAGCCACCCGGACAGCTGATGAAACTGAGGAGCATTTCTGTCTGCAATAAAGCCCTTTGTGGGGAAAAACTCATTCTGATTGGCTCGGCCTGGCTCCCAAGTGGGTGGGCCTATGCCCTCCCAGACCCACCCATGACTGCACCCCTTCCCAGTAAATGTGATATCTATAGATTAGGGCCTAGTGAATTTATATCAATTGACTGATTTCCTTATATGAACTGTAACTCAGTAAAAACGTTGAAATTGTTGCATGTTGCGTTTATATTATTGTTCATTATACAGTATATGCTCATAGGTGTGGGGGAGGTGTGCCCCTTTCTATCCAATCACCACAGGACAATATTCTTGCACATTTAGGGAACCCTTTTTGGCTCCAGAGCATTCTGAGAGGCATACATTCTGTGTGGCATCTTTAATTGTATGCAGCATTTCTAATTTGTAAACTCTCTGTAAAAACATCACGCGGGGAAAGTATTTTCAACTTTGCAAAAGTAATGAGGCTGAAGAATCGTGTGTGGAAGCAGTGCAGTGAGATGGAAGGACCTTGGAGGACTGCTAAAAACAAAGCCTCTGAATTCTCCCCTTCCCCCTGGCAGAGATCTATAGGACATTACAACTCAAACAGAATGAGTCCGAAAACAGTAATTGAACACAGGTTGGATTTTCAAAACAAAAAGGTTATTGTGACTGACTGGATATAAACCCAGGTCTGCTGTACACCACAAGACGGTGTTAGCCCACTGCAGAAGCTCTGGGAGCTAATACTAGTCGTGAGATTGACCCATATACAGTGGAAGTCATGTGAAGACTTTGATTATAGCCTGGCTTTCTTCTCTGTGTAAATGTGACTGACCGAGACACAGAACAGGAAATTGTCAGAGGTAACATAAACACAATCTTCCACCTATAACATCAGGTGAGAGCACATCATCTACAGATGAGTCCAGATTCCATCTATCCTATAACATCAGGTGAGAGCACATCATCTACAGATGAGTCCAGGTTCCATCTATCCTATAACATCAGGTGAGAGCACATCATCTACAGATGAGTCCAGGTTCCATCTATCCTATAACATCAGGTGAGAGCACATCATCTACAGATGAGTCCAGGTTCCATCTATCCTATAACATCAGGTGAGAGCACATCATCTACAGATGAGTCCAGGTTCCATCTATCCTATAACATCAGGTGAGAGCACATCATCTACAGATGAGTCCAGGTTCCATCTATCTCTTGACAAGTGTGTGTTTTTGACTCTGTCTATTTGTTTTGTGTGTGTGTGTGTGTGTGTGTGTGTGTGTGTGTGTGTGTGTGTGTGTGTGTGTGTGTGTTATATAGAGTCAGTAGGACTACTCCTCAGTGTTATATAGAGTCAGTAGGACTACTCCTCAGTCAATATAGAGTCAGTAGGACTACTCCTCAGTGTTATATAGAGTCAGTAGGACTACTCCTCAGTCAATATAGAGTCAGTAGGACTACTCCTCAGTGTTATATAGAGTCAGTAGGACTACTCCTCAGTCAATATAGAGTCAGTAGGACTACTACTCAGTGTTATATAGAGTCAGTTGGACTACTCCTCAGTGTTATATAGAGTCAGTTGGACTACTCCTCAGTGTTATATAGAGTCAGTTGGACTACTCCTCAGTGTTATATAGAGTCAGTAGGACTACTCCTCAGTGTTATATAGAGTCAGTTGGACTACTCCTCAGTGTTATATAGAGTCAGTTGGACTACTCCTCAGTGTTATATAGAGTCAGTAGGACTACTCCTCAGTCAATATAGAGTCAGTAGGACTACTCCTCAGTGTAATATAGAGTCAGTTGGACTACTCCTCAGTGTTATATAGAGTCAGTAGGACTACTCCTCAGTGTTATATAGAGTCAGTAGGACTACTCCTCAGTGTTATATAGAGTCAGCAGGACTACTCCTCAGTGTTATATAGAGTCAGTAGGACTACTCCTCAGTGTTATATAGAGTCAGTAGGACTCCTCCTCAGTCAATATAGAGTCAGTAGGACTACTCCTCAGTGTTATATAGAGTCAGTACGACTACTCCTCAGTGTTATATAGAGTCAGTAGGACTACTCCTCAGTCAATATAGAGTCAGTAGGACTACTCCTCAGTGTTATATAGAGTCAGTATGACTACTCCTCAGTGTTATATAGAGTCAGTAGGTCTACTCCTCAGTCAATATAGAGTCAGTAGGTCTACTCCTCAGTCAATATAGAGTCAGTAGGTCTACTCCTCAGTCTGTGCTCTCTCATCGAAACCTCTCCCTCTCCATTGGATCCAACATTCTTGTTTTGCAACAGTGAATGTCTACATATAAATATCTACCCTCCTGGGATTGATTTGACCTATATATAGCCAATAATCCCCAGATGTACAATAAGCATGGTCTAAGCATGATAAAAGGCTGCTCTATAGTTAGATACTCTGTAAAGGCAATATGTCAAACAGTTGCAAAAGAGGATAAATATTTCCATGATTGTGTTTCAAGCTTCTGCCCAGTCTTTCCCTGTTGCTATACAAAGTGTTGCTTTACAAAGTCAGAAAGCCGCCATTGAGATTTAGTAAGGCCTTGTTGAGATACACTATATATATAAAAGTATGTGGACACCCCTTCAAATTAGTGGATTCTGCTATTTCAGCCACACCCGTTGCTGACAGGTGTATAAAATCGAGCACACAGCCATGCAATCTCCATAGGCAAACATTGACAGTAGAATGAAGAGCTCAGTGACTTTCAACGTGACACCGTCATAGGATACTACCTTTTCAACAAGTCAGTTCGTCAAATTTATGCCCTACTAGAGCTGCCCCGGTCAACTGTAAGTGCTGTTATTGTGAAGTGGAAATGTCTAAGAGCAACAATGGCTCAGCCGCGAAGTGGTAGGCCACACAAGTTCACAGAATGTGACCGGTGAGTGCTAAAACTCGTCTGTCCTTGGCTGCAACACTTACTACCGAGTTCCAAACTGCCTCTGGAAGCAACATCAGCACAAAAAGTCTTTGTCGGCAGTTTCATGAAATGGGTTTCCATGGCCGAGCAGATCACCATGCAGATCACCATGCAGATCACCATGCAGATCACCATGCGCAATGCCAAGCATCGGCTGGAGTGGTGTAAAACTCGCCGTCATTGGACTCTGGAACAGTGGAAACGTGTTCTCTGGAGTGATGAATCACACTTCACCATCTGGCAGTATGACGTACGAATCTGGGTTTGGCGGATGCCAGGAGAACACTACCTGCCCCAATGCATAGTGCCAACTGTAAAGTTTGGTGGAGGAGGAATAGTGGTCTGGGGATGTTTTTCATGGTTCGGGCTAGGGCCCTTAGTTCCAGTGAAGGGACATCTTAACGCTACAGCATACAATTACATTCTAGAGATTATTCTGTGCTTCCAACTTTATGGCAACAGTTTGGGGAAGGCCCTTTCCTGTTTCAGCATTACAATGCCCCCGTGCACAAAGCATGGTCCATACAGAAATGGTTTGTCGAGATCGGTGTGGAAGAACTTGACTGGCCTGCACAGAGCCCTGACCTCAACCCCATCGAACACCTTCGGGATGAATTGGAACGCCGACTACGAGCCAGGCCTAATCACCCAACATCAGTGCCGACCTCACTAATGCTCTTGTTGCTGAATGGAAGCAAGTCCCCACAGCAATATTCCAACATCTAGTGGAAAGCCTTCCCAGAATAGTGGAGGCTGTTATAGCAGCAAAGGGGAGACCAACTCCATTTTAAAGCCCATGATTTTGGAATGAGAGGTTCGACGAGCAGGCGTCCACATACTTTTGGTGATGTAGTGTGGGATACACTGGCCACTGGGCATTTCTCCAGCATCGTGCCTTGGCATAAACTTGGTGTCATTTTGCTTTGAACAATTTCAACATTTGTTCATCACAATCTGCTCAGAAAGACCTGCTCAACATATAAGGCATGTCATAAAACATAAAAAGAAGTATAGGATGCTGTATACTTCAAAACAGAATAATTATAATGATTCTTTTAACTTTGATTAAAACATTTGACTAGTCATTAATGCAGTTTTAGAATGCAGTAGTAACAATCTATGTTGTTTTTGAAAAATTAACATTGATTTGAAAATGTGAATAGAAGTCCACTATATATTATAACAGATATTACTTTGGGATCATATGTCATAATCTAATTAAATTAAAACATTCGTTCAGATTTTAAATAAAATATCCCTGATCTTTGTCTTCAATAATATTTTCAGCAGATGGAGTCATTACCGTTATGCATTACACAGAAGAGCATTTTAAAGAAAACAGATAGATATGTGAAATATTTAGCCTAAAGTAGGCCTATATTTAATATCATCTTGCTTATTATTAGGCTATATAAAACAAATATACATCTTACAATTCATTAACATTAGCCAATTATACACTAAATACATTTTCAAATTAAAATTACCTATAATGTCACAAATATTACATATAAAAATATCACATCGATATTTCTGTAATTCGATGGCTGGTGTTTTTTTAATGAAAGTTAAGTCAATTTGTATCAAACAACACTGAAATTGTAAATGAAATTGTATTCCTTTTTAATCATGAAAATAATCTCAATCATTATTTAAAGGCTAATTTAATTTGACAAGAAAATAAGATACTCGAAATGCATGTCAAACAACCATACCTTCAGAGTAAAATGTGTGGGATGCTCAATGTATAGGCAGACGAAAAGAGAACGTATAGGTTGTGAAAATAATTTCTATTGGCTCATGGTCTCCCATAGAAACGGTGATGCAGTTATGAAGGGGCTGAGTTTGACACCAGCTGAGGCGGATCTCCAACAAGATTACAGAACACACAGGGTTGGAACATAATTGATGACCTAATTGCAAAACAGGGGAACGACCGCGGGTACGCGCGCCAATGAAAAGTTTCCTTGTTATCGCACCAGATTCCCCAACCAAACGCAATTGATGTGAGCAGAGGTGCATACGAGCATTTCTTTCCCCCTGTCCCACCTTCACACTGCACTTATCCACCTTTAGTACATTTTTATGAATGATTACATCATTGGATACTTCGGCTACACCACGGACTCACCTCGGCACATCTTTCCTGAAGTCTAAACGCCACCAAGACTTCTTCAACCACAAGCGCACTTGGAAAATACTCTTAAAAACTTCAAATTTTATTCTAACTGACGCTGAAGTAAACCACAACATGTCTATCACAAGTCTGAAGTCTGATTCCGAGACGAATAACAACGTTTCCATAGAAGAGGAGGTAAGGACTTCGGTGTTTTTTACTTGTCACAAAAGTTCTGTATCATAATGACTTTGTTTGGAACCGGTTGTGAGCGTGCCTACGAAGTCTAGTCTGGAAGAGATGCAGAGTAACCTACATTGTTTGTTGGCGACTTAATGTAAAACTGATTAAAAGGCCTTTGCAAGAGAGAACTGTGTGAAGTTCTCTTTAGATGTGGTCTTCTCAACAAAAAGTCTTTCGGTTCCATTGGAATCTCCGAAAAGGGTGTGCCTCCGTTTTTGAATGGACGTTTACATTTTGTTATTGAAAGTAACTCAGGATTGTTTATTTTTATTTTGTTGTCTTTTTAAATTAGGTCTAAAGTAGATTATCATTGTGCACGTGAAATATTGGTTAAGACTATAGCCTAATTGCAATGACATTTGGGCTGAATTTCAGTTTCAGTTTTTTTTTGCTTATAAAATCTCAAATCTATTCAATTTTAAATACAATTGTAGGTTAGGCTTCATTTAAGAATTTTAACATTTGTTTTTCAAATCTGCAGTAGGCATATGAATTTATTCAGGTTTGTCTGTCCTGTCACTGTATGGACAGACCTATATAATTTAATATACTGCTGATGAACTTCAGCTCACACTGCCTGCACCCTCTAACAGAACCTGAGACTATTTTGCCATAATACACATTTCGGATTGTGATCTGTGGTCCAGTAAAGAAATATAAAATATTTCCAATCTAGCAGTGTAAATACATTTTTTATTTTTTTACTGTCCTCTCTGGTCTGGACTGGATAGATCTACGAAATCCACCAAAGTTGGGTAGTTAGGCCTACAGCAAGTGGATGGATTGCCAAAAGGACTTCATAATTTCCTGTTCTTAAAAATTTATTTAATTTTAATCCAGATTCCGTCCATATACCTTATTAGGTTTTATTGCCTTTGCGTTTGCCTTGTATTATTTAGGCCCTGTAACCTACACACTTGACAGTATTTAATTAACCTTAAACAAACATTAAATTGTTAATGAAACCATATTTTTTATGAAACCATTAAAAATCATAATATGAAATCTGTTTACTGTTAAGTTTATCTTCTATTCCCTAGTCAGATGTTCTAATTAGTCCAATGAGTTTGTCTAGATGGGACGGGTCTTACAGTACGTGCCATAGACTTACATGAGAGTTCTGTCGCCGGAGAACCTGAAATGTTGGAGCCGGGTTTCGGAGACGCAGGGTCAAAGGAAGGAAATGGTGTCACACTGTGAACTGTTGTCTGCCGCTGTTCCCCTGGCAGTCCATTGTGCTGCACGGACCTCCCCACAGAGTGGGAACCCAATGGCCCTTCTGTAGGCCTGTTTATTTTCCTCAGCCACTGCAGGGTCCAATGGACAACATTATAAGCCATGTTTGTGTTGAATTCACATGTGGAAATCTGGCCCTTTTTCCCCTTTCACTAAAGAGATGGCTGCATTTACACAGGCAGCCCAATTCTAACAATTGTTTCACTAATTGGTCTTTTGACCAATCAGGTCAGCTCTGAAAAAGATCTGATGTAAAAAGATCTGGTGTGATTGGTCAAAAGACCACTTAGTGGAAAAAAATATAAGTTTTGGGCAGCCTGTGTAAATGCAGCCTGAGTCATGAGGGGCAGCACACCACTACTTTGTGCTTAGATGGGCTGAAATTTGAAATTCTTCCAGTTCTAACATTTTAGGTGGTGTTTATTGTTGCCATAGTACATAATGCATATGCTGCATATGCTGCATGTTCAAGGATTTGGGCAGACAGTAGCCTAGTCATTGTGGTGTTGCAGTACTATTAGTTTGGTCAAGGTACTAGTTAGCGTAGTGTTGGCCAGTAGCGCTCCATTGTCTCTATGAAGTGAAATGGTATGGGTGGCCCCGTTGAGACGAACCCACTATCCTGGCGTTGCAAGCGCCATGCTCTACCAACTGAGCTGTACAGGACCACATTTCCATAGTCTTCTCTCATTTTCATTCTTGATTCTATTAAATTGTCTAAATATGGGTTTTCCTATCAAATAAAAGCATTTTAATCCTATGCTCTGGCCTCAGTTTTTCAAAGTCTCTAGTTTTATTTCGCCTGTCAGATATGATTAAATGCACAGGAGCCCTGTAGACTGTTTTTCATTGAGTTTTGTTTTCCAGGTACGAACACTCTTTGTTAGCGGCCTGCCGGTGGATATCAAACCTCGTGAACTGTACCTGCTGTTCAGACCATTTAAGGTAGGCATACTCTTGGGATTAGTTACCGAGGCGATGGAAGAATTTGGCCTCCATATTTTCCTTGTTGTCCACTGCAACGGAGTTCAAATTAAAATAAATCAAAGGACATTATCAGGAGTATTGTGTTTGTAACAACCGCACATGTCAAAAGACAGCTTCATCGTGTGCCAATAACGTAACTACATTCTTAGCTGAATCTAGTCCCTTTAAATATTTCAACGTTTTTGCAGAAGCAACTGCCCAAATGGTTAATTATATATCTTGTGACTATCATCTTACAATACCATGGAGGACTCCAGAAATATTGAAAGTAATAATGCTACCCCCCCCTCCCAAAATGGAAGTGGTATCCCTCACACATGGATGGTCTTGTGGAATGTGTAAATGAGTAGCACTGCTATTGGCCAACTATTCTGGTGACCTGACTCCCCACCAGGTCAGGAAGATTAGGATTCTTCCATTTCCTTTAGTGTGTGTGATTTGGGCCAAGCTTTCAAAGCAGTTTTATGAAATCACTGAAACCAGGCCGTTCTCCTCATGTTGTCTGTTTTCATAGATTAGATTCCATTGTATGTATTTGCCATAGACTGGCTGTAGTCTATACTAACTGCTGTTATATCATTCTGTATATTGGATCTGAAGCTTGATTTTGGCAATGGACCTCACCGCTGCTTTTCTACACGCAAAGATAGGGTCTGTTTGGCTTTTTTCCCCCAGAACACACAAAAAAAAAACTAAGGCCCACATGCGTTTTAATGATTTGTATGAGGCAAAGGAGATGGGATTCAGCTGCCTCTGTTATTAGTTGTATGAATTTAGTGTTACATTTGTGTTGAAGGTGGTTTGGAGTTCTTGACAGGATTGAAACATTCCTAACCTCACATCAGCTTAAGTTGTTTAATTTCCCATGTATGTATATCAGGATTAGAAGATCTTCTCATCCGTCAATACCAGTCAGGCCAAACTCCCCTACATTCCCCAGGAATCTGACTCATCCCAACATCTAAACCAAAGATTTTGTGGCCCATTTTAAAGCAAAGACTAAGAATGATTCACATGAATAGTAATTTACTGGTTGTTGAACAGACTACGAAGTTCTAGCATAGTTCAGGAGAAGTTTGGAGCATCAGTTAACATAAAAAAATACTCAGATCTGCAGAGTAAAATAAAAGTTTCCTTTAAGATGAGACCGAAATACATAATTACAGGTCTGTGGAGATCTCTATTTTCTTTTAGCAACATACCTATATGGTTAAACATGTTACTGTGTGCTTAATCATGTGTATGACAAGCCCCCTTTCTATGCAGAGTACCAAGTGCATGACCCCCAAAATTCAAGCGCCATGTCTAGCTTGTGACTTCATCGTTGTTAATTGGATGTTTTTTTTTTTTTCTTCTTATAGGGTTACGAGGGTTCATTGATTAAGTTGACATCAAAACAGGTGAGAAGCTTTCTGTTATTGCATCAGGGTCTACCTGAGGAGTACACCACCTTGGATGAGAGCAGAATTGTTCTGTTTTCCTATCACAATTTGGGTTGGCTGTAATCAAAACGTGGTACATAGCTAATTTAATGTAGGATTGCTAACATTAGCCTACTTAAACATTTTTCAATAGGTAACAACCTTCCCATGCAGTTGTCATGCATTCGTCTAAGATTAAACCCATATGTGGTTTACCTTCTGTGAAATGGTTTCAAACTGATTGGAAAAAGTGATACTTATTTTTTGATCCATCTGCACTCGCCTTGTCTAATGCATTTATGATTCAGTCACACTGTATTCTGACCATTTACCTGAAGTGTACTTGGCCAGTGTTCCTGTGCTAACCTGTTGAGGTGGAAATTAGGGACCCTCTGAGTGTTCTCTCCTCTCTTCCAGCCAGTTGGGTTTGTCACCTTTGACAATCGGACTGGAGCCGAAGCTGCCAAAAACGCATTAAACGTAAGCATCAGACCAGGTGGACAGTGTTGACCGTATCTGTGAATTCCTGCAATGTCTTCATCCTCCCTGGACACAAGGACTTTGCCCAAAATGTGTTGCTTTGTTTGTTCTTTCTGTGGTATATACCCGTAGCTACACGGTGAAGCCTGCATGTATTGTTCTTTATAACATCTTCTATCATTAGAAGATTAGACCTAAAGGTGGCATACACGATCATGACGTAATCGAGTCTTACAAAACAGAACTGTCATAATGCATTATATACCAGCAGGCTTCAAGTTAAGTGTTCTAACCTGTAAGGTATGGGTGGAGGTTCACTGCTGGGCTAACGGATCTCATCTGATCACTCAAACAAAGCATTTTGTCTCTTACAATTCAAGGGCAGGGCCATTTTTGGAAACAGAGACCAGAATCCTGTAGACTTACGGTAGTTAACCTTGGTATAATTGAACACATCTTTCGTAATACGGTATAGCTCTTCTAATTTGCATATCACTGCTTAGCCATATAAATGTATAATTATAGAGCTACCTAGGTCGTTTTTTTTTTGGAACACCTTCTGTAATATAACCTCTTACTGTCACACTGTAGCCACATTGGCCGTATCTAACACAGCTCTCATAGCATAGTCTTCCTCATGGGAACATCACAGCCTGTATCTAACACAGCTCTCATAGCATAGTCTTCCTCATGGGAACATCACAGCCTATATCTAACACAGCTCCCATAGCATAGTCTTCCTCATGGGAACATCACAGCCTGTATCTAACACAGCTCTCATAGCATAGTCTTCCTCATAGGAACATCACAACTTATAGCCACATAAGCAGTCTCACTCTCACACACCAACATACTCACCTGCATGTGGGCACAATGCTTAGGGCACAGAAACACAATCAGGGTCAACCACATCCAAGACCAAGTCTTTCACAGCTTCCTCTCCTCGTCTCCTTCTCTCATCATGAAAGGGCTCAATATGGTGGAAGCAATCGGCTGAATACCTATCCACACCCTGCGCCCTTAAGTGGTCATGGAGAGGAGACTACTAGTGCCCTGTGAGACTACAAAAAAAATATGTATCCTTCCACCCTTTCCTCTTTGATGTCATCACTGATCTGATGTGGTTGGATTGGTCAAGACCACAGGGAAACTTAACTTTTATTATCCAGTCACGTATAGATCAGTGGTTACCTTAATGAAGGTGGGAAACAAGGATGCATTGGACAAGTATTTGAGCGGGACCAACGGAGAGGGGGTCATGTAAGGCTGTTGAGACACTTGCCCTAGGCCTAGACTCACCTAGGCCACCTCCTTTACAATACTGTGTCCCCGTCCCGTCTCTCCTCTCAGGGCATCCGTTTTGACCCTGAGTGCCCCCAGACCCTGCGCTTAGAGTTCGCTAAAGCCAACACGAAGATGTCAAAGAGTAAGCTGATGGGCACACCGAACCCCACTAATATCCACCCTGCTCTAGGAGCTCACTTCATTGCACGGGACCCATGTAAGTTGTTACGGCTTCACAACACCACTATAGCCTCTTCCCACTCTCACCACTGTGCCAATCCTCAGTTTCTCCCCCCCTTCTCTCTTGCTTGGCGCGTTGCAATAAAACCCACAATTGGGTGAAATAAAGACTAACTCACCCGCCACATGCATGTGCCATCGGACTGTAGAGCTAGTTAAAAACATTTTTATTGAATCTAGAATTTCGACGTTATCGGTGCTAGTCTGACTAGACTGCAGGCGCCTCCTCTTGCCCATGCACCTGCTTGTTGACCCTGGGTGAGGGGTGGCACTGGATGGCCCCGGCCTAGTTAATGACCTTATGGATGTTTTGGGTTGACTTCTACCGGTGTTAGTTCTTATATTGATTCAACTTAAAGGCCTACAAAGCTTTGACTGTAATTGCAGAACTTTGCTGAATAAGTGGGGTCTACTCTCAGCACATGTAAATACTCCATACTTTATCAGAAATATTCACCCAAAGAAAGTAAGACAATGGCGACGTTCCCTACTTTAACTTTACAGTTCACATGTACTCCATAGAAGATTCAGTAGGGTTCTGAGTACAGTGTTCTAGTTGGTGTCTATTTCAGCTGTCATTCAGTTAGCAGCCTCTAATCACTACTGGTCATGTAAATAGGGGTATTTGCACAGATAATTGTTAAACCCAATACTGTGTTCCCACCTTTTTGCCTCCTGCATGTTTCCAGATGACCTGACGGGGGCAGCATTGATCCCAGCATCCCCGGACACGTGGACCCCGTACCCCCTGTACACCACGGAGCTGACCCCTGGGCTCCCTCACGGCGCCTTCACCTATCCAGCGGCGGCTGCTGCTGCTGCAGCCCTCCACGCCCAGGTACGGACCAGCCGCTTTCCTTTCCCCTTCACTCGACTCACTGCAGTTCAGTCAGGATGGAGGCCAATAGGCCCTTCCTTCTGCTCTTGACATCCTCCCAGCGACTCATTAGCCCAGTACCAATTCAATGCCATGCCACCATCCTTAAAGGTTGACTCGGCAATATGACACATCGAACACGTTGGTGTGACTTTGGAATTGTTGGCTCTTTTGCACACTTCCTTGAGGCATGTCCACTGGAGTGAGCTAATCTGGCAGTCTTGGCAGATTATATATTTTTTTTCTGTGAACAGCAAATTGACCCGCTGTGTATGATGTCATATAGTCTACCTTTTTAACTCTCTGTTAAGCTTCAAAGCGACTTATACCACAGAGGAAGTTATTTCTGACTGAATAGAATTCTTCTCTATTCTGTACTCTAGCATCAATTACTCTGTTCTCTACTGTACACTAGTGGCAGCCATTCCCCTGTTCTCTACACTAGTGGCACCCTGTTCTCACAGCCCCTCCCATTGATTCTCACCAGGGAAGAGGCCCACTGCTCCCTAGGTGTCTGGGCCTGAAAGCTGAAAGTGTAACTGGAGGCTTTAATCCTTCCACAACTTCAGAGTTCACGTCCTGCTAAGTCAGTATGCAGCCTCACACGGTCGGGTCATTCGGGAGAGGAGACCATAGAGATCCTATTCAATTACTTATTCTAAATCTGTGGAGGAGACACTCCTACCCAGTGGTGAAATGGACTTTACTGACTGAGGGCAACCCAGGTAGGGACGTCTGGGAACAGACTGATGGACTTATCGCCAGCAACAGTTTACACCTGGAATCCAGGGGCAACGTTCAGTAGGAAAACATTGAAACGTTGCGGCTAGAAATATCAGATGTAATTCCGCTACATGTCAGAGGCATGTTTGTTCTTTATATATTTATATCCAAATGTTTGACAAAGTTTTGCCCTGTATGAACGTGTCCCCATTCTAGGGGGTTCCACCACTGTTTCTACCTTCGAGTGAGACTGTCTTGTGAGGAAACTAGCAAATTATAAAGAAGCTAGCTATGGGACCCTTCAACCAGCCTTTCCATTGGTGTGCTGTAGAAACGCTCTCAAACACTAGGTGAAGTCTTTCCATTGATAGCTAATTGCTGTCTAAGTGCTGGTGTAATGGTACAATGGGCACTGCAGTAGTCAGGCCCAGCAAGAATAATGGAAACGGTTTCTGACACGGGTTATTTGAAGTTCAACGTCAAGCTAACTTCCTTGTGTAAGTTATGAAAATAGTGTTACCCTATGAAATGGGCAGTGATTGTGGACTTTTTCCTTTTGGGCAAAACTTCCTCAGAGAAATGTGTAGTATTTACTGGGAAAAAACAGTCGGTCATAACTACCTTCTTTGGAGGTGCCAACTTACTGTCTACATCCTTGCTTGGAACAGAAGCTTTTCTGTTAGAAATGCAAAGGAGAGGGTTTGTAATTGACTTCTGATGAAGGATCCCTCAAATGGATGAATGATTAAATACACTGAACTTGGTATAGTTATCAAACCACCAATAAATTGTAAGGGCTCAAAAACCAAAGCTTACCTTACATTTATCAGTAGTTCACCTTCTCATGGTCAATTCTTTTTTTGATGAAATCCTAAGGCAATAACTCTTATACAAAGTGTGAACTGTTGCTCCTGGCGATTTGTACTGTTGTATGGTGTACCTTTTCTGACCTCATTTAGTCCAACCAAACTAGTTTTACCAGAGGTGTATGGAAAGGTAGTCGTCACTCAATCAGTTACTTTTTAAGATGGAAATGTTTAACACATGGAATAGCGTGCTTGTGTCATTTCTATGAATGTTACATTGTTGTGCATTGTCATAATAGAGCAGCTGTGACCCACATTCCCATGGTCTTTGAATGACCAGGGCTTAAAGGGACAGTTCATCCAAATCTGTTTCTTAAATGCTTTTCAATGGGTGAGAAGACTTCAGTCCACAATTTTGGATAACATTAATTTCTTTCCCTTTCAGTCTAAAATCTTGTCTCCTACTGTCCTGTTGGATAATCTCAGGTTGCGATCAATTTTTATTCTGTCTGACTTTGGTTTCTTTGTCCTCTCTAGATGCGCTGGTACCCTACTCAGTCTGAAACTAACCAGCCAGGATGGAAGTCCCGGCAGTTCTGTTAGATATTTAGTGAGTATATTTATCAAAGGCTTTTAAGAACATAGTCTACGTTACATTAAAATGATTAATAATTACTATCTTTTTGTTGTCTAATTTCCCACTTTAGATGTATTCAGGGAACCAGACCTTCTCCATCCAGTTGAAGGGAGGTTTTACTGAGTTCATAATTAATTGAATCAGGTTTATTTAATGGACATGTGCATTACGGACCTATTTATGTTCTCTGGATTCTCTAGAGGGGTCTGAACAGACAACACCTTGCCATCGACAGATTGAGCTGATGATTCCTTTTGGCAACTATTCCGGTACCATCTTAGCACTTCCAAACCTCACGTGAGCCAAGTCAACGCCATGGGTCATTATTTGCTGAAGAAAATAACATCCTGAAGTTCTACATTATAAAGCTACTCCTTGGGTTATGGCTCTGAGGTTGGAGCTGAGAGTCATTGCATGTTGAAGTATTTTTTTGTCATGAATTAGAAAGAGTTCTGTGACCTTGTTTTTCTGAGCGCTTGTGTGCCCTCTTTACCCTAGAGTCTAGACGATGAATCCCCTTTGCTTCCTGTGTATTCCTGGCTGTACCTGTGAAAGGTGGACTGTTGTGTAGATGGCTCCTCTTGCATGGACCTTTTAGAATGCACCTGTAGGTTCTGACAAATCCCAGTCTCTCCTAAAAATATCAATGTCTATAAAGAGTATATTTGAGCAAATGCGAAGTACAAGTATTTTTGTACTTTTGTTTAATGTATATTTATGCTAATTTTTTTTGTGCTACTAAATAATGAACCTGTGTGTTTAGGAGTATTTTGTGTTTTGGTGTTATTTTGATCTATAATCCTGTTTTGAGTACTTTAAAGTGCAATGGTATTTGTTTGAGGGAGGTCTCCTGAAATACTGAATTCTAAAAGTGCTGTAAAATGCAGATTTTTCTGAATGTGAAACTAGACTACAAACATTTGGAGGCCATTTTTAAATGGCCCAGCAGGATTAGTTGGATGGAGAAATGTACGTTTGCAGTTTAGAAAATGTTTGTCTCTAACTGCTGAACATGAGATGAAAGACTGTTCCCGTTTTATGAATTAAACAAAGTGAATGCATTTGTTTTCTCTTATTGAATTACCAAGGTCTAAACTATGCATGTTCTTTCGCTGTGTAAGCTATGGCTTTGCTGACTTGACTCCACTTTACAGTACATCAGTGCTGAATTTGATGTTTGCGGGTCAATTAATCATTTTAAATGCACTTTTGTATTAGTCTTTGTATTACCAGTAGAGCTGACCTACACCACACACTCTGCTCTCTGAAGATGTTAAGTGTTTCTGCCCAACCAAGCATGGCTTCTCAAGGGACTGTTAAGTGGTCATTTTCAATAGAACCAGCTGCTTATTTACGTTGGGTGACCCACTGCTGTGATTCTGTCAATTTTCATGGACTGTTGTGGCCAAAATAAGAATTATTACAGTATTTAATACAATTTTGGCCTAGGACTAGTTAACATTTTTGGACCCCAGGAAGATTAGCTATATCATTTGAACTATGACAAACTATAAGATCTAATAAATAATTTAACATTAAAGCCAAGATGCTGACTTATCAACCCAAACTAATCAACATAGGGTAGACTTGATAGAAATGAAAGTAGTACCAAACTGCCTTACTTGGCCTGTTCATCACATACAAATATTGGTTGCAGGCACTCATGTTCCAATAACTCTAGCTATCAAATATTTCTGCAGCATAGTGTACAGTACCAACTGTACACAACTTTGGATGTGGTCTGATTCATTCTATTTGAACAATAAGTGTCTAAATCGTAATGTTCATAAAGAGCAAAGAATCTTGCACATTACAGTAGCTTGCCCTTCAGGGCACAAAAGACCTGTGCTTTTATGCAAAAGAGTTGAATTGACAGGATATCGACGACACCTGCTGTGATATCATGCACGCTATGGATTAAGGACAGACCGGCGCTTCGGTGGCCATCTTCTGCACCAACCAAATCTGGAAGAAAAAACGTAGAGCAGGTCGAAAACATCTTTGTCTTTCCAAATCATAGTATTGTAATCAGTGAGCAATGAACAGAATGTTATGGTAGGTCATTCAAAATCTGGTGTTTTTGAATGAATCTAAATGAAATTGTATTTTGTAGATTTGTAGCTTAGGCCTATTTGAATTGGTATGTTTGTAAATGGATAACTTTCACAACAGTGTATTTGATGTTAACAAGTGTAACAGATTTAAAGACGTGCAGATAGTTTTGCTCAGTTCGATACACTGTTACAATATCAACAATGAACTGACATACAGTACTATAACCAAATAATTTACCATTATGAATAAATCATGATTGAATGATAAACGGATGGATGGATTAATCAGTTATAACTGTATTGATCCCTTGGGGGGGGGGGTTAATGAGTTAATATAACTATATTGATCCCTGGGGGGGGGGGGGTTAATGAGTTAATATAACTATATTGATCCCTGGGGGGGGGGGGTTAATGAGTTAATATAACTATATTGATCCCTGGGGGGGGGGGGGGGGGTTAATGAGTTAATATAACTGTATTGATCCCTGGGGGGGGGGGGGGGTTAATGAGTTAATATAACTGTATTGATCCCTTGGGGGGGGGGGGGGGTTAATGAGTTAATATAACTGTATTGATCCCTTGGGGGGGGGGGGTTAATGAGTTAATATAACTGTATTGATCCCTTGGGGGGGGGGGTTAATGAGTTAATATAACTGTATTGATCCTTTGGGGGGGGGGGGTTAATGAGTTAATATAACTGTATTGATCCTTTGGGGGGGGGTTCATGAGTTAATATAACTGTATTGATCCTTTGGGGGGGGGTTCATGAGTTAATATAACTGTATTGATCCCTTTGGGGGGGGGGGTTAAGGTGTCACAGGCTTATACAACAACATAAACAAAAAACAAATTACATAAATTGTTTTTATCAGTGCTGTATGAACATGTATGTTTTTTTTGTATCATTAGATACTTGTTTGAATAGGTTAGACTAGAGGTTGCCCCTATAATATATCCACTGAAATGTCCCTTATGGTGACATCCATTGGGGGAAATGTACATGTTTCATACCCAGATAGGCAGGTTTACATGGGGAATGTTTTGGCATGGTGGTCAATGGCCAACAGTCTGCATTCGAAAGGAATAATTTTATTTTTTTATTTTATTTCACCTTTATTTAACCAGGTAGGTCAGTTGAGAACAAGTTCTCATTTGCAACTGCGACCTGGCCAAGACAAAGCAAAGCAGTGTGACAAATAACAACACAGAGTTACACATTAAACAAACAGTCAAAAACACAATAGAAAAATCTATATACAGAGTGCAAAATGTAGTGCAAAAATGCAGTAAGGTTAAGAGGTAGAACAATAAATAGACTATAGTGGTGACATAAATTACAGAATTATCATTATTAACACAGGAATGAAAAGTGTGCAAATTATGATGTGCAAATAGAGATACTGGAGTGCAAGATTAGTGAAAATAAACAAAAAAAATAAATATGGGGATAAGGTAGTAGTGTGGGCTATTTACAGAAGGGCTATATACAGGTGCAGTGATCGATAAGCAGCTTTGACAGCTGATGCTTAAAGTTATTGAGGGAGATAGGAACCTCTAGCTTCAATGATTTTTGCAATTCGTTCCAGTCATTGGCAGCAGCAAACTGGAAGGAATGGCGACCAAAGGAGGTGTTGGCTTTGGGGGTGACCAGTGAGATATACCTGCTGGAGCGCATGCTACGGGTGGGTGTTGCTATAATGAATAGTTTCAAGTTGTATTTGTTACATTGCACAAGTACAGCACATGTACAGTGAAATGCTTAACTTGCAAGCCCTACCTAACAGTGCAACAGTGACAATCAGAACAATAAGTTATACAGGTATGCATACACATCCATGAGAGAGGAACAAGGGCGCCATCTACAGGTACACAGTAGATGTGTATACAACAGCATTCGACTAACAACAGTTTGAAATAACAACCATTTAAAAATACACTTTCCCATTTCAGCTGGCTGCCTTTACTGTAGGCCTACATTGACTATCAACTCCAATTTCAAATATCCTTGTACTTTGTAAAATCACAAGAGCAAAATTATCCATTCTCAGACTCAATTTCGGAAACAATAACTTGGCCCTGACTCTTGACACACGTGTGTATCTAAGGATTGGCTAGGTCTAACCTTCTCAGAGCATATTGAATATATTAGACTATTGTTAGTATTAGCATAAGATTATCCATCAACATACATTATTGTTTAATTTAATTTCACATATATATTTAATTGTTTCCAATTTCATAAAATGTTTGTTACATGTCATCTTTTGGTTGAACCATAATGCATAATAAGCGTCATCAACAGGAGGAACATATTGTGTGTACGCTGATAAACTGTAGAAATAATATATTCAATTATAAGACTTCATATAAAATATAATTGTTCATACGGGCCTGAGAAGTCAATATTAAAAATAAAAATAAAATGTTTATGTAACCTTTATTTAACTAGGCAAGTCAGTTAAGAACAAATTCTTATTTACAAAGACGGCCTACCCCGGCCAACCCTGTGCGCCGCCCTATGGGACTCCCAATCACGGCCGGATGTGATATTCAGACCACTAGGGGTCAATGTTTTTAAATAGCATATCCAGTAGGACTCCCTCTGTTGTAGTAGGATCTCGATGTTACCTCCTCTCCTTGGTAGAGCAACATGTTCAATGCCTGTGTATTTGAGAGAGGTGACGGGATGGTTAGCGTCAACAAAGTGAGCTGCTACTGGATAGTCAGTGTACTTACACCTGATTGAGCTGCGGTGTTCAGCTATGTGTTGTTTTAGTTGTCTTTTCGTTTGTCCTACGTAGGCTTTCCCACGTTAACAGGTGATGAGATAGATTACTCCCTTTGTCTTGCATGAGATGATACCCCTAACAGGGATTTTTCGACCTGTATGTGGGTGTCTGAAGAATGATGTTGTAGTGCTATTGCACTGTGCACATGAGCCACATTGGTAGTTCCCATTTGGAATGGGTGTCTGAGTGGACTCGTGGGGCAGGTCAGATCTCACTAAACTATCCCCAATATTGCGACCACGCTTATAGACCACTAGTGGGGGTGTGCAAAAAAAATCCCTGTTAGGGGTATCATCTTCAAATGAGATCTACTAATGTGGCTCACGCGCACAGTGCAATAGCACTACAAAAACATTTAATTACAAAAAAGTAGCATTACAAAATACATTTAAAATGGCTATAAAGTATACATAATTTAGTATCAATAATTATATGTGGACATTGACTGTGATAGAAACACGATGTTTTTCATAAAATTGCATACTGGGCCAATTTACCTAAAAAGGAACATTGCATTAATTTCCTGCCAAGAGGTTCCGCGGTGACTGAAGTACAAGTGAGCAAATGTTGCCGTTCTCTTACATTTAAAATGTAACTAATTAGCATTTATTCTGAGGGAGTTTAACAGATTATGCTATGTAACATTTGTGTCATTTAAATTAACCCACCGTTCCTAGACCGTCATTGTAAATAAGAATTTGTTCTTAACTGACATGTCTAGTAGAATAAAGGTGAAAAAAATGACGTCAGTGATATTCAGTTCAGAAAGTCTGAGCTCTAGAAAGAGGCCGGATTTAAACAATCACTTAAAATGGCTCCTTTATTAGACTACCCGTGCACGTTCATCCACTGCCAACATATTTTCAGTCGTGAATGGAAATAGACATATTTTACACAAAACACCAAAAAGGGTAATGGCATTTGGCGATTGTCATTAGGTCAGAATGTATGCCTCCACTGTTGTCCGCGCAATTCTTCTTCTGTGTGCAATTTTTAAATAATCGGTTCAATGGCATACATCTGGTGTATTATAAGCAATTACTGGCACCAAAACATTATTCACACGAAGATACAATTTTTTCCATTCACTATAATAGGGGATCCTGTTTTCTGCGAACAATGCATTAGGTACCTCATTCTGCATTGAACTTCCGTGGCTTCAATGAGCAATGAGGGGTCAGTGTCCTCTCCTGGCCATTTATGGTAAATACTATATTCCCACTTGGTTATGAACGCAGGGTAAGTACTTCGCAATGGCACCGCCCAAATCACCTGATTGGATAGTCATCCGTATCATTGTGGCTAATTGTCTACGGCTGCATTCATAAGTATGACCTCGACCTGAGTTAGTTGTTTGAAACATTTCTGTTAGACATTTCCTACCATGGCGTTTTCTTTGGTAAGAAAAACCCAACGAATAGTTGTATTTTCTCTCAATGTTTTTTGTCTTTCAAACAATAATTGTAGCACATGAAAAGCATATAGGCCTGGAATACAATTACAAGTTGGCCGCTGCTGCTAGCCTAATAGGTTTAGGCCTAAATATATCTAGAATGGACAAAAAGCCAATATCGTGACTTTTTGGCCTGGAAATGAACCTAGTATATGTATTATCCAGGGTGATCGATGTACCCTACAAAACCATATATTTCGAATGTAAAACAAAAACCTTACATTACTTGAATTACATCAATGTGATATTCTAAAAAGTTTGTTCTCTTGTCATTTCTAGAGAGACGAACTTCGACCCCATGACAATTGGGCACCCGAATCTCCGGCCTTGTCCACTTGCAGTAACGCGGACATTTATCGTAGAATGAACACCATGCTGGGCAACTCTCTGGATTTTACTGGTGTGTGCACCACATCCAGCACCAAGGGAAAACTAGACATGCTCCTGACCGGTAAATCTTTCTCACTGCACCTGTAGATTGAATGACACATCTGTATGATTGAAGTCAATTGCAGTAAAGGGAAACTATTAGCATACTAAATATAACATTTGTTTTTTTTACTGGCTACAGTTTTGTAGTCAACACCTCAGGTCTTTGTAATAATTGTGGGAACAGCTGATTCATGCTGCTCCTTCTGCAGCATTGCAGCACTTGTAGGCCAAGCTTTCCAGAGCTTGAGATCTTTGCCAAGACTCTCATACACTGCAATTCTACTCTGTATTTAACCTGATTTTATTTTTTCAGTTCTCACTAGGTCACCCAGCTGGGTCACTTTGTAGTTTCTAATGAATTGATAAGATATTTGGATTCTAACTTGTAACATTGTTACACTCAAAGTTCTTAATATAAAGCTAATGCTGAAATGCAACCTGGTCTCAGAACATTTAGTGTTCTGTAAGTAAATCCAAGACATTCAATTTAGAATGTTGCGTTTTGTATGGTATGTATTAATTTGTGGATGTCCATTACCTATTTCAGATGTTGTGAATTACAATTTGTATTATGTTACTAATTTGCTAAATGTACAATATGGGTTTCATTTCGGCATTAGCTTTATATTAAGAAATTTGAGTGTCAAGTCAACTTTATTTATAAAGCACTTTCAAAACCATTAAAACGGACCAAAGTGCTGTCCATGAGTAATAAATAACTCAAGTTACACAGAAATTACAATAACTCTAGAATACACACTAAAAAACATCAACACATGACACCATTAAATCAAACGTATAATCACTCACAGTTCTCAGACCCATTCAAACGTCATAAGCTTGATGGAATAAGTAAGTGTTACAAGTTAGAATCCAATTATCTTATCAATTCATTAGAAACTACAAAGTGACCCAGCTGGGTGACCTAGTGAGAAATGAAAAAATAAATCAGGTTAAATACAGAGTAGAATTGCAGTGTCTGAGAGTAGCTACCTGGCTAATGTTATCTGGGTTAGGGTTAAGTTTAGGAGTTTCATTAACGGGTTAGGGGAAGGGTTAGCTGACATACTAAGTAGTAGTTGAAAAGTTGCTAATTAGTTAAAATGTTGAAGTTGTCAGGTGAGATTCGCACTCGCAACCTTTGGGTTGCTAGACCATCGCGTTATATGCCCACCCATCCACCTCGACCAACCACCTCAAGTAACATCTGTCTTATGTAACCGTACCAAACACGACATATCATACTCTTTGCATCCTGGATCTAGTCTGAGACGGGCTGAAAATGTCTTAAACGTTTATTTGTATGGCTTCAGTTCAGTTGGCACCAATGTTTTTTGACCAACTTCTCATCCCTTATGAACCTTCCATACCACTGTGTAACCAGACTTTATTTTATTTTATCATAGACTAGTAGAATTGGTTTTATGCTGGAACATTTAAGATTTTCTCAATACAAGTCATTTTACAATGTTGATTATGACTTTAACATTTTATACCGGTTACAACAATCCCTCATCAATGAGATTGGGTGTAAATGATTCATTGTAAACTCTGGCAACATTAATCCAGCTAGAAACAAACCTTCAATGATGGCCTATCCCCTCCACCCAACCACCACCCCTCATCTGCCTGGAGTTGCTGTAGCTAGCAGTTGGCGGCTGTCCAGCCCTGAAGTGCGATGGGGCAAGCTGGCAGTGCAAATCACCCTGTCCTCCTACTTCTGATCAGTCAGCTGCTGCTACTAAAGCTTCTGTGTGTGACACTGGGAAATCTGGGAGGGTGAGCCAGCCAGCTCAATACATCAGGGATTTCTGCTCTGTGCCCCCTCGCCTGCAGCTAGCATACTACCACACCCCTCTCTCTCCCTGTCACTCTCTCTCCCTCCCTCTCTCCCTCTCTCTCTCAGCTCACTCACGAAACTAGGCTAGAGCCACTGTTAGCAGCAGAAGCAGCTGGCTACCACCGCCAACACTGACAGACGCTGTGCCGAGGGAGTTCTATCAGCCTGCGAATATCTCCGACAGGAATTTCATTACCCAGTTAGAGGAGACAGAAGGGGGGTGGCGGTGGAGCTGATGTCATTAGCAGGCGGGTGCGAGTGAATCAGCAGTCGGGTCACATGCTAAGTCGGTCAGTGATGCAGATGGAAATGCATGGCTGTTGCACCGGGCACAGTCGCAGCAGGTTTGCCCCCTGACCACCATGCAGGGAACGGTTGCTATAGTCTGACTTAATTTCTATCAGTAAGATTTAGTTTTTGAGAAGGAGAAGCCATTTCACTCGACACCCCCTCCCTTCTCGTGTCCTCTTCCCTCAGGCAGATGCAGGGTGCCTAACTGTTCATTCGCTCTCCATCTTTCTCCTCGTACGTCCACAGACCTGCAGGAATCGGAGCTGGCTGCAGTGGGCAGCAGGATGCTCTTCCCCAGCAACAGTGTTGGTGGCAGTGGAGGCTCCCACCATGAGGGCTCTTCCAGGGGCCTGCCAGATGTCAACGACCTGGGCCTGGGCCTCCAGTCCCTCAGCCTGTCCAGCTGGGAGCGCCCCTGGAGCAGCCATGACACGGACACACACCCCTCCGCTGCTTCCCAGGCCCACACCAGCTCTACATCCAGTGAGTACTGGAATACTTCCTTTTGTAATGAATACGGAACTATACTGTTGACAATGTGTCAAATGACGTAAAGACAGGAAGTACATTAACATAAAGGCTGTCCTGCTAGTTCTATTGTACTGCCTGTTCCAATGTGCTGGAAAAGACTGCTAGTTACTAGTCTGCTACTTCACATTGGATATAGTGAATACTATAGCCTAGGTAAGTTTTTGTGGCGTTGTCAATGTAACTTGTTCTGGCTTTGAGACAGTATCCTGCGTTATTAGTAATGGCTTCAGTTCAGATGTTGGCTTCTGAGTTTGGTCTGTGTTGAAGTGTTTTAATGATTTGATACTGAACTATTGTCATCCTTAGATTTAATCTGTTTTTATATGGCTGTTGTAGAGAATGATGTGGCAGTTTTGTCTCTGTGAACCTGCTGTATGTGTGTGTATGTATATATGTGTATATATATATATATATATCCCCAAACAGGGTGACCCTTTCCATCAACTTGTTTCGGATATTCAATAGGGTCCAAGTTCTGTATTTTCCCTTAAGGATGAACGTTTGTATGTACTTGCTTCAAGCACCTTTTTACTTAATTATTTATTGGGGAATATTCTATTCAGTATTGTTTTACATAATATCTCATTCTATGTTTTAGCATCACAACATATCCATACCAGACACAACCTTGCTAACTGCACTGCCCTGAATGGGGCCTTTAAAGTGGGCCAGTCCAGTCAGATTCCCTAGGCGCCTCATGTTCAGCCTACTGGGACAGCTACAGACCCACAGTAAATATTTGCCGTGGTTGTCAGCTGATCCAGTCTGCATCGTCAGACCAGCCCAGCCCTATGATCGGGCTTGCCTAGCTCCTTACAAACAATGAAGTTAATGCCGTAGGTTAGTAACCATGCTAGTTGTTGTGATGGGGCATTAGAACTATAGTTTCATTATGGAATGTTGCATAGCAACTATAACAATACATGAGTCTTTTAAGCTTGCCTAGTTCTCTGGTTTTTGCCTTATTGTGTATTCTCAATCCTTTCAGTATCTTGGTACCAGTAGTTCAATGGAAATTATTTAGTCATGCATTTTAAAATGGCTGTGCTTGGCTAATCAGCTGAAATGCAGAGTCCGTCTAGTCAGTCTTAGAAACTGGCAGTGTGGCAGAATTCTTCATTAATTCTGGAATGGACAGACGGCAACTATGCTAATGCTTGATGGGTTATCAGTCAATTGCTCACTCGAAAGCATCCATTTTGTAACCAGTTGATAAAAATGGCCTCCCAGAATATGTTCCTGTTGAGTGTGGGCCCTATAGCATAGTGTGGATTCCCTATACATTACAAATGGGTCACATAAAGATCATATCAGGTTAATTTAAATATCTGCTGGTTTTATTCTCTCCTAATCAGGGAGCTGTGGACTGTGACCAATTTGAAATTGATGAACTAACTAGCAGGTAGAAAAGTGTTAGTGCTGGTTGATTTAGCCTTATATCAGCTTCAGCCTCTGATGCTGCTACTTGTAAGATCTGACTAAAATGATGTTATGGTGTCAGTGCTGGACATGTTGGGCAGTCCCCTGGGCCAGATCCTGGGCAAGCCCCTTGGCTACAACCCCCCCAGCGAGCCCATGGGCACGGCAGCTGACTTCCTGGAAAAGTTCCCCGGCATGGCGCGCATGACTAGCCGCCTGGACTCGCGCTCCTTCCTGGATTCGCGCTCCAGCAGCCCTGTAGACTCTGAAACCAGCGGCTTCAGCTCTGGCTCGGACCACCTCTCTGACCTGCTCGTAAGTATCTGTGTATGGGGGGGGCGTACGTTTGGAAACTTCATGTGGTTTTTGAATTGATGTATGTCAAATGTATATCACCATAAATTATATTTCACTCATGTTTGTTGTGGTTTAGATATTCATGTTCATTGTTGAGGGTTAGACTTTTAGTTTGTTGATCAAGGTCATATCACATTTTGTTTTGCTACAGAGCTTTCTGCTGATCTGAAGGAATCTCTCCTCTAACCCTCTTCTTCCAACCAGTCCTCCCTGAGGATCTCTCCCCCCCTACCTTTCCTTATGTCCAGCATGCAGAAGGACTCTATGAGGCTGAGCTCTCTTGGCTCCAGGCTGGACTACCAGGACCACGGCTCCCCTCTCACCCCACCGCCCAGTGCCACCAGCTCTGCCACAGCCTTGTCCCGCCGCTGGCCCGGGGCCTCAATATGGCCCAGCCTGGACCTGCTGGAGACGCCCGACGACCCCTTCAGCATCGAGAGGGAGGCCCGTCTGCACAGGCAGGCGGCTGGTATGGGGCAACAATGCTAACACATTCGGCTTTCTTTTTAATTTACACATCCTTGTGTGCTACTGCTGTTAACCAGCTCAGTCTTGACTATCCCTTCAGCTGTAAATGAAGCCACCTTCACCTGGAGTGGACAGCTGCCTCCCCGCAACAACAAGAACCCTCTGTACTCTTACAAGGTCTTCCTGGGAGGAGTACCCTGGGATATCACTGAAGGTACAGCTGCTTGACCGTTTCCATGGCATTACATTTCATCTTATTTTAGTATAGACTCAAACCTGGAGAGGGAGGAACAATGTTAAACAATCTTGAATCCGATTGGTTCACAGAACATTTTCTGTTGAACTAACCTATTACTGGCCTTGGGCACCTTCTGCTGACCCTTTGCTCTTCTCTCCAGCTGGTCTGATCAACACCTTCAGTGGCTACGGCCCTCTGAGTGTGGAGTGGCCCGGTAAGGATGGCAAGCATCCTCGTTGCCCTCCCAAAGGTAATATGCCCAAAGGTAATGACAGGCTGGTAGGATATTTACTCTTCCTTATGGTTCTAAGGTGGCACAGTGGTGGGCACGTAGTGGGACGGTGAGTTCAGACACAAGTGTACTTGGTCACTCAATGGTTCCAACAAACACGTGGAATATTCTGAGTTTCTTGGTCTACCATGTTGTCATGGTGATAAGGAGTTTGAGAATGCTGCTCACCTTATCGGCTTCAGAATGGAGGTCGGAGTGGATTGTACCACTTGAGGACTCACTAACAATTGAGGATAAACAATGAGCAACACTTCCTTACTGGAATGTCTTTATTCACGTAAACCATATTACTACACTTGACCCCTAATAGACTAGCAAACTCACTACGTCTATCAGTTAGCCTGGTGTTCAAGCTCTGCTGTGCTCTGTTGTAGGATATGTCTACCTTGTGTTTGAGAACGAGAAGTCTGTTCGTGCGCTGCTCCAGGCCTGCACCCAGGACCTGCTCCACCCTGAGGAAAACGGAGAATACTACTTCAAGATGTCCAGCCGCAGGATGCGCTGCAAAGATGTGAGTGGGTGGGGAGGGGGGTGTTCTAGTGACCGCGGCCAAGATGTTTTGACACTGCGGTGTTCAAATTCTCTACCTTTAAAATCCCCATCAAAATACGTCTGTTTAAACTAGAGATCTGCAAACTAGTCTCTCGACTCGTCTTATGGTACCTGATACAAGTTTAAAAAAAAAAAAAAAGTTTATGGAGCTAGTTTAGTGCCTAAAATAAGAGGTCAATAGTTTCCAGAATTTTCATATCTCTGATATAGGAAAGACACTTCAGAACAAACTTCCTTTAGATTTTTTTTTGGGGGGTGGGACTATGTTTCATGTAGTTATTCAATGTGTTTCTATGGGCTAATGGCAGGAATGCCAAATTCAATGTTGCATCAAAAAATGTGTAATATTTTTGATACTTAAATCAAATGGCTAAATGATCCTTGGTTATGACCTTAAAAAAATCCATATGTTAGCTTAGTAGTTCAGTGCTACAACAAAATTGTGAAACATCTGGGGTCCCTGTAGAGGTTTGCGAAACACTGGTTTAGTTTAAAAGGGCTCAAGTATTTAATGTTTAACATAGGATATCCACAATCAAACATTTCACATAACGTGAAATGTTGAGGAAAAGACACTGATGGGCTATTGCGACATACGTTTTCTCTCTGATCCCACAGGTGCAGGTGATCCCCTGGGTGATCTCGGACAGTAATTACGTGCGCTGCCCCTCCCAGCGCCTGGACCCCAGCAAGACTGTGTTTGTGGGCGCTTTGCACGGCATGCTCAACGCGGAGGCCCTGGCCAGCATCATGAATGACCTGTTCGGTGGAGTGATGTACGCTGGGATTGACACAGACAAGCACAAGTACCCGATAGGTGAGATTCCTCATTACTGTTGAAAGACTGGCGCCAACTAGCCATGACTGTAGGATTGTTTTGGTCGATGTAGCATTATTGTGAATGTCTATGGGGTGTGTTCTGTAACTGTCTGAAATGCAGCATTCATTAAAGGTGTAATGTACATTGACTGGTTCTGCGTTGCTTGCTCTTTTAGGCTGGTATCTGGTAGAGCATTTTGTGACAGCTGCGGAGGTAAAAAAAGGGGTTATAAAATTTGAGAAGTGAAATGCCTATTGCTGTCTGGGTTTGACCTTGTATTGAAGACTGGCTGGTTCCACTCAAGCTTTTTATCCATTAGAGGGGGTGGTAATGGTATCAATCCTTCCCTTTCCCCTTGAATCTCATAATGTACAGGGTCTGGGCGTGTCACCTTCAACAACCAACGCAGTTACCTGAAGGCTGTGTGTGCAGCATTTGTGGAGATCAAAACCCCCAAGTTTACAAAGAAGGTAAGAGCCTAATGCTTTCGACTACACTGAACAAAAAATATGAATGCAACAGTCAAGTCAGTCATTAGGCCCTAATCTATGAATTTCATGACTGGGAATACAGATATTAGTCTGGTCACACCTTTAAAAAAATGGGCCTCACAATGAGTCTCTAGATCTCATCAGTATTTTTGTGCATTCATATTGCCAATCAATAAAATGTAATTGTTCGTTGTCTAACTTATGCCTGCCCATACCACAATCCCACCATGGGGCACTCTGTTCACAACACTCGCCCACACAATGCCATACACATGGTCTGCGGTTGTGAGGCTGGTTGGACGTACTGCCAAATGCTCTAAAATGATGGAGGCAGCTTATGGTAGAGAAATGAACATTCAAGTCTATGGCAACCGCTCTGGACATTCCTGCAGTCAGCATGCCAATTGCATGCTCCCTCAACTTGAGACATCTGTGGCATTGTTGTGACAAACTGCACATTTTAGTGGCCTTTTGTCCCAGCACAAGGTGCACCTGTGTAATGATCATGCTTTTTGATATGCCTCACCTGTCAGGTGGATGGATTATCTTGGCAAAGGAGAAATGCTCACTAACAGGGATGTAAACAAATTTGTGCACAAAATTTGAGAGAAATAAGCTTTTTGTGAGTGTGGAACATTTGAGGGATCTTATTTCAACTCATGATACATGTTGCGTTTATATTAAGTGTATGGCATTATCATTGAATAATTATGCCCTTCTCTCAATGGTCTGAATACTAAGCACTGTGATAATGTCCCTTTGTCAGGTTCAGATTGACCCCTACCTGGAGGACTCCATGTGCCAAGTGTGCAGTCGCCAACCCGGGCCGTTCTTCTGCAGGGACCAGGTGTGTGATGGCATTGGTTTGATGTGAAGCTAGGAGCACAACTCTGTATTTATCTATCCACTAAGGCCTCCTACTAAGCCTTTATTCAGGCAGCCTACTGTAACCACCCTGGGTTTATAAACGCGGATATCAACTCTGTCGCTTGAGCATGCTTTTGGGGCAGTCGATGGCGCGCTGGACTTCAGGTCAGAAGGTTGAGGGTCCGAGACCTGCTCCCTGCCTGTTTCATAACAGTACGATGTGTAAATGATTAATGGTGTAAGTGATAAATGTTTAGGAACATCATGCATGTGCACACTCACTACTACCAGTCCTGCCTGTGTTCTCCCAGGCCTGCTTCAAGTACTACTGCCGCTCCTGCTGGCACTGGCAGCACTCCATGGACCTCCTGAGCAACCACCGGCCCTTGATGCGCAACCAGAAGAACAGGGACTCCAGCTAGAGCAGAGGAGTCAGCGAGGGGGTGGAGAGAGCCCCACACCTCACGGGTGAGGACACACAGCGGGCGTCCGCAGAGCACGAGTGTCCAGCTGCTCCCGACACCAGGGGCACCATGGCACTCCCACCAGGACTGGGGGAGAAACACTGTAGAAAAGTCTACTGCTGCACTTGCTACTTTTTGCTGTTTACTTGTTCACATTGGCACTATGCACAGTGACCTTGTTGGGATAGTCAGGGGCCCCCACACTTCCTTATGCAGTTTCCCTGACTTGTGGCCAGATGAGGATGGTTCAGGCCAGGGTTCAGAAGTAGATGAAAATGCCTTGATTTTTTTTTTTGTCTTAAGTTCTTTTGATTTGTTTTACATGCGTTGCATATTAGAGTGATCATGCGCGTCTCATTGCCATTCATTGGTAGATACCATACAGTGCCTTCAAATTGTTCCACCCTTCCCCACCACCCCCAGTTGGCTTACTGTTTTTCCTGTGCAAGCCAGCTGGTGTTTTTTACTTTGGAAGATGAGTTGGGCTTCATTTAACCAGTCGCATTTCAGACATTTTTACGCAGTTTTTTACTAATTTGTACACAAACGGTTTTAAGTCATGACAAGGAAATTTGGAACCGAATTCTACCTGGCGGCTTTTTAATTTTTCCCTCCCCTTGGTTTTTCCTCACCCCAAAGTATTAGTCTGGGGCTGGTGGTAGATTTGTTCTCCCTACCGATGTTCTACTGCAGGGGTATGCAACCCTGTTCATGGAGTGTCGCAAGGTCTGCAGGATTTTGTTCAAACTAGGCACTACACCTGACCAACTGAGCTAATTGATCAGTTCAGGGATTTCCGAAATTCAACTCAACTGGTCTTCCAGGTCAGTTAAAATCCAAAACATGAAGTGCCTGCGGCACTCCAGGACCAGAGTTGCCTACCCGTCCTACTGAATGGGCACAAATAAAGGTGTTGAAGCATTACTTTGCTTGTATTGTTGGCCCAGTTCATAAAGCCTAACGTTGCTGGACACTGCTTCAACTGGGTTTCCATGTTTTTCAATCAATTGGATGGATATTTACTGAGACTGGAACAGACATTTGACATTTTGATTGTAAGTTACATAGTTTTATTGTTGCACTTTTTTTAATTTGCACTTTAGGAGAGGGTGGCAGTGATTTTTAATCACTTTTTGTACATCAACAGAGGGGCCGTGAGCCCAGATATGAACAGCTGCGTGTTTCCTGTTGAATGTAGAACTTCCACTTTGCTAAAAACGTACCAAGAGCTTGAGTAGACCTAACACAGCTTTCTGACCCCATTGCCTTCCTTGTTACAGTTGGATATATGCATATTGAGCTGTGTGCCAAAGACAAAGCGTCTTTTTTTCCCCCATCAAGTTATTCATGCTGAGCTCGTCTTAGCCCAGCTGCTTTTTAGAGTTTTGAAAGTCTACCTCACTGTGGTCTCTTTGCTGCTACTTACTGATGTGGATTATGTTCAGATTGGGCACAATAAAGGTGTTTAAGCATTACCTGTTGCTTCTGGTCTTACTCGTATACTAGAATGTTCTCTGATTATTTCCATTAATAGCTCTTGGTTTAATCACAAAACCGGATAGCAACCTCTGTCCAGTGAAGTCCACAAAGCATATTGCATGTACAGTAAGTTGCATGGTCAAGCAAGTTCATGTTTCTGACCACAGTTACTGCAAGTCGCAAAGAAAACAGGAGCTGCCTCCATTTCAACATCAAATCACCTCTGCTTAGACGAATAGTGACAACTAAAAGATACCAAAAACTATTTAATAAATTTGCAAACCTTCACTTGAGGTATTGTGTGTAGATTGGAGGGGGGAACGATTTAATCGAATTTGAATTCAGGCTGTAACAAAATGTGGCATACGTCTCAAGGCACAATTTGTTACAAGTTGCTGAAAAGGATACCAACTAGGAACAAAATCTCAAACCTTCCTCAATATTGTAACTAGCACTTGTCCCAAAAGGGGCAATACCAGACACACTTTCCCTGTTGTATACCTGGAGCCAACATGTCCTTTTGTTCTGGTCTTATCCGCATTTTTAGACCGGTGTAGAAGATTAAAAGACATTGCCATGATTGATCAGAACTTCCTGACCACATCCAGAGGTTGTCGGGCACACTTTGTCTGGATATCTTTGAGTGTGTTCAGATCTGGGCAGTGAAACAAGTCATACCAGCCTTAAATCACTGTCAATTTGCATACAAGGAGGGAGCAGGAAATCTGGTCACAATGTGGATGGATAAAATGAATAATATAATTTATCGACATGTCTGGAAATGTGGTCACAATACAATGTGGACAAGATCAGGGCATGTTGGCAACAGGTATAAATTGGGCTTCTGGGTCAATATGGGTGTTGTCAGAACACCCTGGTACAAAGCATAGCATGTCATTGATAAGTGTTACATGGGATTTGGCTAGTTGTAATGTAGCTTCAGGTGTAATTACTCTAAATATTTACCTAAATCATTGAGATACACTCCCGGTCAATGAGAGAGCCACTTGACATGAGATGCATCCTTCGGGTGTTTTCACTTCTCTGTATTCACACAGCCCTTGCCTTTTGAATGAGGACAATTCTTCTGCCAGTTCACTTCACCTTTTGTTTTTAGTCCTCTTTGCATTCACATTGCTTTGTTTGGAAAGGAACATTCACTCAATGCACTCTGTTTTTACAAAGTGCAGGACAAGTCATTCCATCAGAACGTCTTGTCGGACAGCTATATATACACAAACCTTATTTTTTGGACGCTAATAGATTGCATTTAGTTAAATGCGACAACTAATCAGAAGATACTATTAGCAACATCTAATGCAGACTAAATAATGCTGCTATTCAAAATTGTACCCAATCTAGGCTACTACTGCCCCTTTAAGACCTAGAGCTGATTTTGTACCCTATGTTCTGATTCTCACCAAATACTTAGCCTATAGATCAAATATTGCAAACAAAATAATCTGAACTAAACATTTTGGGCAACCACTAATCAATATCCAAAACAGCACAAGAAAAGTGAGGGGTTATAGCAGGGGATACAGTGTTGCAGTAGTCTAGTGTGAGGGGTTATAACAGTGTTGCAGTAGTCTAGCGTGAGGGGTTATGGCATTGCAGTAGTCTAGCCAACCTTGGGAGCTTTGTGTTAACGTTGCCCTAAAAAGGGAACCGGACCGAGGAATTTCAGCGAACCGAACGAACATAAATCCCATGCAGCTCTAATCTATACCTCGATTACCTAGGATCATTGAAATCCTAATTGTTTTATTTGAGCGTAAGTATTTCTATATAGCCTACACTTTCTCGCTCTGAACTTAACGTGGGGTGAAGCGCGACAATGATTGCAAGAGCAGCTGCTCACCGATTTGACGGCTCCAACGCAGATCTACCTCACAAACCCACCAAAACATTGGCTATATTTTAGTAATTTAGCAGACACTTATCCTAAGCGATTTACAGTAGTGAGTGCTTAATGATTTTTTGTATTTTTCATACTGGTCCTGCGTGGGAATCGAACCCACAATCCTGGCATCGCAAGCATGCTCTATCAACTGAGCCACAAGGGAGGTCCACTTGCTGGTTAACACATGATCTGATTGAATCCCTTAGCCTTAGTTTAAGATAGTTTACTGTCACATGCGCCAAATACAACAGGTGTAGACCTTACAGTGAAATGCTTACTTACAAGCCCTTAATCAACAATGCAGTTATAAGAAAAATAAATAATGTGACTGTGACCTTACAAAAGAGACCACTACATTGTTTCTTTTCCACTTCTCTTTATTGACAGAGATATGAAATGTGTCTAGACTCCCCTGGGTGTTTTGAAGTTCATGCCAACGGTAGGCTGGGTGACCTGCAGGTTGGACAGGCTGCCGAAGTCCTAAAAGAGGAAAGAATGGAGAATTAGTCAAACAATTCCTCACCTAGCTCTAATGAGCATTACGTTAACCCCAAATACAGACATTCTGAGGTCCATCATAGGAAGGTAACATTGACTGTGCCCAGCAAAGACGGGAAAGCTTTCCAGTGCTCTACTTCAGTGTTGGGTAAGCTACTGTGAAAATGTAGTTTACCAATTACTTGGCAGCAGAAGTTGAGCAACTGTAAGAGAATTAACTGAGACTACAGTGTGAAAAAATATAATTGTATCTGATGTCTATCAGATTTTGATATAACTAAATATGCATTTCTATTTGCCACAGACGATCTTGTGAAATCTCCCTTGTAGTGTTGTTCACAGCAGGAAAAGTACAGAGCTACGAAAATTCTGACAATGTAGTCTTTAGGTCGGGAGCGACTTATTAACTTTCCAATACTGCACTAATCACTAGATAGATAATCACTATGACCAGCCCAATGTGTGTGTTTGCATTCTGCTCTGTTAAGGAATGGCCAGTGTGAGATAGGAGGCTACCGTTGCCGGGTGACACTCAATCCACAAGCACTGGCAAAGAGTAACAGAAACAAAAAGCAATACAACACAGATTTAAAAGTACTGTTTGAAAAATCTTGCATGTTGTAACAAGTAAACATCACGCATTCAACTTACCAGCAGCTTCAGCATCTCCTTGGTGTCGGGATCAACCTCGATGATCTCCTGGTCCAGAGCAGACACCTACAGACACAAACAAAGACAATCAGCTTTACGGATCTCATTGGATCAGTAGCTAGTGTTCTCAAGACAGACCTGAGTATAATGAGTGTCTGAAAGATACAGGGTTTGAGAGGGATAGACGGCCCAACAAACACAGGGAAAATCTGTCAGTTCGTTCTTCCTGCATTATCAATGACCTGGCAACAACCATGCCACAGCCACTTTCGATACAGGTAGCCATCAAATTACAACCTTATAGATATAATCACAATCAGCAAGGACATTTCTCAAGTCATCTGACACAAGATGAACTGCAAGGTAAACCTGAGCCATATATTTAGAGAGATGGGCCAACTGTTCTAATTGTAGACAATCAGTTACATAGCATTGTTTAAACATCCCCCATGTAATCTTATTAAAGTGGGGGCTAACATGGCTACTGTAGAATGTTGTGGTTTCATGTAAATGCATCTTAATGCAGAAACCTCAATGTCCCAACTCTCTAAACGCATGGCTTTGAGGTAAACCATTGAGGACCCCCACTGACCTCAGGGACGTAGTTGTCCCTCCTCTCCCTCTCCTCCTCCTGCAGCTTGATGGAGATGCCTCTGACGGGACCCCTCTGGATACGCTTCATCAGATGGGTCACATACCTAGGGAGGGGACATGCATGGGAGAATACAGACCATACAAAAGGGGTATTTTTCTCATACGATACAGTGAGATTTGGGCTCACATATACCTCTATTTATGCGTAGGAATACTTGGGAAAATATTTCCCACCCCAAAAAAAATCCCATCTGATTTCCTGGTGATTATACAGTCTTATGTCCAACAATGACAGCGATAAGCATGACAGTGTACACTGATGGGTACCTAGAACAGAGCAGTATAGAGTAGACAGAGGTCAGTAAACTAGTGCATGGATTTAAGGCAGCAGTGGGATAACTTACCTCCTGGCATTCTAAACAATAAGAAACCAGACTCTAGTAATCCCATAATCATAGTTTTCAACCAAGGTTTTTGATTGGTAGAAGCAGGTGTGTCACTGCTTAGCTGTAGCAAAAGCCTGCACCCACAGCTGGCGGCTAAGGTAAGGACTGTTCCACTATTGATTTTGGGTGCTAGTAGTTTGAAAGTAGTGCCAGCACCGAGGGGATGAGAGAGTGAGGAATAAAAGGTGTCTTCTCTAAGAGGAGAGACATGACAGACAAGTGACCTAACTAAGACAGAGTCCGTAAAACAAGTCAAACATAAACATGTTTCATGATGTTTGATTAAACAGGGAGGCCTTGCAGCGGTTTACTGACATTGTATGACAATTAACTGACGAGCTAAAGAGGGGAATTTTAACAGTGCCTCACATAGCTCTGCTGCTTGGGGTCATAGACAGCTGGATTTGTATACACTGTATCTCCCCGACTAGTTTGTTTTCCCCGTTCTATACAAGTCACTGAAAAAAGGCTTTGGCTGTGTTTAGACAGGCAGCCCAAATCTGATATTTTTTCCCCCACCAATTTGTCTTTTGACCAATCAGATCAGCTTTGAAAAAAATATCTGATGTGATTGGTCAAAAGACCAATTAGTGGTAAAATATATCAGAATTAGGCTGCCTGTATACGCAGCCCAAGTGGGCACCAACAGACACCACAATATGAGTGTCTCTTTCCAATCCATTTTATTGGCAAGTGGCAACGATCACTGACTATAGTCAAGAACCACTAGGCCTATACCTACAGCACTGGGACAGTTCTTAAACAGATTATGAATGAGGCACAGGGCCTCATGTTGCCAAGACAACCTCTCACCCCAGAAGCAGGCTGGGTCAATTTGGGAAAACAAACAAAACAATGCCAAAAACACTCAGATAATCAGAATAAGGCTTCAATCAGAAAGGCTTTAACCTACTTGTATATTTGCAACAAGAAAAGGGCCAATTTCTTCATGACGGCTCAGGAAGCAAATAACCAACATTGGGATCAGACAATTATTAAATGTACAACAAGCCCAATATTGCAACACCACTCAGTCTACAGTCAGGCCAAATATCTCCGACTTCGACATGAGACTAGAGGTCAACTATCATTGAGAATGAACTGAGCAAAAGCGTTTAAGTATTGAGACAACATTATTCCTTTAAAATAATAGGACTGTTCTTATAACATCTTAAACCACTGAAAAACAGATGTGAACAAACATACAGGAACACAACACATCTATTACAAAGGCAAAGTGTTCTTCAAAGCAGTTCACAACAAGCATATTATGTAGAAGATATCCATGCAGGCTTCAGCTCCAACCAACTGAACCAAGAATAGCAGCTGCTAGACGTAGGTCTACCCTCTCTTTACATTATTCTGTCTGTAAGACAAAGCAAAAAAGGCCCCTGATTTAACAGACAGGGCTGTTGGACGTGGAACTAAGCAGCCTGTCGTGGTCCAGCAACACAAGCTCCTTGAAGCCACAAGATGGTAAGCCTTCATTTGGCAGACTTGCCGTACTGTACTGGCCTGGTTACGAATATGGAACCGTGCTGGAAACTACAATGTGTTAAGAACATATCTGAGCGAACACAGTGCGATTTGGGTCGGCACGATCATGTGAAGGAAGCATTGCTGGTCTGTGGCCTGAAAGTTACCCAAGTTAGTATTGGAGCATTCACTCACCCAGAGATCTTGTTGCGCAGCTTCTTGCTGGGGATGATGGCTATCTCCTCACACACCCTCTTGTTGACGTGGAAGTCACTGCCCAGCCGGGTGTAGTACTTCTCAATGATGACCCTGGCGGCCTTTTTTACCGTCTTGGTCCTGACTCGTCCCTTTTGGGAAGATCATCAGCTTGTTAACGACAGAACCACACCAGGTTCTTGAGACAATGCCTTTAATTACTAAAATGCACTCACATAGCTGTAACTACTACAAAACATCACTGCAATTCGTCATGTTCACTTGGAATTGTTTCAACCACTAACAACTGGTAGCTTAATGCAAACTAGCCCTGCAAGCACAACTCCAGGAACAATATTCAATAGAATATGCACAGCTAGTTAGCTAGCTAGACGCATACTGACAACTGTTTCGTCTCGACAGTTTGATAGAACTCCTTGGAGTCACAAGTAACTGAATTTTACATCAACCAACATTAATTCCTGGCTGGCTAGCAGACATAAAATAACTTAAGTTAACTACACTGGTGTGGATGGCAAAATTGCTAGATAGCTAAGAAGTTAGTTAGCTAATAACATAACTAGCTTACTTACTGCACGACCTGTAAATGCAACTAGCCAGCTAGTTGATATAGTAGTCAGTTCAGCAGTCAGCAGAGCAGACCAGTGTAGCAGACTAGATTGAAAGATCTTGTGCCAGCTACTGGCAACCTAGCTTGCTACATTCACAACATAGCTAGGGAAACGACACAAGCTGGTAAATAAAATACAACAAATCCCCCAAAAATATTTTTGAAAATTTGTCGGATTTTAATTAACACTTGATATGCTTGTAGACGTATGTGGAACTGATCAGAGACAAGGATTGAAACAGATTGTGATGTATTCAATTTTGTCAAATACCCACCATGTTGGCTTGGGCTGGCGGAAAAGAACTGGGAAGGTTGTGACCGGAAGTTTATCTGCGAAGCAGGAAGAAAATACTGCAGACGTTGGTTTTTGTAGCGTTGCAACACTGCCCACTAGTGGTTGATGTCTACCTTTGACACACTAATAACATTTTGTGCATTGCATTTCATACAAAATGTACTTATCCAGTCCACTTTGTTGTGCAATAGGCGCTAAAGATTCACTGTGAGTGTAACAATGTATTCTTACTGGTGTGAAAGTAGGCTATACAATATGTTCAGTGTTTTGTCTACCCCTGATAATTAGGTGCATGACATAAGGCTGTTGTCCCACGTTTACGCCTTTTATTTATTTAACCTTTATTTAACTAGGCAAGTCAGTTAAGAACACATTCTTATTTACAACGATGGCCTACCTAAAGGGTCAGCCCCTGGAGCAAATTAGGGTTAAGTGCCTTGCTCATGGACACAGACAGGTTTTTCACCTTGTCGGCTCGGGTTCAGGTTTTTAACCTTTCGGTTACTGGCCCAACATCGCTAGGCTACCCACCCTATGAAAAGCCTACTTAGCATGCAGGAACTGTTGCAAAAATATATTGTATTAAATTATACAGTTTAGTAGTAAAGTATGATCTTAAGGAGATTCAATTGCATACTCCTCACATCTTTCTCAAACCCCATTGGAGAAAGTCAGAGGGGAGGGACCTCTGGCTTTCTCATCCAATGGTTTTTGAGGAGGCAGGAAGTATGCAATTGAGATTCTCCCATAGGTTGAATGTGACCTGTGAGGATGGATTGACCATGAAAATAAAATATTCTATGGGTGACATACTTTCTCAGCAATTGTAAGATGGCTAATTATAATGTAATGTGACACTGTGTACTGGAACAAAAACTGACCCACACTCAAAAGAAAAGGATGAGATTTTTTATTTTTTTTACATAAAAAAAAGGGTGCAAACTTGAGTTTCCCCTTTAGGCTTGGAGGGAATAAAAAGTGAATTTGTAAGGATCCATGTAACACGTCTCACATGAATCTCAAGGAAAATAGGCCTTTCAGATAAAAAGAGTCTGGTCATTTATCTTTCTGTACTAAAAAAAAACTAAATTATAATCAAAGAAAGAAATCAAAAGACGGGTCCTTCATTCATGAAGCCCTTAACTAGGTTAAGTCATTCAAATACATTTGAAGTAACATTCATATTTCAACACAATAATATTCATAATACAGTTTCTTAAATCATAGCTTTGAAAACAATTGCCAGAGCAAGAGTAGGGGGATAAACTCGTGGTACTTTCCACAGTTTGAACGAAAAACTGCTTTATTTTCTTTCTCAACAGAATCCAACTGAAAAAAAAAATGAAAAAAAAAAAGATAAATGGTGAACTCTGTAAAATGTAAAATAATTAAAACATTGCTGTCATGTGTCACACCCAGACATGTTATACAGCCAACCCACACACACAACACTACAGTGACAGGAAGAAAGTGCCAGAGAACCCCCCCCAAACAAAGACTCGCCATATCTTTCCATTCATTGTTCTCTACACTGCTATAAGGATTTACATGCCATTTTGACACATGCAGGAAATAGAATGGTGAATAACAGAAGACACTGAAGTCAATTGAAAGCAATGAGCTCTGACTGACAGGCAAGGTGTAGTAGTACTGTATAAGGAATTACACAACTGAAATTGGAATGTGCTCTTGGTAGGACTTATCAAGCCAAACAAATGGGAAGCTTTGTAGAGCTAGATTATGACCAGAGAGAATAACTTTGTATGGGTACTTAGCTTTATACGTCCACTTCAGGAAGCCTTGCCATTAAACAGGTAGACATCTGCTCCAGATAAGCCATGCAAATACACACTATAGCAAATATCCATCATTCTAGACAGGCTGTGTAAAGGCAAGTCTTTAGGAAACTAGAATGCACATATCAATTTGTAGTATTCAGGTCAATCAGCTGTTAAAGCCAAAATTGCAGGAAGGAAATTAATTGAAAAACAGTGATACAACACCTGCATTAAGACCAATGTTGACGGTAGGATACATCAAAGTATACAAGTGACGTTCCACTCCAAAATAAAATGGTAGACTGAAATAGAAACGTATGGTTGAGGAGTGAAAGTTAATATAAAAAATGATTCATTGACAAGTGGTTCAATAATGATGTTTCAAATTATGCTATTGCTCTCAGCAACCTCAAGAACACAATATAGACATTAAATAGCTAGTTCCGAACCTCAACGGTCTCTTTCAACATTATAGGTGGGTGAAATAATACATAAAAAAGGTCAGTGGGGCACGAGGTGGAATTCGATCAGAGTTGAAGTTTACATTTTCCTGGCACTGGTGAAGGCGGCGGATAGTAGTCAGTAGGATGGCATTAGGAACAGAAGAGACCATTCTCTGGATGTCTGTCTCACTAGATTCAACAATACTTTATACTTTCAAAGTGAACTGGTGTGCCACAGTATAACTGTGATGGCTATTCTACTGTGGGTCCATTAAAGTAGAGCTTCTCAATACATCCCCAGTAGACACCCAGAGGATACATATTGTTCTAGCCCTGCACTAACACACAATGATTCTAATATTCAAGGATTTGGTGCTGGGCTGAGCAACACTTGATTGAAGTCTGACAGAAAAGCCTACATACATTCAGCAGATGGAGCCATTCTGCTGACATGCTTGATCTGAACTCCTGACTCCATTGTGCAGTAGTGACTGAAGTCCTTGAACGACGGAGTGCCAATCCGACCCTAGGAGGTCACCCACAGAGGTAAGCTAGACCGCAATGCCAACCCCCTCCTTCAAAACACTCATTCAAGAGGCACTATGAGGAAAACCTGTCATTCAAAAAGTATTTTCCTCACCAGTTATGCCCTCAAAGCAATCTCAGAGGGATACCGTACTGACCTTTAAAACGGAAAAGACAACAGAAGAAGTCCAATAGATTTATCATATTCAAGTATTCTCAACACAATAAGTTAAGCCCCAGAGGAACTAGCTCAAGTCACAATGGGGGGAAAAATAAAACATAAAAAGAAAGACTATACAATATAATTACACAAGCATGCCTGCTCATAGAGGTCTGATGAGCCGGTTGGCTTCCCCTCAGGCAAATACAAGCATGCCTGCTCACAGAGGTCTGATGAGCCGGTTGGCTTCCCCTCAGGCATTGTGCCTCCATATGAGACAACCAACCTGGGTCATGTTCAGCAGTGAGAAAAACGTTTTCAAACAGAGAGGTACTACCTGACCTTGTATAATAACACATATTTTGATTACAGTTGCAAAACATTTGGCAACAGTGTGCCCTTCTGAACACAACCATGGTCAACAGGACATCAGCATCCAGCACCCCACCAGGAGGTGACATCACATCATACATCAATGTCCAGGGTGTGTATGTCTGTGTGGGCTTACACACGTCATGGCACGGGAGTTAAACAAGGAGGGGGGGATAAAGCTGTAATTGGTTAAATGTATGAACAGACCTAGCACACAAGGCCGCTACAATTAAGTATAGTAAGCACAACAATCAGTACAGTTCAGGGAATGCAAGGTCTTAGGTCAACAACAGTGGGTCAAATGTAGTGCAGTCAAAAGTCTAGCTTTTTGTCCCTGTCGGTTTCCCATACTTCATGGCTATTTGAAACAGAAAAATACATTTGCTCACATTTGAAATTCACATTGGCTATATATTTTTTTTCAATCTACATAATTACATAAAACCGAAATGCCACGCCTATGGAATTAATGCTGTGAAGAGGATAGGCAAGGTGACACTGTTGACGTCAAGTTTGTTTGTTCAAGGCAATCCTCCATGACACTTGCAAGGAAAAAAATAAAAAGCAATATTGAACTAAAAAAACGATCACCATATACACAGATTTTTACCAGCTACTTTTCAATATCCCTTTGAGGCAATCCCAGGTTTTCATTTGGGACTTGGCATTTGGGATCAATCATCATCAATGGTCTCACAGATGATGCTTTGCATCACAGGTCAAATACACTGGAAACAAGAGGGGCAGAAAATGTGAAAGAGCATTCCCTCAACGACACAGAACATGAGATCATTCTACGAGACTAGGGGCTTACACAGTGTGTTGCAACGTTATGAACATTGCAGATAGAGATCGAACGCACAGCTGACATGGCACTCAATTTTACATGACAATTCACTGACAACCAAATGAACCCTAAACTGTTGCCCCTAGTCAACATTATCTCTGAACCACCCATTCTATAGATACTGTACCACCAGTGGGGAACTGAACTCCACATTGGGTGGTATGTTACATCATTACATTAAGCAGGGGACCATAGATATCCTCTTAGTATGGAGAGCCTGGCCTCCTGAGTCCCCCTCTCCTGGCTCTGTTGGGAACTGGTTTGGTTAAGGCATTGGACAGTAGCAGTAAAGACAACACTCAAGCCACCATCTCCCTCTCTTCTCTCCTTAGCGTGCAGTGTAAAGGAGAGCCCACTTGTTGCTACCATGTGGACATAGTTACAATGAAGTACAAAACATTTATAGAGGTGTGGCAGTTCCAACTGATATTGGTCCATTATTTACATGTAGTCAGTTAGAAGCCAACAAGCTTTCCTCTCCCAGGACTTGTCCCATCTTCTAAATTCTCCCATAGACATTTAACCTTCCTCCCATACATTCAGTGTGTTTATGAAAGAGCAGGAGGCCGATAGACAGTATTGTGTTTCCATTGTCCAGCCCATCAATCAAGCTTAAACTAATTGCAAAAGTCAAGATCCCAATCCTGGCAACAACGGGGCCTGCCAAATATTCCCAAACATTGTGGAGGAAAAACGACTAAATTCAAAAAGGAATTCCCATCGACAGACAGCCACACTTGTAAGGGTGTGTGTGTGTGTGTGTGTGTGTGTGTGTGTGTGTGTGTGTGTGTGTGTGTGCGCGCGCACATCGCCTCATCACTCTCCCGTGGTCTTCTTCGTTGGTCTGAATCAGACTTTATTGATTTTCTCGATTCACAACCTTATTGCGCGAGACTTCTGAGCGATCCAGGTGTGCCGCTGATCATTTGTGTCGCGGGGTGTTCTTCTTACGTTTTCGCTTGAAGAAGCAGCAGCACCTGTAGACACAGAGAGAGACTGGTTAGAGGCACGCCAACACCGGATACTATGACTGGGTCGTGTTCATTAGGCATCAAACGGAAGAAAAAGGACTAAAGCAGTGAAGGGAATAACCTAGACTTGTCCCAAATGTTTTTAAAACGTGCTCTAATGAACACCACCCTGGTAATCTGTTACTGCGAGAGGTAATTTAATTTAGAGGACAAGAGGAAAAATTATGTTACACAAAATGGCTGTGCTGACACAGGCAGCCCAACTCTGATATTTTGCCAATTAGCAAAATATCTGATCTGATTGGTCAAAAGAACAATTAGTGACAAAATATCAGAACTGGGCTACTTGTGTAAAGGCAACCAAAGACTGTCAGTGTGCACAGATTTTACTGGCCTCAAGGGTTAGCAACAATAGCCTGGTCCCATGCCTGTATGTGCTGTAGCCAAGTCTTCTGACTAGCCTTGCCATGCCATTCCTGAATGGAACACTGGAAATGGCATCGCTAGAGAGAGGAACTGACCTGAAGCCAGGTTAGACAAACAGATGTTAAAATGTGTTAGATCCATTCCTTCTAACCAACATCAGAACATCTCAAGGAGTAGAATCAACATGAAGAGACTGACTCTGGGCATTAGAAGAAATAAGAACTACCGTGATGGTAAAAGAAAAACATACACATTATGCCAAGATCCCAGTGTGTGGAGTCAAAACAGTTCTAAGAAGAACCTACAGAGGGCGTCTGAGGTAAAAGGACCAGTGTGCTTAGTACAGTGGTGTGATAAACAACAGTGGTGGAGACACAAGAGCACAGGACAGAGTGAGCCTAATGGGATGACTATTACAGCATGCAGTGAGTGACCAGAGGTCAGCCACAGCTCTACAAACAGTGACTGGCTAAAAATAAAAAAACATTTATTTTTAAAGGCAGTGTTGAGACCCTAAGGAAGTAATTTGCTATCCACAGGTGCCCTGTTAGTAGGTTCTAGTTGATATAAAAAAAAAAAAGGTACCCACTAGCAGGTAGGTTTTAGTAGATATTAAAAGGGTGCCCTGCTTGCTAGGTTAGTCAATATTTAAGGTGCCCTGCTAGCTAGTAGGTTTGAGGTAATATCTAAAAAGGTGCCCTGCTAGCTAGTAGGTTTGAGGTAATATCTAAAAAGGTGCCCTGCTAGCTAGTAGGTTTGAGGTAATATCTAAAAAGGTGCCCTGCTAGCTAGTAGGTTTGAGGTAATATCTAAAAAGGTGCCCTGCTAGCTAGTAGGTTTTAGTAGATATTAGAAAGGTGCCCTGCTAACTAGTAGGTTTTAGTAGATATTAGAAAGGTGCCCTGCTAACTAGTAGGTTTTAGTAGATATTAGAAAGGTGCCCTGCTAGCTAGTAGGTTTTAGTAGATATTAGAAAGGTGCCCTGCTAACTAGTAGGTTTTAGTAGATATTAGAAAGGTGCCCTGCTAGCTAGTAGGTTTTAGTAGATATTAGAAAGGTGCCCTGCTAACTAGTAGGTTTTAGTAGATATTAGAAAGGTGCCCTGCTAACTAGTAGGTTTTAGTAGATATTAGAAAGGTGCCCTGCTAGCTAGTAGGTTTTAGTCAATATTCAAAGTGCCTCCACGGTGAAACAGAAAAAGTAAATTGACAGCATTTTCAAAAAGTATTTTTAAATCAAATTTCAGGACAAAGACTTACTAAAAAGAAAGTACTCAATAGCCTATATTAAAGTCAATGTATGAAAAGCGTTAAAGTGTTATTTAAAGAACAATTAGTAGATATCACCTAACCCTAACCCACACAGCTGATCTGTAGCATCAGTATCAGTGAGAGGATAGTGTCTGAAAAGGCTTTTATAACCCACTGGCCTATATCAGTAGTGGACATATGGATGACTCTTTTTAATCCGTTTTTCCCAGTATAAAAGCAGGGTCCCTTCAGTGTGTACTAGTCTACTACACTAGTTAACTCCACTGGGCCCAGCAGCCTAGGCTGGTCCACTCCCTGTCCTGTCCCATGGGTATAGTATGGACTAGGAGAGAGGGACTCACCACAGGTTGAGCATTTTCACGCAGCTACAGAGAAGAAAGTGTAGAGAGAAAAGACAGATTAATACAGCAGTCGATGGGACAGACCATGCCACACACAAACGCACAATACAGGTGGACACAGAGGGCAGGGTTCAAAGTGTCAAAGGTTAAAGACTCAATGGCGCCGACTCTGTCCTAGAGCTAACTACACCTGTTTAGTTCTAAGTACACTATTCAACTGATGTATAATCTTAATCTCACTCTATTTCAACATACTGTATCACAAGCGCTCATTACCAAGAGCAAGACTTCCAAAATGCGGATGTAGAAACGATTACTAGAGAGTAAGGGAGAGAGGGGAGGGAGAGAGGGGAGAAAGGGAGGGAAAGAAAGAGAAACAACAAGCGATAAATAGAGCTTTAAGCCACATTGCTATGGAAACCCTGTTGTCACATTAATTTAACTCTGTCTTCTGGGACCCTGGCTTTCAACGCAGTGGGATCATATCAAACAGGAAGTCTGTTGACGATGGGAAAATCAAAGGCCCAGAGGAAAACATCATATCAAAAGGGATTGTGAGTGAACAAGCAATGTAGATGCAGAAGCATGGTGAAGTAACCTAGAGAGGAACCAGGCTCCGAGGGCTGTCCAGGGTTAACAGGGATTCATCAGCATAGTGTGACAATCTAACGGAGGTGGGGAACATCAACAGACACTGGGTGGATTAGATTATTTGGAAGGACAACACATTCACTATGTTGGGTATGGTTACAGGGATTTCCTCCACAATTACAGACTAGTAGGTCTATCTCATTTTGGGTAATCCTAGAGATGATGAGTTTTGATATGCTCATTGCATTATAAGAGTTTTAATTTGTTCTTCTCTTGCTGCCATAGGGACACGCAGGACACAGGCTTAGAAAGTACAAAAATCAGGAAACAACACATACAGAGGGGACAGTGTTGGGAGAGACCTACATGGGGGGAGGGGGAGAGAGAGAATGAACAAGACAGACAAGGGATGTATGTGAGAGAAAGAGAGCAGAGGGGGGAGGGAGGGAGGGGGTCAGAGAGAAAGCAGAGGGGGGAGGGAGGGAGAGAGAAAGCAGAGGGGGGAGGGAGGGAGGGAGGGAGAGAGAAAGAGAGCAGAGGGGGGAGGGAGAGAGAGAGAGAGAGCAGAGGGGGGAGGGAGAGAGAGCAGAGGGGGAGGGGGGAGAGAGAGAGAGAGCAGAGGGGGAGGGGGAGGAGAGAGAGCAGAGGGGGAGGGGGAGGAGAGAGAGCAGAGGGGGGAGGGGGAGGAGAGAGAGCAGAGGGGGAGGGGGAGGAGAGAGAGCAGAGGGGGAGAGAGAGAGAGAGCAGAGGGGGGAGGGGGAGAGAGAGAGAGCAGAGGGGGGAGGGAGAGAGAGAGAGAGCAGAGGGGGGAGGGAGAGAGAGAGCAGAGGGGGGAGGGAGAGAGAGAGAGCAGAGGGGGAGGGAGAGAGAGAGAGAGCAGAGGGGGAGGGAGAGAGAGCAGAGGGGGAGGGAGAGAGAGCAGAGGGGGAGGGGGAGAGAGAGAGAGAGCAGAGGGGGAGGGGGAGGAGAGAGAGCAGAGGGGGAGGGGGAGGAGAGAGAGCAGAGGGGGAGGGGGAGGAGAGAGAGCAGAGGGGGAGGGGGAGGAGAGAGAGCAGAGGGGGGAGGGGGAGAGAGAGAGAGCAGAGGGGGGAGGGGGAGAGAGAGAGCAGAGGGGGGAGGGAGAGAGAGAGCAGAGGGGGGAGGGAGAGAGAGAGAGCAGAGGGGGAGGGGGAGAGAGAGAGCAGAGGGGGAGGGGGAGGAGAGAGAGCAGAGGGGGAAGGGGGAGAGAGAGAGAGCAGAGGGGGAAGGGGGAGAGAGAGAGAGCAGAGGGGGGAGGGAGAGAGAGAGAGCAGAGGGGGGAGGGAGAGAGAGAGCAGAGGGGGGAGGGAGAGAGAGAGAGCAGAGGGGGGAGTGAGAGAGCAGAGGGAGTAGAGGGGGAGGGAGAGAGAGAGAGCAGAGTGGGAGGGAGAGAGAGAGCAGAGGGGGGAGGGAGAGAGAGAGAGCAGAGGGGGGAGTGAGAGAGCAGAGGGAGCAGAGTGGGAGGGAGAGAGAAAGAGAGAGCAGAGTGGGAGGGAGAGAGAAAGAGAGAGCAGAGGGATTAGAGGGGGAGGGAGAGAGAGAGAGCAGAGGGAGTAGAGGGGGGAGAAAGAAATGGAAGAGGTTAGAAATAAAGTGGGGATATGAGCTGATGCGTACTTGGCTTCATCTACCACCTCCACCTCGGCCTGGACTGTGATTGGTGCGTTGGAGTGGGCTGCCAGAGGGTCATCGGCATTCAGGTCCCCATTGGTTGAGCTGACCACCTGTGGCACACGGAGAGTGTGTTCATTCAGGTGAAGTCACAGACCATTTCCACATATTCAGCTCATTCAGAAAAACACATCAACCCTCAAAAACAGTGCCAGTACATGACACACACACGCCTGCGATGTATACTGCAAGTAAAACCATCTACTGTGTTCTGTTATAAAATCATTTTTATTAAAATCTTATCAAGCTTTGTCAAGCAGTTTTAGCTTCCCACATTTTCAAGAAATAAATACTCAATTATAAATGAACCTCCCTGAATATTTATCAAGAGGTGTGAGTAAAAGGTGAGTCATAGTGCATGTATTACACCATACATTAAAATCACACTACAGTCGTGGTCAAAAGTTTTGAGAATGACACAAGTATTGGTCTCCACTTGCTGCCTCAGTGTTGATGATGGCAATTTGCATATACTCCAGAATGTCATGAAAAGTGATCAGATGAATTGCAATTAATTGCAAAGTCCCTCTTTGCCATGAAAATGAACTTAATCCCCAAAAAACATTTCCACTGCATTTCAGCCCTGCCACAAAAGGACCAGCTGCCATCATGTCAGGGATGTGTCTCGTTAACACAGGTGAGTGTTGACGGGGACAAGGCTGGAGATCACTCTGTCATGCTGATTGAGTCAGAATAACAGGAGGGTGGTGCTTGAAATCATTGTTCTTCCTCTGTCAACCATGGTTACCTGCAAGGAAATACGTGCCGTCATCATTGCTTTGCACAAAAAGGGCTTCACAGGCAAGGATATTGCTGCTGGTAAGATTGCACCTAAATCAACCATTTGAACTTCAAGGAGAGAGGTTCAATTGTTGTGAAGAAGGCGTCAGGGCGCCCAAGAAAGTCCAGCAAGCGCCAGGACCGTCTCCTAAAGTTGATTCAGCTGCGGGATCGGGGCACCACCAGTGCAGAGCTTGCTCAGGAATGGCAGGTGTGAGTGCATCTGCACGCACAGTGAGGCGAAGACTTTGAGGATGGCCTGGTGTCAAGAAGGGCAGCAAAGAAGCCACTTCTCTCCAGGAAAGACATCAGGGACAGACTGATATTTTGCAAAAGGTACAGGGATTGGGCTGCAGGGATTGGACTGCATAATTTTCTCTGATGAATCCTTGTCCGGAAAACAACTTCTGACAAACTCCAAGCATCGGGGCGGCAGGTAGCCCAGTGGTTAGAGTGTTGGGCCCGTAACCGAAAGGTTGTTGGATCGAATCCCCGAGCTGACAAGGTACAAATCTGTCGTTCTGCCCCTGAACAAGGCAGTTAACCCACTGTTCCTAGGCCGTCATTGAAAATAAGAATTTGTTCTTAACTGACTTGCCTAGTAAAATAAAGGTAAAAAAAAAAAAAAAAAATGGATTATGCAAGAATGGCCTGCCATAAGTCAGGATGTGGCCCAGAAGTTAATTGACAGCATGCCAGGGCGGATTGCAGAGGTCTTGAAAAAGAATGGTCAACACTGCAAATATTGACTCTTTGCATAAACTGAATGTCATTGTCAATGAAAGCCTTTGACACTTATGGAATACTTGTAATTATACTTCAGTGTACCATAATAACTACTGACATAAAGATCTAAGAACACTGAAGCAGCAAACTTTGTGGAGACCAATACTTGTGTCATTCTCAAAACTTTTGACCACGACCCTAAAATGCATTAAATGAAGGGTATAACGTATGACAGTCAGAATACCACACACAGGGGCATTATTTGATGAGGATTTACTCTTTAGGCTTTAATCAATCAAAAACATGCATTGCTAAACCAAGCCAACTCAACCTGCATTCTTATCACTGCACCCAACAAGGATCAACCTGTCAGTTTGTCATTACCAGTCATGACCTGTTATGAAGCTTGCCTTTCCAGAACATAGGGAAAGAAGACCAAAGGCCAAATGTAGGACAAAAGATGGGTGAGAACACAGATACACACAAACACAGATACACCAAATCTCTAGCTCTCTCGCACACACACATCCCATGACTCAAGTATTCCACTGAAGAGTAACGTATGCCATGGACATACTTCTGGTGGACCCTGGCACACCATGTGAAGAAACAGTGGAGGGAAGGCGGGTTGGGGGCGGAGGGGGAAGTGGACAATCCACTGATGGGTCAATGTGGAGATGTAGTAGTGTACCTGCACTGAGCCCCCGTGCCTGTCCGATGCCAGGTGGGAGGCCATGTAGGAGGAGTTTGTCCGACTTGGCTGCACTTCCCATGCTCCCCTCCGGTCGGAAGCTGCCGTCTGCTCAGGGAGTTGTGGTGGTGATAGAGGGGAAGGGGAGTGGGAGGGTGGGTCGGTGTGAGTTTAGGTGGAATGGGTGGGGGCCGGGTGGTAGTGTGTGTGGGGTCGTGTCATGCAAAGCAGCAGGAGAAAGAAAAGGAAAAAGCAGAGATGAATAAAAAAGGCGAAGCAGGAAACTGCATTAGTGACCGAGGGCCGGATACTAACTGGGCGCTGCGCACATTCCATTCAAACATTTGCTTGAATCTCCCCCATTGAAATCAATGGGTGATATACACAAAACAAAGCTTGAGTACGGCGTGCGCTTCCCTGAGTGAACCAGTCATCACACAACAGAATAAACACAGGGCGGTTGACTACATAAAGGATTCAATCAACAGGACTGTAACACATGAATACGTCTCTTTTGGCAGTTTATTTAACAGCATAAGAACGATACGAGTGTCTGCATACCAACTAGCAACACTCAGTGAGTGAGCTAGGTTCAGACAGATTTCCCTTTGTGATGCGACTGTGGTGAGGTGATGGTTAACTTCCTCAAAGCCAGGTTGCTCTCTCTGGTATTTGGCCTGTGTTGAGGAATGCATGCAGAGGTGGCATGTGCAAAAAGGTAGCCACTTATAAATCAAACACTTATCAAAGGGTTCCTTTATGACATGCACAAAGCCACTGTGCACTGGCAAATAAACATAGCATATCAACTCACTTTCGTAAGGAACACAATTATATATTACATTTTGAAACTGGAAAAACTAAAAAAGTTCATCCCAGATATACCTTCACTGCTCCATTAAATGCCAGAAGATTTATACACATGCATCTTTGGCATTATGTGCGTCAAGCAAGCTCCGCAGTATTGCATGCTTAATAAGCTTCGCAGTTGGTGGCAGCTGTGTGATCCAACCACCATTGTTTATTTAACAGAGTAAGAATGATGAGTCTGACTCAGTGGGTTATGGCCTGGAGCTGCTGTGGTACCTCGCCACCACACCCAAGGGACCCACTCTGTAAACCCACCCCCACCACAGATTCTAAAACTTGCTTTTCAGTAAGTAGGTGGAGGAGGAGGAGGAGGGGTCATTGTTGGAGGATGTAGGCTACTATAATCAAATCAAGCTTTATTTATATAGCTATGGATGCAACGCAATGCACTTTACAGGAAAAAAAACTAAACAAAAATGTAAAACTGACATATTTACAACAAACAGAGGATTAAAAAAAACAAAAGAACAATAAAACTGAAAGACTAAAACGCATCCTAAGGAAAAGCAGAGTTAAGTGTTTTATGATCCCTTTTCAACATGTCCACAGTTTCGGTCCCCCTCATTCCAGAGGCATAGTAACTAAAGGGGTAATGCAGCAGCCGTTATGATCCTTGAGCCTTAATAGAAAAATACTGTGTTTAGGGCACTCCCTTGTCAAATCATCAGTGTGGATCAGGGGTCTCCAGAGCCAGTTGAACTGGCAGCTCTGGGAGAGTGGAGATCCAGCTTACCTGATTCCTCATGGGTTGGTGCTGCGAGGGCCGGTCTCTGTGCGGGTGGCTCTCTCTCGTGATGGCAGAAGCCCCAGAGTCCATGTTGACAGTCCCCACTGGTGTTGGCTATTGGGTACAAGAGTAAACCAGTGTTATATTGTAGCTAAAATAGTTAGGCCTGCTCTATGTTTCTCCCTCAATATTAGTCAGTGAGTGGAGTTACATACTATCGGCCTGCCGACCCAGTCGTAGGTGTAATCGAAGGTGTATCCTTTCCGTTCAAACAGCTCTGTGAACAGGGTCCTCAGGTACTCGTAATCAGGCTTTTCAAAGAAATCCAACCGCCTCACGTAGCGTAAATAGGTGGCCATCTCCTCTGTAACAGCAAACACCAGATGTAGATTTTAATGAGTCATCTGCACCGTCGTGTAACGTGAGGAACAATAAAACATCCTGAAACGTCGTCATGGGGCGCCAAAAGCCCTCTCGCCTACATCAAATAGTTTTTTATTTAAAACACCACAGAAAGTGTTGCATTGAAAACAACAGATTTGGATGGAGAAATAGGTAGGCTGTACCTGGGAAGCTGTCACAGAGAACCTCAACCGGAGTGTTTCTTTTCGTGTCTCCGATCTTCTGGTAACGTTCTTTCAGTGTATCAGCCTGTGAAAGACCCACATAAAAATGTTTTTACATCTGTACGTTGCTAGGGAAATCTCAGAGGACCTGCGGACGCCGCACACCTTTAGTCCTTGCCACGGTAGACTCCCTCGGAGGAAGTACATGAACATGTGACCCAAAGCTTCCAAGTCGTCTCGACGACTTTGCTCTATTAACAAAAACAAAAAAAGGGAGTTACTTAAAAAAGGTTGAAGACTTGGTTAGAATGTCCTTAACTTGCTTTAACCCCAACCTTTTTCTGGGAAGCTGCCTCCCTTTTTGTGATAAAACAAGTCCAGGGGCCCTAGTCAATCATAAACCCTGGCTAAGTTATACTTAGTATTTGCAACCTTGCCAACCTTAAATGAAAAAAAAGCCCTTGACAAAGAAATGTTGCCCACTCATTTGCCAAATCCAAGCAGACAAGTTTAAACTAAAAGTATAAACCCCTCATAACCAAGTTTCCCAACAACACTAGCATGCTGACAACGCAGTGTCATTACTGATAACTACCTTTTAAAATTTGCGTAAATCACTCCTTAGAAATTCTTGGCAGACTAGACATACCTTTTCCCAAATGTGTGTTTATGGACATGTACCGGGCCGTCCCGGTTAAGCTCTTGTGCTCCCGGTATGGAATGTGTTTTTTGGTTTCAGGGTCGATGTACTCTTTGGCCAGGCCAAAGTCAATAATGTGGATAATGTGGTCTTTTTTGCATCCTCCCCGTCCGATGAGAAAGTTTTCAGGCTTTACGTCTCTGTAGATTAGGTTTTTAGAGTGCACATACTCCATCCGGGAGATCTGAATAGAAATGGCATGGGACAGTCAGTAACAGAGTGACCTACTGAACTATGCATGGGTACACAGACTAGAGAAATAAATGAATCAATCAGGGTTCACAAAAATACAGGAAATCAACTCTCAGCAGGGTTGGGGTCAATTATAATCCAATATTTTCAAGGGATGAATACATGACTTAAAAAAGCCCCTTCACAAATCATGAATTGGAAAAAAAACCATTTCATAATCACATCTCCTCAATTATCCAAATGACATTGAATTGACCCCAACATTTGAATTGCAGACCAGTTTGAACAAATCTGGTAAATATAGCATTATTTGATATTGGGAACTCACCAGCTGAATGGCAATCATTAGTACAGTCTTTAGTGAGAAGGTCCTGTCACAAAGGTCAAAGAGGTCTTCTAAACTGGGGCCCAGCAGCTCTAGAACCATGGCATTATACTTCCCACAGGGGCCAAAGTAGAACACCTGGGGCAACCCTTCCGCTGAAAGAGACAGTGGGAGAAGAGGACAATTAGAACAATAAAAAGGGTAGCTTCTAGTTATTGCCTTGTCTGCTGACATAGTAAACCCCATGTAGCTGGTCTGACCAGTTCTTTCGGTAGACCATTTTAATTGTGTTACACTCCTGTGGACGCAAACACTGTAAACAGCATGAAGTCCTGGGAATGAGAGGAGCTGTACACTGGAGACTGGCCTTGTTGGGGAAAGCCTAGTGTGTTATTTCTGCCTCGCCTGACAATGATGAGAAAGGTTGAACCCAGATCAGCCAGATGGGAAGAGTAGCACAGACACAGAGGTTCAGAGGTCAGAGACCGCTGCCTGATAGTTATGCACTAACCAGAGGAAAATGAATAGTCTAAATCCAAAGAGCCTGTGGAGATGGATGCCTAGGCACTGTTCATACAGGGTCAACTGACTGCAGTGTGTATGTTGATACCAACGCTCTATGTAGGCTACAGATGCAGGATCTTAATTTGATCACCCTGTTGCAGGAGAACTTTCCTGTAATGCAGGACATTTAAAATTTGTAGTGTATTTGAGGTTTAAAAAGGTTTGTAATTTCCACTTTGAAATGTTCATTTTCCTGCTGTACCAAACTGGCTCAAATTAAGATTATACATCTGTATGCAAAGGTTATGAACCCCCCGCCCCCCCATTTTTTATAATAACAACTCAGTCCAACTTTCTCTTGAAAGTTGTAATAGTAGAATGAACAAGGTGCAATTTCGAAATTGGGTAGTGCATCAGTTTTCCTCGTCATGTTAGTCATTGCATACCTTAGAGATATTTATAAGAAATGTGCAGATCAACTAGCCCATGTCAGCTAACAATGTTTGTAACTTTTTTACCTCTTAGATTTTGTTGTAATGTTTGAATCACTCTAATATGACATAATAATACACATTAGGAAGAGTGGCAACATATGTTAAATAGCAGGAAATAAGCTTTAAACCTGCAACATGTTCTCCGACCAACAAGAGGGGTGTGAACAGTGTGTGTCATGAACAGTGCTTGTAAACCATAGAAATAGACATGGGGTGTTGATGTTCCCCAATGCTGAAAGGGGGGCCTGAGTGAAAAAGTTGGGGAATCAGGGAAAATGTATAGAGTAGAAAGTACAACATTTTCTTTAGGAATGTAGTGGAGCAAAAGTAGTCAAAAATATGAAAAGTAAAGTACAGATACCCCCAAAAACTACTTAAGTAGTACTTTAAAGTATTTTTACACCACTGGTATTGAGCGTCGACGCTCGTAAAAGTCACAAAGAAGTTCATTTGTAGGCTTGGAGTTGATTCTGTGAAAACTCTTAATGAAAATACAAAGCATTCAATTGACTCAGTTAAATATTGCATAGGCAACATTTTTCAATTGAACACAAGTATTTTCTAAAATCGCTAAATCTGTAGAGGTGAATATTCTAAAATGAGCATGTCTGACATTCAATGTTGGCAGTGTTCTCCGTTTTGACAGATGACCAACATTTCCCACAGCCACGAGTCGAATTATAGTATTGGGAAGTAGGCTATTGCTGCCCAGATGGTGACCTCTACAGAGTAGACAAAACAATCCAGTCAAACAATTCAAAACAAAAACCTTACATCCAAACTTCAAGCAAAAAGCTGTATAATGATTTGTTCATTATTCACGGCTAACCCCCAGTAGAGTTTGGTCACCTGAATTAAAAATACCTGAGAATGAACTTAACCACCAGCACAATCACTGCAAACCACTGATTGGTACATTAGAGAGCAATGACAAGATCCAATGACACAGGGAAAGAAAATATACAGAATGAGTGAGAGCTTAATCAGCTAGCATCTACAGTGTCTTCAGAAAGTATTCACAACCCCTGTGACCTTCGCCACATTCTTGTGTTACAGCCTGAATCTAAAATCGATTAACGTTTTGATTTTTATTGTCACTGGCCTACACACAATAGCCCACATTATCAACGTTTTTTGTTTTTTTTAAGCTGAAATGTCTCGAGTCAATAAGTATTCAAACCCTTTGTTATGGCAAGCCTAAATAAGTTCAGGAGTAAAAATGTGCTTAACAAGTCCCATAAGTTGCACTGACTACCTCATCGCTGTACCCCACACATGCAATTATAAGGTCCCTGAGTAAGGTCCCTCAGTTGAGCAGTGAATTTCAAAACAGATTCAACCATAAATACCAGGGAGGTTTTCCAATCCCTCGCAAAGAAGGGCAACTATTGGTAAATGGGTAACAACAACAAAAAAAGCAGACATTGAATATTGCTTTGCGCATGGTGAAGTTATTAATTACACTTTGGATGGTGTATCAAAAAAGAAACGGAATGGAGCTAAGCACTGGCAAAATCCTAGAGGAGTATCTGGTTCAGTCTGCTTCCACCAGACACTGGGAGATAAATGTACCTTCCAGCAGGACACTAACCTAAAAAACAATGCCACATCTACACGAGTTGCTTACCAAGAAGACTGAAGACTTAAATCTGATTGAAAATATATGGCAAGACCTGAAAATGGTTGTCAAGCAATGATCAACAACTAAAAGGGCCTAAAATTAACACCCGCCACCTGCGGGTAGATTTTGACATTGGTGGGTAAGAGAACTACTTCACCAGCCATGTTGGCGGGTGGTCAGGGCTCCACAGTGCGAGCATTTAGCTCACATTTGTGAATAAAAATAGTTAAGTATGATCACATTTATAGTAAAATAAATGCTGCAGTAGCTGTTTTCAAAGTATTTCTGTGTTTTGTTTCATAGCTGGTAAATTAAAATCGCACAAAGTCAAGGAACTACGAATCCTATATAGCCTATTCCACCATGCGCAGCAACACTTCCTGGCAGGGGGCTGTGCACATGAATTTTTTTTTTTTTTTTTTTATAAAATAATAATATCCTTGTGCTCCATGGCTAGTTAGATTGTTTTGTTCAAAAGCTAGCTTGTTTTTCTATGTTTGAGTTTCAACTGCTAGGGAAGAGAAGACAACGCTTCTACTAAGACAATCTCACAGGCACAACCATGACTGAGGCGCACTACCACGGTAACATCCCACCCTTAAAGGAGCATCTGTGATATTTTGGTTAAATTAATCAATATACCACATTACTTCTTATTAGTAATACATTTGTTTTTGAAACATTAAAAAGCATGATCATCAGTTTTTTGGTGTTTTGTTGGTGTAATTTTAGCAGGCAAGAAATCTGTGGCTGTTAGATTTTTAAATCTACCTGTCCCAGTGGCTGGTGGACCAAAACGTACACTTTAACATTTTTTAAAATGAATAATAAGCAAATGTTGAACAATCCAGGTGTGGAAAGTTGTTAGAGCCTTACCTCAAAAGACTCAGCTGTACATCTACATTGCTTGCTGTTTGGGGTTTTAGGCTGGGTTTCTGTATAGAACTTTGTGACATCTGCTGATGTAAAAATGGCTTTAAATACATTTGATTGATTGATAGATTAATTATCGCTGCCAAAGGTGATTCTAACATGCATCGACCCAGGGGCTTGAATACTTATCTAATCAAGATAGTGTTTTATGTTCATAAATGTATTACTAATGTTAGAATTTTTCTAACATTATATCACAAATGACAATTATATCCATATGAATCCTACTTTGTAACAGAACAAAATGTGGAAAAAGTCAAGGGGTGTGAATACTGCTGTGTCAGTGGCCAATTAGCCAGTTTTGTAGGTTGCCAATCGTGAAACAGGAGTAGGCATTGACATCTCGGGTGCTCGCGGGGAGGCAAGGCAGGAGTGAAAAACCAAGTGGCACCATGGGGATGAGCTGTGAACAAGGGCTAATAAGTGGCTTTAAGCAGGACCTCCTAGTTCACTGCCAAGAGGCAGAAGACACAGGGTGGAATGGATTTAGATAACTGGGATATTTTGATCCTGCTGCAGAATGACAGTTCTGTCATTGACATGTCATAATCAAGGAGACAAAAAGACAGGTCTACCTCACCAAATCTAGTTTGTCAGGCCTAAAATATGAGTGACACAGGTGGCCAAACACACCATTAGTGCAACGGAAGCAGACTTCATCCATGCTGGACAGATGACTGAGAAGCCTAGGCCTTGAATTTATGGGGAGGATTGGATGGCGGGAGAGCGCTTTGATGAACCATTAGTATCCACTTTCAAGCCATTGAGCACAGCTGATATTCTCATAATCTCATAACATCGCAGCACTGTGCTTGTAATTCTGAACAAGGTGCTCCCGTACTCTACTCATGGTATTGAGATGTTTCACGAACCAAATAAACATTTCTATCAATTGTGGCACCATTGAAAAGATATGGTTCTACTATCTACCATATGCCAACCATGCCTGACAACTCAAACTGAATTCTTCCATTGCTCTATGTTCGCTACATACTTCAGTCAGACTGCCATCATTAAAGCCATTTGTGGGGATGTCAAAATGAGGGCTGTTAAACAAAAAAGTAATCAGCGATTAGATAATTTCTAAACAATCAAAGCATTTTGCTACACCCGCATTAACATCTGCTAAACACGTGTATGTGACCAATAAAATCTTAGCATCAAAGCCAGTAAAACATTATCAAAATGCTGCTTCATTTATTTTATTTTTATTTAACCTTTAACTAGGCAAATCAGTTAAGAACAAATTCTTATTTACAACGACAGCCTACAACGGCCAAACTCAGACGACGCTGGGCCAATTGTGTGCCGCCCTATGGGACTCCTAATCACAGCCGGTTGTGATACAGCCTGGAATTGAACCAGGGTGTCCGTAGTGACACCTCTAGCACTTAAATACAGTGCCTTAGACCGCTGCGCCACTCGGGAGCTTTAACCACGTGTGTTCTGGATTTGGCCCAACCCCTCGGTTTCTGGGACCAATCCGAAAGGTTTGAATGTGTTTTCATTCTATAAAATCATTGGGGAGGTGCTTAGATCCAGACTCATTGTGGAGAAGCAACTAATATCTCTGGGCTTCGTAGCGTTTGGCCGGAGAAAGGAGTTTAGGTTGCCTGGCAAATGCCAACCACCAATAGCTGACAACACAAAGAAACTCTTCTCTCCAAAACAAGTCCAGAAATGCCCACAGGGACTTTCTGATATGCAGGGGAATTTCCAAACTTACTGAACTCTCAGAGAGAAAATAACTTCATACTGTGACGATGTAGTAGGCCTATATCAAGCGGTGTTGTGTATTATTACAGTCAATATTTATTAAGTCAATGGAAGAGAAAGACCATTTGAGCAACCCTCACTAGGGTTGGGCAATATCTGGACACAACCCTCACTAGGGTTGGGCGATATCTGGACACAAACCTCACTAGGGTTGGGCGATATCTGGACACAAACCTCACTAGGGTTGGGCGATATCTGGACACAAACCTCACTAGGGTTAGGTGATATCTGGACACATCCAAACATTGTTGATATACGATTGTATCGTTATTATTTTTTTTTACCTGGGGCTGGGGAGAGCACGTCATGGAAACCCTAACCTTCACATTTAAATATTAAGTTGAAGCTGGTTCTTCTTTGGTGACAGAAGAATATGAAGTATAACGAAAACATGCAGTATTTTGAGAATCACGGTATAAACTGTCCTGTTGTGAACGAGCGAGAGATAGACGGGCAGAGCAAAAACCGACTTAACAGCAACCTGTCCCTGTGTGTAAATCAGCCAGTCAGCCCGGGAGCTTCATTGACTGCCTGCAGACACGCCTACAGAGCCGTCATATGACTGATCCATCTATGCCGGTGTATGGGAAAAGACTGCAGATAATGTTGCTCTGGACCAAAGTTCTTACAATAAGCACATCAGAGGACGGGGGAGGTCTCTCCTCATCTTTCATCTCTTCTCTGGGAGCAGCGGTGCTTGTAAGACTAGGACGGGGGGAGGCTGCAGCAGTGCTTGTTAGACTAGGACGGGGGGAGGCTGCAGCAGTGCTTGTAAGACTAGGACGGGGGGAGGCTGCAGCGGTGCTTGTAAGACTAGGACGGGGGGAGGCTGCAGCGGTGCTTGTTAGACTAGGACGGGGGGAGGCTGCAGCAGTGCTTGTAAGACTAGGACGGGGGGAGGCTGCAGCGGTGCTTGTAAGACTAGGACGGGGGGAGGCTGCAGCGGTGCTTGTTAGACTAGGACGGGGGGAGGCTGCAGCAGTGCTTGTTAGACTAGGACGGGGGGAGGCTGCAGCGGTGCTTGTTAGACTAGGACGGGGGGAGGCTGCAGCGGTGCTTGTAAGACTAGGACGGGGGGAGGCTGCAGCAGTGCTTGTTAGACTAGGACGGGGGGAGGCTGCAGCGGTGCTTGTTAGACTAGGACGGGGGGAGGCTGCAGCGGTGCTTGTTAGACTAGGACGGGGGGAGGCTGCAGCGGTGCTTGTTAGACTAGGACGGGGGGAGGCTGCAGCGGTGCTTGTTAGACTAGGACGGGGGGAGGCTGCAGCGGTGCTTGTTAGACTAGGACGGGGGAGGCTGCAGCGGTGCTTGTTAGACTAGGACGGGGGGAGGCTGCAGCGGTGCTTGTTAGACTAGGACGGGGGGAGGCTGCAGCGGTGCTTGTTAGACTAGGACGGGGGAGGCTGCAGCGGTGCTTGTTAGACTAGGACGGGGGGAGGCTGCAGCGGTGCTTGTAAGACTAGACCGGTTGGGCGCTGCAGCTAAGAGGCAGTCATGCTGAAAGCGATTATAGGAGGAACACGTCAGGGTTATTTCTGTAATTGAAAATGAGTAGCCTAACCCTCCCACGCTACAAATACTCTCAAGCTAACATTTACTTTTACAACACTTTGGATAAAATTGTGTTTGAGTTTGTTTGGACGAGTTTAATAGAATCGGGACATGGGTGGGTATACAGTAGGTTTTGCTGTACATCTCATTGGCAAGTCTTGATCCTCTTCTTACAACCTTTAGAACTTTGGAACCACCCACCCAGAAACTTTAGGTGTACCTTGTCACTGTGAAGGACCTCACAGCAAGATGATACAGGAGGTCTATTAAACAAACATGACCGCACACAGCCCCAATCTGAAAAAAAAAAAAAAAGATTAAGCTGCTCTCCTTCTTTAAGAACAGCAGCAGCCTTCCACCAAAAAGGTTGCTTCCATTCATCTCAATTAGATGTGGTTGAATCATTAATCCGTCTGGTTATCCCTCACATCTAGAGCCAACATCTGCCCTCATTGAAAGAGAGATAATGATCCTGAGGGGAGTGCATGCATGTTGAGACTTATGCAGAGCTACACAATTTAGCTAGCCTGCTTTCCCATAAATACCAAGACTTATTAAAGTCAGTAGAAACAAACAGGGGAACTTTTATTGAACAAATTCAGCTCTTGTTTAATTTCATTTCACTTTTCTGCTGAGTCACATTCAGATGATAGACCGGTTTGTTTATGGGCTAGGTGTCTCCTGGCCTGATCCAATCAGAAGCTGTAGTGGTGACCAAAGAGCTGGTGTAGTGTTACAATGCTGGGCCTGGCTCCTGCCAGGGCCTTTACTTGGCTTGCTGGATGAAAAGACAATTACATCATGGCATTTAAAGCATACAAAATGTTCACATACTACTTTAGATTTTCGCATACCCAAAAAGCCTAGGTAGGAGGTATATAAAAAAAAAAAAAAATTAAAAAGAAAAAGTGGAACTTGTCTTTTTCCACTAGCACCAACTTTGCTGATAAATAATTTGAGAAAAAATGTACTATCATTGCAATATGTTATCTCACCTAGCGATTTTAGGATGAATGCACAAATTGTAATTCACTCTGGATAAGAGCGTCTGCTAAATGACTAAATTGTAAAATGAGGTAAGTTAGCTCTTAGACAGGCAGTCCCACTAAATAATGAATGAGTTTCCGCACGGTTGGCCTTTTACACCCTTTACCTCTTCGAGCCTGCCAGTAGACCTTGCATGCACTTTGTCGGACTAGCCCAGGGGTGGGCAACATATGGCCCATCGGCCGGATCCCACTAAATCCGGCCCGTGGTTGTTTTTTGGGGGGGTGGGAATTATTATTTTGGGTAAAAAAAAAAAACACTCCAGGCCACTCTTAAACGTCTCAAACTAGATCGAAAGTATGTAGAAATTATAATGGACCTATACGTTTTCAAATAACTGCCCTTTTTCTGACCCGCTATTTGCTTTTGACCGACAAAATCTGTGCAGCCCTCCTCTGAATATGGATATCCCGATATGGCCCTCGAGCCAAAATGATTGCCCACCCCTGGACTAGCCTATACTATACTCACACCAACCGGTCTACTTTGTATGGCAAAGGCACTAGGCAGCGCCTACAGAGAGCTGTGACCAGTGCAAAAGAACAAGACGTAGACAGACATTCCAACCCAGATGCAGGAATTGGATCTACATCTCAGCCACTCTTGAAGGATAATGGAAGTCCAATAGGAAGGTGTTCCGTATTGTATTGATGTGCTTCAGCTTTGAAGCCTAATCTTAAAACACCTAATGATGAAACACAAAGAGCAACCTACTCTTCGGTTGCAATTGATGCTGTTGGCTTGTGCACTAGTCTGCTCCATAGTTGGCAGGTGTGAGTCTGACAAGGACATAGCCTATCTCCATTGCTGGAAGAATGACCTTCGGTAGAGCTTTAGTGCTTGAAAAAGCACTCTTTTCACCATGGTTTAATAGGAGCTTTTTAGAGCAGCTATTAAAAGATCCCTCCATTTCTAATGTGCCTCGGTGTGTGGGTTTCCACCCATTTCCTCAGATACTCAGGGAGGGGAAAAAAAAGGAGTGTTTCCCTTAATCTAATGTTCTAGAATGGTCTTCACAAGATTCCTGACAGTGGCTGGTGTAATCTAATGTTCTAGAATGGTCATTATGTATTCACAAGATTCCTGACCGTGGCTGGTGTAAAGAGGGGTTTGAGGAAAATGGAGTCACGGACGGTTGAAGAATACTATTTGATGAGAAAAGGAAACACTTTTCAACCTCCTGGATGTCTGGGTGGGGGTGTTTGTGTTTGTGTGCTTGTAAGTAAAACCTGCGTTAACTTTTGGGGATAACATTTCTGGCATGGGCTGTACATAATAAACTAGTAAGTGTGTTCTTCCTCTTCTGAAGCTGATTCAAACAGTGTTAAACATATAGACATCAAGACAGGCACCAATGACTTTGGGGAAATTCTTTTTTTGACTGATGTTCAAATCGTGTAGGCCTATTTGCTTAAAAAGGTATACATAAAAATAAAAAAAATAAAGTTATCTGAACGCAGACTTCCAGCCATTGTTGTACTACCAGGTCTCAGGCCCCCCTTTAAGGGTGTAAAATATGAAGGAGTCACACAGAAAAGGCCTCCATGATAGCAACCAGAACTGAAATCTCAACTTTTGCACACTCTCTCTCTAAACGTTGAGGTAGTACTTAGCAATGACACATAGCTAGCACAGTTGGCATTTAAACCTGACACCTATGCACATTTCACACCCATAAACTGTAAAGATAAGGGTCAAATGTGTGCTAGGTGTCGGCGGTTGCGAATGACAGCACTTCCTGTATGGGGGGGTGCAAATCCCGAAATCTAACTCCACCGGGGGCTCACACAGAGACAAAGGAGAGGGCTTGTTGCAGCCATGCATCATTTCTCCATGGTTACTTATCTTCCTGCCCAGAGAACAGACACACAGACAATCAGGACAGCAGTTCGCAGGCACATCAGGCCAGAGAAGCCTTATCAGCATTGGGGAAAGGAAGTGGCTTTCTGCTGCACCTGGTGGTAGGGAGCTTCAAGTAGTATGGGTGAAAAATAGGGGGATAGTCTTTCCTTCCTGTTCTGGATTCTCCCTCCCTGGCAAAACAACATTCTAGTGTCCAAACCAACAGGAGGTATAGTGCCGGTCTTGAGAATATTGTCTGTTGTGCTTCATGCGTCCTACAAGACAAAACTCCAATTGCAGGTGTGTGAGCACAGCGTGTGCACTTTTCAACTACAGTTGGAAGTCGGAAGTTTACATACACTTAGGTTGAAGTCATTAAAACTCATTTTTCAACCACTCCACAGATTTCATGTTAACAAACTATAGTTTTGGCAAGTCGGTTAGGGACATATACTTTGTGCATGACAAGTAATTCTTCCAACAATTGTTTACAGACAGATTATTTCACTTATAATCACATTTCCAGTGGGTCAGAAGTTTACATACACTAAGTTGACTGTGCCTTTAAACAGCTTGGAAAATTCCAGAAAATTATGTAATGGCTTTAGATAAGCTAATTGCAAAATCTGAGTAAATTAGAGGTGTACCTGTGGATGTATTTCAAGGCCTACCTTCAAACTCAGTGCCTCTTTGCTCGACATCATGGGAAAATAAAAATAAATCAGTAAGGTTCATCCTTGGGAGCAATTTCCAAACTCCTGAAGGTACCACGTTCATCTGTACAAACAATAGTACACAAGTATAAACACCATGAGACCACACAGACATAGCGCTCAGGAAGGAGACGCGTTCTGTCTCCTAGAGATGAACGTGCTTTGGTGCGAAAAGTGCAAATCAATCCCAGAACAACAGCAAAGGACCTTGTGAAGATGCTGGAGGAAACAGGTCCTATAATCGACATAACCTGAAAGGCCACTCAGCAAGAAAGAAGCCACTGCTCCAAAACCGCCATAAAAAAAGCCAGACTACGGTTTGAAACTGCACGTTGGGACAAAGATCGTACTTTTTGGAGAAATGTCCCCTGGTCTGATGAAACAAAAATAGAACTGTTTGGCCATAATGACCATCGTTATGTTTGGAGGAAAAAGGGTGAGGCTTGTAAGCCGAAGAACACCACCTCAACCGTGAAGCACGGGGATGGCAGCATCATGTTGTGGGGGTGCTTTGCTGCAGGAGGGACTGGTGCACATCACAAAATAGATGGCATCATGAGGAAGGAAAATTATGTGGCTATATTGAAGCAACATCTCAAGACATCAGTCAGGAAGTTAAAGCTTGGTCGCAAATGGGTCTTAAAAATGGACAATGACCCCAAGCATACTTCCAAAGTTGTAGCAAAATGGCTTAAGGACAACAAAGTCAAGGTATTGGAGTAGCCATCACAAAGCCCTGAACTCAATCCTATAGAAAATATGTGGGCAGAATTGAAAAAGCGTGTGCGAGCAGGACCTAAAAACCTGACTCAGTTACACCAGTTCTGTGAGGAAGAATGGGCAAAAATCCACCCAACTTATTGTGGGAAGCTTGTGGAAGGCTACCCGAAACGTTTGACCCAAGTTAAACAATTTAAAGGCAATGCTACCAAATACTAATTGTATATGTAAACTTCTGACCCACTGGGAATGTGATGAAAGAAATAAAAGCTAAAATAAATATTTATCTCTACTATTATTCTGACATTTCACATTCTTAAAATAAAGTGGTGAGCCTAATTGACCAAAAACAGGGAATTGTTACTAGGATTAAATGTCAGGAATTGTGAAAAACTGAGTTTAAATTAATTTGGCTAAGGTGTATGTAAACTTATGACTTCAACTGTAGGTTAAGATCATATTAGTCTCGTCTGGTGACACCAACCACGACAGATTGTAATCCTTTATGTCAACGTCTATGTAAATTGGGATGTCCAACCAATTCACAGGTCAAAATAGTCCCTCGCATGAAATGAAGCTAAAATATCCTCAAAATTAATGTCAAAGCTCATCATTGTCATATAAAGGGAGTAATTACTTATTGTGGAAGCGTGGCAATCTTTAATCAACCAAAAACAGTTGAGTGATTGTCATGCAGCAACTCAAAAACATCAGGGAACAGGAATTAAGATAATCCAGAGCGTGACCTTACCTGTACTTCCTAATGTTTTGTAGAACCGGTACTCCAAATGTAACTGTGGTGCCCTCGACTTGACTGGTTCCTGTGCAAAAGGGTACAACAAAGCACTTCAATTAACAATGTAAAAAAAATAAACACACTGGCAGTTTTTTCCCAGCATTTGGGTTCAAATTGCTGATTTAAATTGGAATGATACTGTTTTGCGAGCTTCATATTTTTAGGATTACGGCAATTTATAGCCGCCTGGAGAGCTATTATAATGGCATGAGTCATTTCCTGTGCCACGGCTTTTGGAGGCACACCTAAGCTGGCATTTCCACCAGCTACTATTTATCTGCTTATCCAGAACAGTCCTGCCCAGCCACACATGCTGATTGCTGAGGGGAAGAGAGGATATAAGGAGAAGATGGAGGACAAGCTGAGGCTGAGCCAGGTGAGAGAGGTGTATGAGTATGAGAAATATCACTGGCTTCAAAAAGTCAAACAGTGGGCAGACGGAGGGGACCCAGGACAGAGCCAATGAGCTGAAACAATTTTTTAACAAGTTCGATACTGGCCCTGTCCACCTCCCCCTCCACACATCCTCACGGCTGTCCCACCCCCACTTTGCTCACAACACCTCTGTTGAGACAATCAGCGACACCTCCCCACCTCCGCTCCCTCTGGACTGATCTGCAACAACTCCCTTCCCCCCACCTCCCCACCTGGGCTGGCTTTCACCACCAACCAAGTGAAGAGAGAGCTGGAGAAACTACATCAGTGGAGAGCGGCGGGCCCTGATGGCATCAGCCCAAGGGTGCTTAGGGTCTGTGCTGACCAACTGTGTGGAATACTCCAGCGTCCCTTCAACCTCAGCCTGGAAAAGGTCCCTGTGCTGTGGAAAACATCCTCCCTGGTCCCAGTGCCCAAGAAGGCGCACCCCACTGTCCTGAATTACTTTAGACCTGTAGTGCTAACATCACACATCGTGAAGACCCTGGAAATGTTAGTCCTCGCTCACCTCATACACCTGGTGTGTACATCACTGGACCCCCTGCAGTTTGCATATCAGCGCAACATCGGGGTGGATGATGCAATCATCTACCTTCTGCAGAGGGCTTACTCTCACCTGGACAACGCAGGTTGCACTGTGAGGGTTATGTTTTTTGACTTCTCCAGTGCCTTCAACACCATTCAGCCCCTGCTACTGGGTGAGAAGATGAAGAGGATGAAAGTGGAAGCACCCTTAGTCTCCTGGGTCACGGACTACCTAACCGGTAGGCCACAATTTGTGCGACTACAGAGCTGTGTGTCAGAACGGGCAGTGAGCAACACAGGGGCCCCCCAGGGAACGTTCCTGTCCCCCTTCCTGTTCACCCTCTACACCTCGGACTTCAGATATAACTCTGAAACATGCCACCTACAGAAGTGCAGGAGGAGGAATACAGGAGCACAATCAATGACTTTGTGGTGTGGTGTGAGCAGAACCACCTTCAGCTCAACATCAGCAAAACAAAGGGAGATGGTGGTGGACTTCAGGAGAACCAAGGCCCAACTGACTGCAGTCCCTCTACAGGGGATGGATTTGGAAATGGTTGGGTCATACAAGTTCCTGGGAGTCCATATGGACAACCGGCTGGAATGGGCTGGTAACACCAGGGCTCTGTACAAAAAGGTCCTTCAACGTGTGCAGTAAACTACTGCATACCTTCTACCAGTCTGTGGTGCCAGTGCCATCTTTTTTACAGTGGTGTGCTTGGGCGCCAACATAAAGGCCGTGATGCTTCTCAGGTAAATAAGCTGATCAGGAAGGCTAGCTCTGTTCTGGGGATAAGCCTTGACACTCTAGAAGAGGTGGTGGAGAGACGGATCCTGGCCAAACTGCTGGCCATCATGGACAACACGTCACCCACCCTCTGCATGCCATGGTTATGACGCAGAGGAGCACCTTCAGTCACAGACTGAACCCACCACGGTGTGCCAGAAAGCACTACAGGAGGTCCTTCCTGCCGGCGGCTATTAGACTATTTAATGCCTCACCGGGGTGCCGTGCATCGGCAACATAGACCTGGAACTGTTGGGGTGTTAGGACCTAGTTTAACAATTATGCATCTATCTGTGAGTAACTCTGGTCTGTAATCACTCATTCACTCAGGACATATTTATTCATTCAGGTCTGTATATACATATTCATGTACAGTTGTTATATCACATCACGTGCAATATTGTAAGTAATTCTTTGACTGAACTTACGTAGTCATTCAGGAATGCATTTAGTATCCTGTCAGTTGAATCTTTTTTCATTAGTATATCCAATGTGCAATACGTGCATTTATCTGCAACTAAACCCTGCACTAAGGACTGTATTTTAAGTGAATTACTATTATTACCCTAAATTATATCATACACACATTTAGCTATTGAAGTATCTCTTCCTGTCATTTACAGTGGGGAGAACAAGTATTTGATACACTGCCGATTTTGCAGGTTTTCCTACTTACAAAGCATGTAGAGGTCTGTAATTTTTATCATAGGTACACTTCAACTGTGAGAGACGGAATCTAAAACAAAAATCCAGAAAATCACATTGTATGATTTTTAAATAATTAATTTGCATTTTATTATACAACAATATATATCAGGCTTCTAAATCTATGGTTTTTAACCACGATGAAATAATAATGGATTGGATTTATATATCTCTATCTCTATAGTTTCAACCACAATGAAATAATAATGGATTGGATTTACAATGGGGGCCAAAAGTTTGGAATATTACTAATTCAAAGGTTTTTCTTTATTTGCACTATTTTTTACATTGTAGAATAAAAGTGAAGACATCAAAACTATGACATAACACATATGGAATCATGTAACCAAAAAAAGTGTTAAACAAATCAAAATATATATTTGAGATTCTTCAAAGTAGCCACCCTTTGCATTGATGACAGCTTTGCACACTCATGGCACAACTGAGGTACTCAAAGCACTTTACATAGTAAGGAGAAAACAACCGTTTCCTGCCAGAATGCTCATCACACATCAGCTAGCATTGTAATGTGGTGAGGAGTGATGAATGACAATTAGGAATGAGGGGGATGATTAGGTGGCCATGATGGAAATGGGAGCAGGTTGGGAACGTAGCAACGACACCGGGGTTAACACCCTTACTCCTGGGGTAAGTGCCACAGGGTTTTTAAATGACCACAGAAAGTCGGGACACCTGTTTAATGTCACATCCGAAAGACGGCAATGTCCCCTTCACTGACCTGGAGCATTGGGATTTGATCGTAAGACCAGAGGGCCATCTAACACCACTTCCAGCAGCATGTGGTCTCTCATCCAGGGACCTACTAGGGGCAACCCTGCTTAGCTTCAGATGCAAGCCAGCAGTGGGATGCAGGGTGGTATGCTGGCAATTAGGCCTAGTCACTTCCACCAAAAAAAGCAAAGTCTAATTTCCCTTTCAGTATCAATCCTCAGAAAGCTTAGTTTGTAAACAAAGACTTCAGTAAGTTACAATTGATATTCGTTCATTCTGCCCCGAATCTAAGCATACAGAGCAGTGCTGCCGTCAAATGCCTCATACAACAGAACCAAACCTCCTCTAGACGTGTCCTCCAGGGGAATTACAACCAGGGCTCGTCATGTTGACTGTCAACAACTTAAAAACAGTCTCATGCTTCAAAGGCAGTCTGATGTTTTTCAGGCGACTCGTCCTCTGGTGTGTAAAAGTGAGGCGGGTCGCATGCGTGCCTCACTAGGCCTTTGTTCAATTATTGATGAGTGACAGATTACGTGTGTAGCCTATATCATGCCTAATAGTCACCACTAACTGTAGCCTATATCAGGCCTTTTAGTCACCGCTAACTGCAGTGTTGGTTTAGGATCAAGGGCATGTCGCAAGAGATAAAAGCTCTTATGAAAATATGCGATTGGGGAAAAAGTCAAATCACTCATGTAAGACATGAATCATTTTAACTCATGTTGTGATGGCTCTAACATGTTTATGCTACATAATTTACATGTTGCAATGCGTTAGGATATGTTTTACACAAAAATAAACGCAATTTGCAACAATTTTCAATTTCAGAGTTACAGTTCATATAAGGAAATCAGTCAATTTAAATAAATGCATTAGGGCCTAATCTATGGATTTCACATGACTGGGAATACAGATATGAAACTTAAAATAAAAAGTAGGGTCGTGGATCAGTAAACCAGTCAGTACCTGGTGTGACCACCATTTGCCTCATGCAGCGGGACATCTCCTTCGCATAGAGTTGATCAGACTGTTGATTGTGGCCTGTGGAAAGTTGTCCCACTCCCCTTCAATGGCTGTGCGAAGTTGCTGGATATTGGCGGGAACTGGAACACGGTGTCATACACGTTGATCCAGAGCATCCCAAACTTGCTCAATGGGTGACATGTCTGATGAGTATGCAGGCCATGGAAGAACTGGGACATTTTCAGCTTCTAGGAATTGTGTACAGATCCTTGTGACATGGTGGCGGATAAATGGCACGACTATGGACCTCAGGATCTCGTCACGGTATCTATGTGCATTCAAATTGCCATTGATAAAATAAAAGTGTGCTTTGCCCTTAACTTCTTCCAGGATTCATCCGTGAAGAGCACACTTCTCTAGCATGCCAGTGGCCATCGAAGGTGAGCATTTGCCCACCGAAGTCAGTTACGACGCCAAACTACTGTTAGGTCGCCAAACTACTGTTAGGTCAAGACCCTGAAGAAGACGAACACGCAGATGAGCTTCCCTGAGACTGTTTCTGACAGTTTGTGCAGAAATTTCAACAGCAATCTGGGAGGCTGGTCTCAGACGATGCCACAGGTGAAGAAGAGAAGAAGTAGAGGTCCTGGGGTGGCGTGGTTACACGTGGTGTGCAGTTGTAGAGGTCCTGGGGTGGCGTGGTTACACGTGGTCTGCGGTTGTAGAGGTCCTGGGCTGGCGTGGTTATATGTGGTCTGTGGTTGTAGAGGTCCTGGGGTGGCGTGGTTACACGTGGTCTGCGGTTGTAGAGGTCCTGGGGTGGCGTGGTTATATGTGGTCTGTGGTTGTAGAGGTCCTGGGGTGGCGTGGTTACACGTGGTCTGCGGTTGTAGAGGTCCTGGGGTGGCGTGGTTACACGTGGTCTGCGGTTGTAGAGGTCCTGGGGTGGCGTGGTTACACGTGGTCTGCGGTTGTAGAGGTCCTGGGGTGGAGTGGTTACACGTGGTCTGCAGTTGTAGAGGTCCTGGGCTGGCGTGGTTATATGTGGTCTGTGGTTGAGGATGTAGAGGTCCTGGGCTGGAGTGGTTACACGTGGTCTGCAGTTGTAGAGGTCCTGGGCTGGCGTGGTTATATGTGGTCTGTGGTTGAGGATGTAGAGGTCCTGGGCTGGCGTGGTTATATGTGGTCTGTGGTTGAGGATGTAGAGGTCCTGGGCTGGAGTGGTTACACGTGGTCTGCGGTTGAGGCCGGTTGGACGTACTGCCAAATTCTCTAAAACGATGTTGGAGGCAGCTTATGATAGAGTAAATTAACTTTAAATTGTTTGGCAACAGCTCTGGTGGACATTCCTGCAGTCAGCATGACAACAGCTCTGGTGGACATTCCTGCAGTCAGCATGACAACAGCTCTGGTGGACATTCCTGCAGTCAGCATGACAACAGCTCTGGTGGACATTCCTGCAGTCAGCATGACAACAGCTCTGGTGGACATTCCTGCAGTCAGCATGACAACAGCTCTGGTGGACATTCCTGCAGTCAGCATGACAACAGCTCTGGTGGACATTCCTGCAGTCAGCATGACAACAGCTCTGGTGGACATTCCTGCAGTCAGCATGACAACAGCTCTGGTGGACATTCCTGCAGTCAGCATGACAACAGCTCTGGTGGACATTCCTGCAGTCAGCATGACAACAGCTCTGGTGGACATTCCTGCAGTCAGCATGACAACAGCTCTGGTGGACATTCCTGCAGTCAGCATGACAACAGCTCTGGTGGACATTCCTGCAGTCAGCATGACAACAGCTCTGGTGGACATTCCTGCAGTCAGCATGCCAATTGCACGCTCCATCAAAACTTGAGATATTTGTCGTAGTGTTGTGTGACAAAACTGCACATTTTAGAGTGGACTTTTATTGTCCCCAGAACAAGGTGGACATGTATAATGATCATGCAGTTTAATCAGCTTCTTGATATGCCACACCTGTCAGGTGGATGGATTATCTTGGCAAAGGAGAAATGCTCACTAAAAGAGATGTCTGGGATCTTTTATTTCAGCTTATGAAACATGGGACCAACACTTTACATGTAGCGTTTATATTTTTATTGAGTGTAGTTTTATTTTTTACAGGAGAGAGTACTTACCAGTTTAATAGCTACATACTCGTTGGTGTAGAGATTCTTACCTGAAACAAAGCAGAGAGAGGTGGCATTCAGATAAAAGCACTTGGGATATTATTCAACCTACTGAAGTGCTAACTTAAATAGAGTGTTATGTGTTTAGCCTAGTAGATAGCGAATGACCATCTCCAAAAGCAGTGTCAGGAGCAGGTCAACAAAAAATAAAAAATAGTGAGCTCTGGGTAGCTCAGGGGCACTTCAGCCTAGCCTCAAGAAAATTGTGTGTGTGTGTATTCATCCATCTAGACAGAGGTTTGTGTGTGACCCAACGATTTATATATGCACACCAGATGACTGATACGCTGTGTTGATGCCACCGCGCTGACATTTTGGCACTCCACCATTGTAAAAAATATTTTGGAAGCTATAAAAACATCTACATTTGTTTTTTTTAATTTAACCTTTATTTACCTAGGCAAGTCAGTTAAGAACCCTGGCTATGGGACTCCCAATCATGGACGGATGTGATACAGCCTGATGCCTCTTGCACTGAGATGCAGTGCCTTAGAACGCTGCGCCACTCGGGAGCCCAGATAATATACCTTATGCATACTTTTATTATATATATTATGTTAATTATATTATATATTTCAGAGCCTCTCAAGATAGATAGATAGATAGATAGATAGATAGGTAGGTGCTTTATTGATCCCCCGGGGGGGAAATTTCTTTGTCAAGCAGCTACAACAAAACACAGGGCAGGTGCAAAATGCCACAACGAAAGTACACAAAAGACAGATACACGGTACATGATACATAGAGCGGCAGTATGAAAAAGTATAGAAATACAAGATATCTGGAGTGCAAAAAAAAGCTATAAAAAGACATTGCATAGTATGAGTATGTTGGCTGAATATGTACACTATACATTGGTGGATGTTGGATGGTTAACTATACTATACAGGTCGATGGCAGAGAAATACTTTAATAGCTAAATGCTGACAGGAAGAGATACTTTAATAGCTAAATGTGTGTATGATACAATTTGGGGTAATAATAGTAATTCCCTTAAAATACAGTCCTTAGTGCGCAGGGTTTAATTACAGACAACTGCACGTATTGCACATTCGATATACTAAAAGCAATGAGAAAAGGTGCAACTGACAGGATACTAATATGCATTCCTGAGTGAATGCCTACGTAAGTTAGGTCCAAGAATTACTAGCAATATTGCACGTGATATGATATAACAACTGTACATGAGTATGTATATACAGACCTGCATGAATAAATAAATAGGTCCTGAGTGAATGAGTGATGACGGACCAGAGTTACTCACGGATGGATGCATAATGGCCTATAGCAGCAGCAATCTAGGTTTTATTTACTTCATTGGTGAGCTCCATTCAGCAAGCAGTCCCCGCCTATGGCCATCACATGTACTAGCTAATCTACTCAATTAACAGAAATCCATTGATTATTGGTACAGCAGCATAGCTGAGCGCCACATGCTACTACATGTAATTCTGTACACAAACACGATGTTAGCGCTGATGGGTCTCAGAGCAAGTTTTTGTGTCGGTCTTGTGTTGATGTGGGAGGTTCTAATATAACCAGCTATGACCGCACACTTTGAAGCTGATAAAACCTCAGTCCTCTGTGTCATTGGAATGTCAAAATGTCATGAATTTAGCATCTGAAACATGGCTTATGTTCCTGGCCATGATAGGACAAGCCACTGAAATCATGTGCATTATTCATGTAATTACTATGAAGCAGGCATCAATACATCAGTATTAATAAGGGCCTATCCCCGTGAGACCAAATAAGAGCACTATTATTCAACACAAAAAAGAGCAGTTCAAATGAGCAGTTTATGATTCCCATGTAAGCTGAGGGTCCTTGGGTGGTTCAACATGAAATACAGGCCTACCATTATAAAGATTACATTCACCCCTCTTACCGAGCTTCAGTTCTCCGAAGTTGCCGCAGCCGATCTTCTTGCCCACGCGGAAGTTGGGTCCCACCATGAGCACCCCGGAGGAGGATGAGGAGCTGGAGGGTCTGGAGTGCCCGCTGCGCCCCTGTGCCACTTTGCTGCTCCTCACCGGCCGCTCACCCTCTTTTGGATGGTCCATGGCACCGCTGGGTGGCTGCTGCTGCTTTGAGGGATCCAGTTAGAGGCCCCGGCCGTGCCCACCACAGCCCCGTTACTGGCACCGGCTGAGGCCTGGCACGACAACGCTCATGGGCCGAGGGCTGGTACCTAGCCACTGGCTGCCCCTTCGCCCCCCTCTACCACTCACTGTGGTGGCTGGCCAGTGTGCTCGACATCGGGGTGGGACCAGGGAAGAGATAGGAGACCTGGGGAGGAAGTGAACACGTTAGAAGTCTCCCAGTACAATGTCATTGAGTGAATGAGAACAATGGTGGTTTAAAGAGGTGATCTATGACTTCGCTCCTTGGTGTCATCAGCAGTCCATCAATTAATCTTGACTGACTGTCCTACGAGGCACCTGGCCAATATGACAATATAGCTACTGAGATTATTTGTCTGGCTAGAATACTTAGTTGCTACATCAATTTTTTGACTTAATTATTTATACCCTTTGAATCTTATGAATAACTTATAGGCTTAGATCAACTGTCGTACCCAACCATATTTTTTTACTCCAATGTTTGTAAACAACGTAAATGTAAACAAACACTGTATACCCTCAACACATTGGTTAAACTATAATGTTGATTTCATGGATGGTCAGTCCTTACATCCATAGCTCTGCCTTAGGCCCATCCCTAAGCTTTTTACCAAAACAGAGGCGGGTTAAAGCTTTGTTATTGTTTTAACTAAGGAAAAGTAGCTTTAATGAGACATACGTTGAGTAGGACATTGAGTAAGTCGAACACATCAACTTCTTACCATTGTCTACTAGTAGAAAGGTGAACAGAATAGTATATTGATGCATGTCTCGCTCCCGAGTGCCAGTGGTCTAAGGAACTGCATCTCAGTGCAAGAGGTGTCACTACAGTCCCTGGTTCGAACCCAGGCTGTATCACATCCGGCCGTGATTGGGAGTCCCATAGGACGGCGCACAATTGGCCCAGCGTCATCCAGATTTGTCCGGGGTAGGCCGTCATTGTAAATAACAATTTGTTCTTAACTGACTTGCCTAGTTAAATAAAGGTTACATTTAAATAAAATACCACTGATGACTTGCTAGAGAGATACTAATCAACATGAAATGTAGTCAGAGGTTTGACCCTCGAGACAAAGTGAAAGTCGTGATTTTAATCATCTTAGAAGTTACACCCACTGGCTGTATTCAAGGATGTGGGTAGTGAGATTATTATGTAAACCATTACATAAAGTTCTCTCAGCAGGGAAAAAGAATAACTTTACACACAGCCCGGACTTCATCAACACAATTTCTTGCCCATGAGAGTCTGTGTTAGCAGGTCTAATCATTGTAAACCCGATCACACTGTCTTGAGACAGCCTGATTGTCAGTAATGCTTTCTTGCTCATTAATTACAATAGCACACCAGTGGCGTGTCGTGTCTAACAACTTTAAAAAACGATCGGTCAGGAGACAACACAGGGAAAACAGATGTAGCCTAGGCCTACATTCAATGGACCTACAAAGCTAGCTCCCTTTTCCAAGAGCCATCAGAGCCGACATCAACCAAATTATGTTTGCACATTCATAACTGCACAATGTATTTTTTTGGATATCAACACAATGAATCCTTAAAAGGATAGATGATTTACTGAGACATAGCGGCATGGGTGAAGCTGGAGTAGTGTGTGTGTGTGTGTGTGTGTGTGTGTGTGTGGGCCCCGGTGCGGTGACTCATGTTCAGTTTCTCAGATTCCATCTCAGTATCAAATACAGCTAGTCTCTCCCAAGGGCAGCTCCACAGCCTTCCCATTACATAAACCCCAAAAACAGTATATGACTTTAAAACAGGGAGAGCACAGCACAGAAAAGACAGCAGTGGTGGTGGTGAGGTGACTGACAACTTACCCAGTCCCAGCCAGGACAACCATTTCCATCTATCAGGCTGCACAACCATCACTCTGGATCTTGTGTGCATGCATGGCTGTATTAGACCTAAATGACTAGTGTCACTTTTTTCCAGTCCAATAATCAAATTGGAAATTGACCTTCATATTTGTTTAGGGGGTCGATATTCACTACTTGCTGCTAACCTAGCTGTGGGTATAACATTAACTTACATTAAAACCGTCATCTAACAGTTTTGTTGACCTGATCACAGCAGGTTACTTTACTTTAAGTCTGTATGACTTTTGCCATAAGTTAAGCCATCTGTGCATTACAACTATTACCTTCAGCACAGGATTTCCCACAGCCCAGTATCTGGAAAAACACTTCTGATGGTGCATATGATGCCAAAAAAACATAACATTGATGGCTTTCCTGCTAAGTCATGTTTCTTTGGCATCATATGTGTGCATGACACCATCAGAAGTGTTTTTCAGACATCAGGCTGTGGGAAATCCTGTAATAGGAGTACATACTATATTCCTACTCATAGCCACCAGGCTTTGAATGTGATGATTTATGAATGCGTCTATGATACGAATGTTGTTATTGCTTGTTTCCCCAGACTAAGATAGACAACAGCATTTCTTAGCTTTAAAAAATACATTTTGGACTATATTTTAATGCTCCTAAGGTGCAGTTGTCTTAATATGTATTTACTATTATGTGTAGGCGGTGTTATTGATAATTGATGTCTGTGGTGATAAAACATTTTCGGGGATCAATAAAGTACTACTCTACTCTCTCGGCTATACAGTTGAGGTAGCTCAGACAATAGGCTGCATTATTAAAACTGTTGGTGTTTAATGATCAAGACTGGTGACAAATAGCTACAATAACACTACAGCAAATGTGTGGACAGGGTTAGCTACCGACTGTCTACAATGAGTTTGTCACAGGTATCAAACTCATATGGAGGGCTGAGTATCTGCGGGTTTTCACTCCTCCCTTGTACTTTATAGATCAATTAAGGTCTATGATTGGCTAAGAACTCCACTCACCTTGTTGTCTAAGTCTTAAATTGGCCAAATTGAAAGTAAATAACCAAACTAGCAGACACAGCCCTCCGTGTAATGAGTGACACCCCTGCTCTAAATAGAGTCATTAACCTTTAGTGGAAAGATCAGCCCGGTAGGGGGGGTCAGGCAATATGGAGGGATTCCCACTGTGGCAGTGCCAGCTAGCAGCTGCTTCTCCCACTGTCTAGCTTGCACTCTAGCTTGAGGCAATTTATCAGCCCTATTGACTTCCTTTCAAAGTTCCCCACACAACAACATATTCCAATTCAACTTTTCTAAGCAGGCCTTCAAATAAAACTTGCCAGGACACAGGCTGACCTAATTAGTGTTGTCACGATACCAGTAAGTAAGGACGCAAAGGCAAAAAAACATGAGCATACTTAATTTCTTAAGGTAAACAGTCCTAATATTTAACAGTCGTGTTGTCACCGTTACATTTGTTTATTTTGCAAACTATAAACACAATATTTTAGATAAAATAGGTTTTTAAAGGACCAAGGAAAATCTGGTTTCGTAGTATCGTGATACTGGTGTCGTGACAATGCTGGACGGAACATAAAGAATGTGTTGCATCCTCAAACCCACAATTCAGTGTGGTCTCCCCCCCCCCCCAGTTTCTGACACAATTAACAATAATTTACCGTAATTGCACACATTTGGTGGAGGGGAGTTTGGTCATAAATCAAATAACTCTCCACGTATATATGTCAATTTATACTGTCAATAAAGTAATTTATATTCTTTACATGTCAATATATTTTGTCTAAGGTAGCCAGATTAACATCAAATGAGGAATCATTCTACTGTAGGACTAATCGTTTTCCCCAGAAAATAATGACTATAGCTAGGCCTACTACACAATTTAATAACAATACATAACGTTACCTAGTTAGCTAGATAACAGGGAAAATACTGATTTAACATTAACAGCAGATATGCTTTTCCACGAGCTAAATGATGCCAGCAGCGACGTGTGTTATTATAGCCTTCTTACGTAAACAAAAGCTACTTCATGATGAGCGGCAGGTATCTAACTAACGTTAGCGTTCGTTTTGTCAAAAGCAATTGTATCCAACCACAACTTTAATCTACCCAGCTAACAACAGCTAGTTAGGTAGCTAACGTTAGCTGTGCAAAAAAATGAATTGGATGAAGAAGCAATAACGTTAACGTTACTTGCTTGGCTACGTTAGCTAACTAGCAGGCCAACTAATAGCGCCATTTATTTAATTGATATTTAGCTATATCTAGCCTCATTGACATGGACCCACATTTGTTTCAGGGGGAACGTAATATCGCTTAACCCAAATTAGGTGGAACGAGGAAATGGAAAATACCAACGCTAGCTACAGTAGTTATCGTCATTAGCAACGAGGCTAGCTATCATCATGCAAACAACCACCGACTTACTTTAACTGTGGTGATAACTGCTGTTGATTCGGACGCCTCTTGCGATTTCACTTAAATGTCCGCAAGGTGTTCGAATGTATTTAATTCTATAAAATATCAATATTGTATGATTATAAGTCGAGACAGACTAGCAACTCTTTCATTCTTTTTCTTCTTCTTGCTATCTCGCTGCTCGTGAAAGGTTTACGTTCTCCGGAAGTACAGGCAGCCGCACCATTGAGCTATGAACGGCACACCCGCCTGCGTCAACACTTCCAGGTTGCAGAGGGCGCCATAATTATTGTTTGACCTAAGTTTTAAAACAAACGTTTTTAAATAATGGTGATTAATTAGGAGTATATGACTTCAAATTATGTAACTCAATGGTTTCAACAATGCAACACTCGTAGCTACTCCACTGATACAAGATCAGTCATTTAAAATGTATATTATGTGGATGGAATTTGATTGAAACCATGCACCAAATAACCTCCATATGATATTCCCTGTCTTACATTTTATGGACAAAAAAACAGCCTCAAACATTAAACCAAATTCAATCAATAATCTTTATTAATCCCATCTATAGCACTTCCAGGAATATCTTATTTAAATCAAGTGGTTACAAAAATAAAGCTCATATTGAGGAAAAAGAAGACACTCATAAATGTTGTGTAAGGGCTGGTAACACCTCTGTACAAAAAGGGCCAGAGCCGACTCTACTTTCTGAGGAGGCTCAGGTCCTTCAACGTGTGCAGTTAACTACTGCATACCTTCTACCAGTCTGTGGTGGCCAGTGCCATCTTTTTTGCAGTGGTGTGCTGGGGAGCCAACATAAAAGCCGGTGATGCTTCTCGGGTAAATAAGCTGATCAGGAAGGCTAGCTCTGTCCTGGGGATGAGCCTTGACACTCTAGAGGAGGTGGCGGAGAGACGGATCCTGGCCAAACTGCTGGCCATCATGGACAACGTCACCCACCCTCTGCATGCCATGGTTATGACGCAGAGGAGCACCTTCAGTCACAGACTGATCCCACCACGGTGTGCCAGAGACTATTTAATGCCTCACCGGGGTGCCGTGCCGTCGGCAACATAGACCTGGAACTGTTGGTGTGTTAGGACCTAGTTTAACAATTGTGCATCCATCCGTGAGTAACTCTGGTCCGTAATCAGTCATTCACTCAGGACTTATTTATTCATTCAGGTCTGTATATACATACTCATGTACAGTTATATCATATCACGTGCAATATTGCAAGAAATTCTTGGACTTAATTTACGTAGTCATTCACTCAGGAATGCATATTAGTATCCTGTCAGTTGTATCTTTTTTCATTGCTTTAGTATATCGAATGTGCAATATGTGCAGTTATCTGTAATTAAACCCTGCGCACTAAGGACTGTATTTTAAGGGAATTACTATTATTACCCCAAATTATATCATACACACATTTAGCTATTTAAGTATCTTTTCCTGTCATTTACCTGTGCAGTTAATGTAACCATGCTAATATTCACTTACCTGTTCATTTAACCAGACTGTATATTAAGTAAACTATTATTACCCTCACTCATATCATACGCATTTTTAGCTATTGAAGTATTTATCTGCCATCGAACTGTATAGTATAGTTAACCATCCACCAATTTATAGTGTACATATTCAGCCAACCACCCATACTATGCAATGTCTTTTTATATACAGTGGGGAGAACAAGTATTTGATACACTGCCGAATTTGCAGGTTTTCCCACTTACAAAGCATGTAGAAGTCTGTAATTTTTATCATAGGTACTCTTCAACTGTGAGTGACGGAATCTAAAATAAAAATCCAGAAAATCACATTGTATGATTAAGTAATTAATTTGCATTTTATTGCATGACATAAGTATTTGATACATCAGAAAAGCAGAACTTAATATTTGGTACAGAAACCTTTGTTTGCAATTACAGAGATCATACGTTTCCTGTTGTTCTTGACCAGGTTTGCACACACTGCAGCAGGGATTTTGGCCCACTCCTCCATCCAGATCCTTCAGGTTTCGGGGCTGTCGCTGGGCAATACGGACTTTCAGCTCCCTCCAAAGATTTTCTATTGGGTTCAGGTCTGGAGACTGGCTAGGCCACTCCAGGACCTTGAGATGCTTCTTACGGAGCCACTCCTTAGTTGCCCTGGCTGTGTGTTTTGGGTCGTTGTCATGCTGGAAGACCCAGCCACGACCCATCTTCAATGCTCTTATTGAGGGAAGGAGGTTGTTGGCCAAGATCTCGCGATACATGGCCCCATCCATCCTCCCCTCAATATGGTCCAGTCGTCCTGTCCCCTTTGCAGAAAAGGATCCCCAAAGAATGATGTTTCCACCTCCATGCTTCACGGTTGGGATGGTGTTCTTGGGGTTGTACTCATCCTTCTTCTTCCTCCAAACACGGCGAGTGGAGTTTAGACCAAAAAGCTCTATTTCTGTCTCATCAGACCACATGACCTTCTCCCATTCCTCCTCTGGATCATCCAGATGGTCATTGGAAAACTTCAGACGGGCCTGGACATGCGCTGGCTTGAGCAGGGGGACCTTGCGTGCGCTGCAGGATTTTAATCCATGACGGCGTAGTGTGTTACTAATGGTTTTCTTTGAGACTGTGGTCCCAGCTCTCTTCAGGTCATTGACCAGGTCCTGCCGTTTAGTTCTGGACTGATCCCTCACCTTCCTCATGATCGTTGATGCCCCACGAGGTGAGATCTTGCATGGTGCCCCAGACCGAGGGAGATTGACCGTCATCTTGAACTTCTTCCATTTTCTAATAATTGCGCCAACAGTTGTTGCCTTCTCACCAAGCTGCTTGCCTATTGTCCTGTAGCCCATCCCAGCCTTGTGCAGGTCTACAATTCTATCCCTGATGTCCTTATACAGCTCTCTGGTCTTGGCCATTGTGGAGAGGTTAGAGTCTGTTTGATTGAGTGTGTGGACAGGTGTCTTTAATACAGGTAACGAGTTCAAACAGGTGCAGTTAATACAGGTAATGAGTGGAGAACAGGAGGGCTTCTTAAAGAAAAACTAACAGGTCTGTGAGAGCCGGAATTCTTACTGGTTGGTAGGTGATCAAATACTTATGTCATGCAATAAAATGCAAATTAATTATTTAAAAATCATACAATGTGATTTTCTGGATTTTTGTTTTAGATTCCGTCTCTCACAGTTGAAGTGTACCTATGATAAATATTACAGACCTCTACATGCTTTGTAAGTAGGAAAACCTGCAAAATCGGCAGTGTATCAAATACTTGTTCTCCCCACTGTATATATATTTATTTTTTTCCTTCACTCCATACTTCTTGTATTTCTATACTTTTTCATACTGCCGCTCTATGTATCATGTATCTGTCTTTTGTGTATTTTCGTTCTGGCATTTTGCCTCAATAAAGTATCTATCTATCTATCTATCTATCTATCTATCTCTTCCTATCGGAGTAAGGGTGGCCCATGAACACAATAAAAATATCCCACTCACACCACTGACATGTTTACATAGAAGAGCTATACTGCCAAATTCATCTATGTTGAATCAATACATTGTGCCGATGTAGAGCATACTGAAGAGCTGGAAAATAAATCAATGCTTTTCTTTTTATAGCTTTTTGCACTCTAGAGACTTATTGTATTTTTATACTTTATCATGTATCTTTCTTTTGTGTATTTCGTTCTGGCATTTTGCACCTGCCCTGTGTTTTTTCGTTGCGGCTTGACAAAATAATTTCCCCTCGGGATCAATAAAGTATCCATCCATCCATCCATCCATCCATCCATCTAAATATGGATGAGCTGTAGAGTAGTTCTCCCCTCTGTGGCATTGTCTTCTGGGTACATAGTCAGGAGGTAAAGCGTTCAAAAAGGCAGTCGGTCTCTTCCTAACAGACTCAAGCCTCATTATGCTATCGCCTTTGCAGGAATGCTTCCCAGAACTTTACGAGCTAGATTCAAGAGGGAGAAAGGTGAAAAGAGCACATATCTGGAGTATAAAGGCCAACAGTTAAAAGCAAAGAGTTACATGAACACACACATATTTGGAGAGAGAGAGGAAAAAAAAAAGAGTATAGATTACCCACTGTTGAGACTGTAGAAGAGACTCGAGATATTTCACTATCTGGCTTTTGAAGTCCTTGGACTTCTCTTTCTGTTAGATGAGGGCGAGAAAAGAACTGCCATGCAGATTCTCACACAAAACTATCCTGTATCCTGAATACAGCAGCAGAACGTTGCTCAAATGAAAAGGACAAGCCTTACCTCAAACCTGAGGAATTCCATGCGAACAGTCACGGACATCCTGTCAAAATCCCTCTTGTACTGAGTGACTTTACCCTCCCACTAAAAGACATGACGGGAATAAGGAGAGTTTTAGGTGGAAATAGAACTCAAAGCAATACCACCTCTCTTTAAGTATGCATTACTACAGTAATAGTAATGCTCCTGTACCTCAATGATCTCCACTTTGGCCTGTTGTAGTTTGTCAGGCTTGTTGGCCCACAGTAGCCTTGCTTCGGCCTCCCTCTCCTTCTGCAGGGTGCTCTGAGCCTCCTGCCAGTGCTGCCACGTTTTCACGCACTGCTCAAAACAGCCCTGTGAATAACACAACAATAATGCAAAAATTAGCCGGACAGCAAGAGTTTCCGTACCCTAGTAGGCGGATGTAGAATGGCGTTTCCGTACCCTGATGGCCCCTAGTAGGCGGATGTAGAATGGCGTTTCCGTACCCTGATGGCCCCTAGTAGGCAGATGTAGAATGGCGTTTCCGTACCCTGATGGCCCCTAGTAGGCAGATGTAGAATGGCGTTTCCATACCGATGGCCCCTAGTAGGCGGATGTAGAATGAAGTTTCCGTACCCTGATGGCCCCTAGTAGGCGGATGTAGAATGAAGTTTCCTTACCGATGGCCCCTAGTAGGCAGATATAGAATGGCGTTTCCGTACCGATGGCCCCTAGTGGGCAGATAGAGAATGGCGTTTCCGTACCGATGGCCCCTAGTGGGCAGATGTAGAATGGCGTTTCCGTACCGATGGCCCCTAGTAGGCGGATGTAGAATGGCGTTTCCGTACCGATGGCCCCTAGTAGGCGGATGTAGAATGAAGTTTCCGTACCCTGATGGCCCCTAGTAGGCGGATGTAGTCGGCCAGCAGCTCGGCCAAGATGTAGAAGTCGTTGGCCACCTGCTCCTGGTGTAGCATCTCCACCTTGTCCTCCACCTCGGCCCGGATCAGAGCTGTGTTGTCCTCTGAGTTGCCCAGCATGGCCAAGCTCAAACATTAATTTAGATCATTTACTTTACTACTATGAATTCATTTTTGGCATTTGAGTAAATCAACCACAACAGTGGTTGTCTTACAGTGTCTGAGTCGTTGATCCTATTGGTCATCTTCAGGAACCCGGCTCCACTCAGTGTGTGTGTTCCCATCACTCTAGGCAGCTGACACAGACAGGGACACACAAACTCAAAGTGAACAAATGAATGCATGATTACAGTACTTTGTGAGAGAACAGTATAGACAGCTAATGGCTAAAGAGTCACCTACGTCTCTTTCCAGGAACTCTCTGACTCAGGGTCTTGTAACAGGGACGGGTGAGACACTACTCTCTGGAGGTACCTAGAAAATCCCACAAATGAAAATGGGCTAGACTACAGGGAGGAAACAATGCAATGCCTGCCATAGCAATGAAGATACTGCAATACATAGTTGAGAAATGTATTGTGAATGCATTGCATGTGAGCTTTTGCCATATTCTTTACAAAAGCTAAGGAATATGACAAATATCAACAGACATAAAACGCAATCTCAACTTGATACTTCACTGTACTGTACATGCGAAGTCTGAGTACAACAATGGTAAAAAGTGCTGCTTCAGGTCCTACCTCCCCAGAGCCGCTCTCCTCCTCTCCACATAGTCAGCAGAGGAAGAGTCCTCCTTTCCCACCTTCACTTTGGTCATCCCTATAGAGTCAAGACATGGTGTTACTAGTGTCTCTCTGTATTTCATGACATGGTGTTACTAGTGTCCCTCTGTATTTCATGACATGGTGTTACTAGTGTCTCTCTGTATTTCATGACATGGTGTTACTAGTGTCCCTCTGTATTTCATGACATGGTGTTACTAGTGTCTCTCTGTATTTCATGACATGGTGTTACTAGTGTCTTTCTGTATTTCATGTGCCGTGTTCAGTACCCTGCACCTGTGAAATCTACCGGGTTTGAATACTGGCTAGCAGAGACTGGCTGGCATACGTGAACTGACAAAAGTAGTTCCTTACCCACAACGCTCTTCTCTGGCTTTGGTGGGATGATACAGCCATTTAGGGAGTGCTTCACCGACAGCTTCTCATATACCCCAAGGAAATCACTGAACCTCCTCCACACCGAGAATGTCATGTTCCTGAACATGGGTAATGTAGTCTAGGGGGTGGGGGGTGTAATTAGTGAGGTTTAGTATCAGTTTGCACAAGACAAAAGGCCTACTCAACACAAGCACTGAGTAATTCCTTCATATTGTTCATGGTCACAGTGCAAAGAACAGTACAAATGGTCTGGGAGTGCTACTACGTACACGACCAAAACAAAAACCAGCTGTTTAAAATGTCCTGATTCTGCTAATGCAGAAGTTACATACCCGAGTGGACACTTTGTAGGCCATGTAAGCGTTCATGCCATCTCCTAAAAGGGAAGATCAAATTGTCAGGTTACAGAGGTTGAGACAAAGTTTAGTTTTAAATATGAAATCCGAGACAGGAAAATGACAACTGTAAAATAAGAAAAAACAAGCATATCCTGGCTACAGCCCTCCAGGACCACAAAGTGAACAACATATCCTGGCTACAGCCCTCCAGCACCACAAAGTGAACAACATATCCTGGCTACAGCCCTCCAGGATGACACAGTGAACAACATATCCTGGCTACAGCCCTCCAGGACCACAAAGTGAACAACATATCCTGGCTACAGCCCTCCAGAATGACACAGTGAACAACATATCCTGGCTACAGCCCTCCAGGATGACACAGTAAACATATCCTGGCTACAGCCCTCCAGGTTGACACAGTGAACAACATATCCTGGCTACAGCCCTCCAGAATGACACAGTGAACAACATATCCTGGCTACAGCCCTCCAGAATGACACAGTGAACAACATATCCTGGCTACAGCCCTCCAGGATGACACAGTAAACATATCCTGGCTACAGCCCTCCAGGTTGACACAGTGAACAACATATCCTGGCTACAGCCCTCCAGAATGACACAGTGAACAACATATCCTGGCTACAGCCCTCCAGAATGACACAGTGAACAACATATCCTGGCTACAGCCCTCCAGGATGACACAGTGAACAACATATCCTGGCTACAGCCCTCCAGGATGACACAGTGAACAACATATCCTGGCTACAGCCCTCCAGGATGACACAGTGAACAACATATCCTGGCTACAGCCCTCCAGGATGACACAGTGAACAACATATCCTGGCTACAGCCCTCCAGAATGACACAGTGAACAACATATCCTGGCTACAGCCCTCCAGAATGACACAGTGAACAACATATCCTGGCTACAGCCCTCCAGGATGACACAGTGAACAACATATCCTGGCTACAGCCCTCCAGGATGACACAGTGAACAACATATCCTGGCTACAGCCCTCCAGGATGACACAGTGAACAACATATCCTGGCTACAGCCCTCCAGGATGACACAGTGAACAACATATCCTGGCTACAGCCCTCCAGAATGACACAGTGAACAACATATCCTGGCTACAGCCCTCCAGGATGACACAGTGAACAACATATCCTGGCTACAGCCCTCCAGGATGACACAGTGAACAACATATCCTGGCTACAGCCCTCCAGGATGACACAGTGAACAACATATCCTGGCTACAGCCCTCCAGGATGACACAGTGAACAACATATCCTGGCTACAGCCCTCCAGGATGACACAGTGAACAACATATCCTGGCTACAGCCCTCCATGACCACATAGTAAACAACATTTAAAAACTGAAGTCAATTGAGAGGAATATAAGACAATTACACTACCGTTCAAAAGTTTGGGGCCTCTGAAGGGCCAACATAAGCAAGGATGTCACAGGGAGATGAACCAATTCAGCTCTTCAGTCTAGTAAAATGATAACATGCCTGTAAATAGATCATTCTCATCGTCTGAATGGACACCGTTGAACTTGGGGTTGGAGGTTGTGATGGAACTGTTGACAGTGGTGGTGGTTTCTTCTTCACTGAAGAGATCGGCTGGTTCTTCACCATTGGCTGTGTCCGACTGAAAGGACTGAAAGTGTACAGCAGTTAGAAACACAATAAGGTATAGAGGAATTCTAATTGAGGGTCCTTAGCCAGGTCACTTTTTTAGTGCAGGTGTTTAAACCTTTCACATACAAGAAGCCTGCACTGTTGGAGCTAGGAACACAAGCATGTTGGGGCAGCAGGTAGCCGAGTGGTTAGTGTTGGGCCCGTAACCGAAAGGTTGCTGGATCGAATCCCAGAGCTGACAAGGTAAAAATCTGTCGTTCTGCCCCTGAAGAAGGCAGTTAACCCACTGTTCCTAGGCCGTCATTGAAAATAAGAATTTGTTCTTAACTTGCCTTGCCTAAAATAAAAGGTTAAATGTTTTTCACTACACCCGCAATAACATCTGGTAAATATGTGTACGTGACTAAACAACATTTAATTGGAAGTCAAAACCACAATATCTGGGTGGGGTGGACTTGGGTTATCAGTGAAAAGGGGCCAGTTCAGTTTGCTGTGACAGCTTTAAAGGGTAATTAATAGTTGTTTTTAACTTCATATTCATAATCTCCAGCACCACCCAGACATCAACATATGACAATGGCACGTTTCTGTAAGAGGAAGATAAGTGTTTCTGAAAAGGTTATCTGAAAACACTGACATTATCTTGTGTGTGCCTTTTCTTTTTTTTTTTTTACTTCAAAACGTATAAACCAGCCATGTTCACATGTTGATGTTGGGGTGGTGTTTGGTGTTGAAAAATAGACCTTTATTTGGGTGGAAACAAAGGTGTGTGTCCAACTGAACTTAGATATTAGTAGAACTAGTTAGCCAAAGTTCAGTGAAACTGTGAAAATATAACCGATTTAGCTAGTTAGTTACGTTATATTGCACATATGTCCAGATCCTGGACAAGAGTGAGGGCAAGCAATGCACAGATGGGCAAAATAATTAGCCACCTAGGCTATTTACACCTGTGTGACGATAGTCAAAATAAGGATTTGCAACAGTGCCATTTCAACAGATTTTTACTTTGTGTCAAATTAAATAATTATTGTCTTTTGTTGAATGTATATAAGAACATTCCTACCTTGTTTAGATAGTCCAAATATAGCATGATTCCACTATGTATCCGTTTAAATCACTTTCAAATGGGGCAATTTTATATTAAATGCGAACCGCAAATTCCACTATTGTGGTTTATCCGTATTGTGGTTAGTTTCCCACAGGTGGATACCTAGGCTAGGTTTGAGTGAGTGCAGCTTGCAGACTGCAATCAGAAAACAAAACGAGTTAACGTTAGTTAACTATCTAGTGGATTGTACCAGACTAGAGACTTGAAGTTGCGCTTGACAGGTACCTAGATAATCTTTGCCTAGTTAGCTGGCTGAACTCCGTTCTGTAGTGTACATGGCTACTATCTTAGTAAGCTAACATTAGCATGCTATAGAACGGCGTATAGATCCGGCTTCAGTCAGGACAAGCTGTAGCTAGTATAATCTGTCTAGTTCTTACATTGCCAACGAATATGTCATCACTGTCTCCATCTGCCATTTCTGAAAGTGGGTCTTGGTTCTTTGCTCCAGGGAAAGGAGGGGGATTCCGCGGTGAGTTAGCCGCCATTTATGTGATGTGATGATCGCTAGCTACGTCTGTAAGCGGAAGTTGAAAAGTGCAAAGTACTGTCTGGAGCGACACCTGCTGGTGACTAAACGGCAACGCATTTAGGAACGTCGCAGGCTTGTATTCTTTCTACTGTACTGTACTGTGACCAACTGTAAATGGTTCTGGAAATAACAATATAATGAAGCACATTGTAGAACATATATAGCCTATATATAATGTATTATATACATAGAATACTACAGGGAGTCCATTATATATTATTAATTTCTATCAGCAACCAGATTCCCCTCCTTTTACCTCTGTGGTGATACCTCAAGCTGTATTCTGCTGCACTATCTGGCTCTATTTCAACTGCCATTCTGTGTTATAGCGGAGGTTTTTAATGACCATGTGGCTCCAAGTGTTGTTAGGCATGTGTTAACGTGGCTGGCTGGGTCATATAGTCAGAGTTTAAAAATGCACCTCTACCTTCTCCTTAATCACTAATTTGGACAGGTGAAAGCAAGGGTCCTTACATCTTGCACCAATCCAGTCATGTATTATCAGTCACAACTTCAAGGAAAAATCAGAGAAGCATGTATGTAAAAAAATTTCTGGTAGAGCCATAAGTAAATTGGGCTGTGAAAGAGATCTACATGTACAGTATTTGTTAGGAGATACGTCCTCTGTTCTCTAGAGTCCTGCCAAATTAACAGTTTGGTAGTTTGACAGTTTGATAGCCATATATTCTTAATCTATTCATTTACTTAAAAGTGTGTGTATTGGTTATATGTTGTGAAATTGTTAGATATTACTGCACTGTCGGAGGTAGAAACACAAGCATTTCACTACATCCACAATAACATCGGCTAAACACGTGCATGTGACCAATACAATTTTGGAACAATAACTCCAAAATAATCATTCAAAATATGTTTATTTTTTATATCAGACTTATTTACTGAACAATGGTTCTTATTGATGACACACGTGTCCTTTGAAAACAGATACAGGTAGAGGTTCAACTGTAGGCCTACAGTGTAAGATTTTTTAAAATGTTGAAATGGTCATTTAAAAAAACTTTTAATCAGACATTAACTGAGTGACCCTAACCAGACCCCCTTTGTAGACGCATTTGCCACGTTTTGTATTTGTATGGTTTTTAATCAGAGTAAATCCATACTCTGTATTCCTTATTCCATGTGTACTATTGTCTAAAGCTCTTGCCATGTTTATGACAGCAATATATTTTTTTCAAGGTTCCACCTGTTGTGGAAGTTTGCCACAGTCATGGCAAAGTAGTTTCTCTTCAGTGAATTGACTGATGGCATTTTAGTGGCTGATATCAACCATTTTCCACACAAAGCACAATATGCTTTTTCTTCATATGCGCTGTTAAGACTTGAATTTCGGGTGTAGCATGAACCACATTCATTGCAGCAAAATGCTTTCTCCCCTGTATGAAATGTAATTTGCTTCACCAAGAGTAACTCTCTGACTATAAGGTCAAAGACAGACTGATCCGTAGAAAACGGACACCAAATAAAAACGGATGAATTTCTCCCGTGTGTGAAGTGAAACGCCTGCTCTTTTCTAATTGACTCAACGGATGAAACCAGGCTAAGTGAACACGTCTAGCGGCTCTTTGATCAAAGTGGCAATGTCTCCTCAGGTCACCTCCCTCCCTTGACAATCATACCAGTCTATATATGGTTTACTCTCAGTATGTGAAAGTGTTGCCTTTGCCAACAGGTCAATGACTGGTTACTGGTATTAAGCAGAGCTACAGTGAGTAGTATAGAGAATACAGCGGGTGAAATAAGTATTGAACACGTTACCAATTTTCTCAGTAAATATATTGCCAAAGGTGCTATTGACATGAAAGTTTCACCAGATGTTGGTAACAACCCAAGTAATACATACATACAAAGAAACCAAAACAAATAACTTCAGAAATTAAGTTATGTGTAATAATGTGAAATGACACAGGGAAAAAGTATTGAACACATGAAGAAAGGGAGGTTCAAAAAGGCATGGAAAGCCAAGACAACAGCTGAAAACTATCAGTAATTAAAAAGCAATCCAGCCCCCTGTCAGTGCAAATTAATATAAGCTGGTTCAGTCCCAACTGATGGCCTACAAAAAGGTCTCATTGCCAAGGTGTCACACAAGACACATCTCATGATGGGTAAAAGCAAAGAGCTGTCTCAAGACCTTCGCAACCTAATTGTTGTAAAACATAATGATGGCATTGGTTATAGGCGCATTTCTAAGCTTCTGAATGTTCCAGTGAGCACTGTTGGGGCCATAATACGGAAGTGGAAAGACAATAATTTCACCATAAATTTGCCTCGACCAGGTGCTCCTCGTAAATTTGCCCATTCATCCTTCCTTCAATTATGTGAAGTTTGCCAGTACCATTTGCTGAAAAGCAGCCCCACACCATGATGTTCCCACCTCCAAACTTCACTGTTGGTATGGTGTTTTTAGGGTGATGTGCAGTGCCATTTCTCCTCCAAACATGGTGTGTATTATGACATCCAATTTTGATCTCATTAGACCACACTATATTCTCCCAGTATTTCACTGGCTTTTCCAAATGTTGTGCAGCAAACTTTAAACGAGCTTCAACATGCTTTTTTTTCAGCAATGGAGTCTTGCGTGGTGAGCGTGCATACAGGCCATGGCGGTGGAGTGCATTACTTAATGTTTTCTTTGAGACAACAGTACCCGCTAATTGCAGGTCTTTTTGAAGCTCTCCACAAGTGGTCCTTGGCTCTTGGACAACTCTTCTGATTATTCTTTTCACTCCTCTGTCAGAAATCTTGCGAGGAGCACCTGGTCGAGGCAAATTTATGGTGAAATGATTGTCTTTCCACTTCCGTATTATGGCCCCAACAGTGCTCAATGGAACATTCAGAAGCTTAGAAATGCGCCTATAACCAATGCCATCATTATGTTTTGCAACAATTAGGTTGTGAATGTCTGGAGACAGCTCTTTGCTTTTACCCATCATGAGATGTGTCTTGTGTGACACCTTGGCAATGAGACCTTTTTGTAGGCCATCAGTTGGGATTGAACCAGCTGATATTAATTTGCACTGACAGGGGGCTGGATTGCTTTTTAATTACTGATAGTTTTCAGCTGTTGTCTTGGCTTTCCATTCCTTTTTGAACCTCCCTTTCTTCATGTGTTCAATACTTTTTCCCTGTGTCATTTCACATTATTACACATAACTTAATTTCTGAACGTATCTGTTTTGGTTTCTTTGTATGTATGGATTACTTGGGTTGTTACCAACATCTGGTGAAACTTTCATGTCAATAGCACCTTTGGAAATATATTTACTGAGAAAAATGGTGACGTGTTCAATACTTATTTCACCCGCTGTAAGTACAGCAGGGTGTGTACATCAACATGGTCTCAGAGCATTTGTATTATTCTGTACTTACATCCTTGACACTTGCCTTATACACCCACCCAGACCAACCACCCTACTTTAATTTTTGCCATAGGTAACCATAAGTCTTATGTAACCATACCAAACGTAACATATCCACATACTTAGCTACATGTACAGTGGGGAGAACAAGTATTTGATACACTGCAGATTTTGCAGGTTTTCCTACTTACAAAGCATGTAGAGGTCTGCCATTTTTATGGCTCAAATCACATTGTATGATTTTTAAATAATTAATTTGCATTTTATTGCATGAAATAAGTATTTGATCACCTACCAACCTGTAAGAATTCCGGCTCTCACAGACCTGTTAGTTTTTCTTTAAGAAGCCCTCCTGTTCTACACTCATTACCTGTATTAACTGCACCTGTTTGAACTCATTACCTGTATAATAGACACCTGTCCACACATTCAATCAAACAGACTCCAACCTCTCCACAATGGCCAAGACCAGAGAGCTGTGTAAGGACATCAGGGATAAAATTGTAGACCTGCACAAGGCTGGGATGGGCTACAGGACAATAGGCAAGCAACTTTGTGAGAAGGCAACAACTGTTGCCGCAATTATTAGAAAATGGAAGAAGTTCAAGATGACGGTCAATCTCCCTCGGTCTGGGGCACCATGCAAGATCTCACCTCGTGGGGCATCAATGATCATGAGGAAGGTGAGGGATCAGCCCAGAACTACACGGCAGGACCTGATCAATGACCTGAAGAGAGCTGGGACCACAGTCTCAAAGAAAACCATTAGTAACACACTACGCCGTCATGGATTAAAATCCTGCAGCGCACGCAAGGTCCCCCTGCTCAAGCCAGCACATGTCCAGGCCCGTCTGAAGTTTGCCAATGACCATCTGGATGATCCAGAGGAGGAATGGGAGAAGGTCATGTGGTCTGATGAGACAAAAATAGAGCTTTTACGGTGCAGGACGACTGCACCGTATTGAGGGGAGGATGGATGGGGCCATGTATCGCGAGATCTTGGCCAACAACCTCCTTCCCTCAGTAAGAGCACTGAAGATGGGTCGTGGCTGGGTCTTCCAGCATGACAACGACCCGAAACACACAGCCAGGGCAACTAAGGAGTGGCTCCGTAAGAAGCATATCAAGGTCCTGGAGTGGCCTAGACCTGAACCCAATAGAAAATCTTTGGAGGGAGCTGAAAGTCCGTATTGCCCACCGACATCCCCGAAACCTGAAGGATCTGGAGAAGGTCTGTATGGAGGATTGGGCCAAAATCCCTGCTGCAGTGTGTGCAAACCTGGTCAAGAACTACAGGAAACGTATGATCTCTGTAATTGCAAACAAAGGTTTCTGTACCAAATATTAAGTTCTGCTTTTCTGATGTATCAAATACTTATGTCATGCAATAAAATGCTAATTAATTACTTAAAAATCATACAATGTGATTTTCTGGATTTTTGTTTTAGATTCCGTCACTCACAGTTGAAGAGTACCTATGATAAAAATTACAGACTTCTACATGCTTTGTAAGTGGGAAAACCTGCAAAATCGGCAGTGTATCAAATACTTGTTCTCCCCACTGTATTATGTTACGCCTGGTCTATTAGACCAGGCTGGGTACATAGGTTGGTTTGGATCAGAGCATTATTTGAAGGGCAGGCACTAAGTCACCCATTAAAGTCTTATGGAGAAAGATTGACGCCCCCACACACACACCCGCATGTAAGACAAACACACACACACGAAAATACGATATACATGACAAGTAGAAACGTTATTTTTGTTAGTATTCATAATAGTTGTATAGACGATGTAGAAGAGCACCAATAAAAATACCCAAAAAAGTTTGTCAAACATTTAGATTTTTTTTTTTTTTTTTAAGCCACATAATATTCTACAGAAAGCAGAGATCTCTGTACAGAAACAAGCAACACCATAATTCCTCAGCAGCAGCAGAGTAAAACCCGCCGCTCAATTTCATATCATCTCAGAAGCAAATTAACATTAAAACAAGACTAGCTGCCTGCTGCTAACCTAGGACACTACGTTACAGAAACATAGCTTTTATATAAAAACAAGGTATGGAAGAATTTTTTTTTTTTTTTTCAAAAATTGTGAAAAAGTGCAATACAGGCTTGACTGTCTATAACTTAATAGGTTATTCCCAACGTCTTTTTCCCCTCTGCTCCACTTATTTTTTTATTTTTTACATGTTCCTTTTGTATCCATAAGTAAAATCTCTTACAGGTATATTAACATTCATGACGATGTACATTATGAGAAACAGGATTGCAATGACATTTCTTTGGGTAAGAGGGCAGATGAAAAACTAGCTTCTTACAATTTTTTTTCCTTTTTACATTGGAATTGTGTACAGAGCAAGTTTATTTTTCTTCATACATAACAAACTACATGTAAGAAAAGAAAACATTTCTGAATCTGGGAGTCCCATTCAATAGGCCGACATCGTTGCAAGTAACATTTAAAAAGAGCGATGAAGCAGTGTTTCTTTAAGATACCTCAGATAACAGTAAACACTTATCCTTGATTGAAAAGCCTGGTTTTCCATGACAGAGAGAGAAAGAGCAAAAAACAGACCTCTTCAACCAAATATTGGCTCTTAGCTCTTTCATTCTTTCATATGATATATTGCCATTCTATTGAAACGACTGACTAGGTAGGATGTGTGATTGTGGGGTGAGGCACCCTGAGTCCAGCAGCCTCTGGAGGGTTCATGTCCCACAGATGGTTCTGAGGGGTCACCAGCAAACAGCCCTACTACCTGGCACTCCAAGGCCAGCTTGGCCTGAGAGTGGTGACTCCGCGTGTCAGAGGGGTCACAGTGTAACTGGAAAACGTCCAGAGGGCACAGTCATCTCGAATGTAAACGTACGGACACGTTTCATAAGGCTTTTTGAAACAGAGCTCCCATAAACAAAAAAAGACGGAACATTTCAATGTACAAAGGGGCAACACAATGCCAGAGAATGCAAGAATCCATTCAAAATGTAATGTAATAACACGCAAGGCATCTCCCCATAAGATATGAAAAGTCAGTGTTTGAGAGTCTGTTTTGCCACTCTCCTCCCAAATAAAATGAAATGATGGGATTGGTTGGGGGGGGAAAGAATGAGGCCGTTTTTTAAAACATATGTACATATCTATACGGATATGTATATAAACAAATAATACATGACATATTAGAAAATAATAAGAGACTTGGCACAATATATAACACAGAGTAGGGAAAACAGACATCATTGGGTCAAAATGATAGCTATAAAATGACCACTTTTATGGAAATGAAGGGGACTGTTGTCCAATGTTCACTTCACTGAAACAGGGCAATAGATATACAAAAATGCACAAAATAAGTGACACTAATTATACAAACACTGTGTTTAGATTGTGCTTCGTGAGCACCAACACGAAATACCGACATATTTGACTCTTCCTCTTGACTTGGAATTGCAATATGATGTCTGTCGGAGCGGTCTCCCCGGCAACCATAGGAGCGGTCTCCCCGGCAATCAAAGTATGAGAACAACCTTCTGATGAAAATTCACAATCTTCTGGTTGAAAGCGACCAATGTTAGATATCGTCTCTGAGAATGTTTCTTCATAAAAAGGTGAACGGTCTCATTTTTTAAATGGTCATCTCCTTCCTGAGACTGAGCAAGGTAAGCCAAAAGTTAAAACGATTCAGTTTGGATTTTTGTATTTATTTTGAGGGGGGTGTGTTGGATCCATGGATGGTATCCATTCTGTATCCGGGCATCGGGCTCCCAGTTTGCTGAGGGCTGGCATTGTGTGTGTGTGTTCCTGCCTGTGTGTGTGTGCCTGTATGTGTGTGTGAGCAGCGTGGTGAGTTGGCGCGTGGTTCTCAGGCTGTGGTTATGGCGTTCAGGTCCTTCATCAGGTCCTCTAGGTGGGCCATCTCCTCTGTCAACTCATCAGGCTCGTAGCTCTGAGGGAAAGGAACAGGGTTACTGCGGGGGGCAAGGGAGGAGCAGGAGGGGAGGGAGGCAAGGACCTGGGGAAGGGAGAGGAGAGGGTCAGTTTGTTTTTGGAGTGGGTGGGAGTAATGAGGTTTACAAAACATAGGGTGGGTGGGGTGGGTGTGAGGAATTGGTCAATGGGACAGCAGCATGAAGCAAAGTCAAAGAAACAAAGCAGCATCAACAGCCAACTGTTATTATAAGGCACTGAAAGGGGGCAAGACATCGATGCATGGGCAAAACCATTCCAATGGGTTTACGGGAATTACCATGGGCAAAACCATTCCAATGGGTTTACGGGAATTATCATGGGCAAAACCATTCCAATGGGTTTACGGGAATTATTAGAAATTGGATGCAATAATATCAATGATCACAAACAACCAAAAACAACACCATAAAACAGAGAGGGATGCAACAAGTTGCAAAGAATAAAAGAGAGAAAGGAGAAGAAAAAGGGATTAAAATCCATGTCAATGTCATTTATGATTGTGTCCAAATGTGTCCAAAAAGAAACATGACATGCTCATGGAATGTATTTACTAGTTCAATGGGCTTGATTTATCTATGACCAGGTTTCTACACCAAAATTACATAGTAATTCATGTGTACTTCCTGGTACGCATTTCAAGTATGTACAAACTACAATAACAACCAACATTACATGATATGCCAGCTGATTTAACGGTCATAACCAGACATTGGTATGTTGTAGTCTTTCTACACTAACACCTGAGGAGGGAGCAGTACTCACGCTGTCTACTTTCTACACTAACACCTGAGGAGGGAGCAGTACTCACGCTGTCTACTTTCTAAACTAACACCTGAGGAGGGAGCAGTACTCACGCTGTCTACTTTCTAAACTAACACCTGAGGAGGGAGCAGTACTCACGCTGTCTACTTTCTAAACTAACACCTGAGGAGGGAGCAGTACTCACGCTGTCTACTTTCTAAACTAACACCTGAGGAGGGAGCAGTACTCACGTTGTCTACATCCTCCAGCATCTTGCTGGTCTCGGGCACGTCTGGGGCACTGGGCACCGTGACTGGCATGGGGGGGCGCATCCTGCCCAGTGTGCCGATAGAGGCTGTCTTTACTGAGTGGAGATACAGACAGAGAGAGAGAGAGAGTCAGAGAGAGAGAGAGTCAGAGAGCGAGCGAGTCAGAGAGCGAGAGAGTCAGAGAGCGAGCGAGTCAGAGCGAGTGAGCCAGACAGAGTGAGCCAGACAGAGTGAGCCAGACAGAGTGAGCCAGACAGAGTGAGCCAGACAGAGTGAGCCAGACAGAGTGAGCCAGACAGAGTGAGCCAGACAGAGTGAGCCAGACAGAGTGAGCCAGACAGAGTGAGCCAGACAGAGTGAGCCAGACAGAGTGAGCCAGACAGAGCCAGTGAGCAAGACAGAGAAAGCGAGCGAGTCAGACAGAGAAAGCGAGCGAGCCAGGCAGAGCGAGAGAAAGAGCGAGCCAGGCAGAGCGAGCCAGCCAGCCAGCCAAAGCGAGCCAGACAAAGCGAGAGAGCGAGCCAGACAAAGCGAGCGAGCGAGCCAGCGAGCCAGACAGAGAGCGAGAGAGCGAGCCAGCCAGCCAGCCAGCCAGCCAAAGCGAGAGAGCGAGCGAGCCAGCCAGCCAAAGCGAGAGAGCGAGCGAGCGAGCCAGCCAGCCAAAGCGAGAGAGCGAGCGAGCGAGCCAGCCAGACAGAGCGAGAGAGCGAGCGAGCCAGACAGAGCGAGCGAGCGAGCCAGACAGAGCGAGCGAGCCAGACAGAGCGAGAGAGCGAGCCAGACAGAGCGAGAGAGCGAGCGAGCCAGACAGAGCGAGAGAGCGAGCGAGCCAGACAGAGCGAGAGAGCGAGCGAGCCAGACAGAGCGAGAGAGCGAGCGAGCCAGACAGAGCGAGAGAGCGAGCCAGACAGAGCGAGAGAGCCAGACAGAGCGAGCCAGACAGACAGACAAACAGACCGAGAGAGCAAGCGAGTCAGACAGAGCGAGAGAGAGAGTCAGGCAGAGAGAGTCAGACACAGTCAGACAGACAGAGAGTCAGACAGACAGAGAGTCAGACAGAGAGTCAGACAGAGAGTCAGACAGAGAGTCAGACAGAGAGTCAGACAGAGAGTCAGACAGACAGAGAGAGTCAGACAGACAGAGAGAGTCAGACAGACAGAGAGAGTCAGACAGACAGAGCGAGCCAGACAGACAGACAAACAGAGCGAGAGAGCAAGCGAGTCAGACAGAGTCAGACAGACAGACAGACAGAGAGTCAGACAGACAGAGAGTCAGACAGACAGACAGACAGGCAGAGAGAGTCAGACAGGCAGAGAGAGTCAGACAGGCAGAGAGAGTCAGACAGGCAGAGAGAGTCAGACAGGCAGAGAGAGTCAGACAGGCAGAGAGAGTCAGACAGGATTGATAGTTCACTACTCATCATCTTCTTTACATTTGTTTCCTTTCCTTTCTCAAGAAGTTCTACCAACAGTGGATCTTAATCTGCAGTTTGGGAGTGTAAAGCACATGTACAGGAAACTGCCCAAATATAGGAAACACTTGAGTGTTGGCTAGAAGAGATCTCTTTGAAACAGGTGTCTCAAAGGATCATAGGGTGTGTGTCAGTCACCAGATCTCAACCCAATGCAACACTTATGGGAGATTCTGGAGCGGTGCCTGAGACAACGTTTTCCATCACCATCAACAAAACACCAAATTATTGAATTTCTCATGAAAGAATGGTGTCACCAATAGAGTTAGACACTTGTAGGATTTATGCCAAGGTGCATTGAAGATGATCTGGTGGCTCTTGGTGGCCCAACACCCTATTAAGACACTATGTTGGTGTTTCATTTATTTTGGCATTTACCTGTGTGTACATACGCCTGTCCTTATGCATGGTGTGCATTTTGTATATGTGTGTGTGCGCTTCTCACCAGTCTGAGTAAGCAGCGGCGTGCTGGGCAGGGCGGGCGACTCGAAGGTGGCGGCGGGGATGGCTGGCACGGCAAAGCTCTTGAGGGGGTGAGTGGGGCGAACGTGGGCGGTGGGGGGCTGGCCGGCGCTGCAGTAGCTGCCGCTGGCGCTGGGCTCATCGTCGGTGGCTGTGGAGCCGTGGTAGCTACCCTCTGGGTCCGGGTGCTGGTGCTGGTGCTCGGCTGGGCAGGGGGGCTGGGCCTGGGGTGGGAGGGGCTCTGCGCTGGGCGTGTTCCTCACCGACTCTGCAGTCACAGAAGGAGTGTGGGGGGAAAGGTCAGTGGTTATTGTGTATGATACAGTATGTGTATAGCCTGGGTTCTAGCAGGGTAGTGTTCATAAATAAGGCTGTATGATACAGTATGTGTATAGCCTGGGTTCTAGCAGGGTAGTGTTCATAAATAAGGCTGTATGATACAGTATGTATATAGCCTGGGTTCTAGCAGGGTAGTGTTCATAAATAAGGCTGTATGATACAGTATGTGTATAGCCTGGGTTCTAGCAGGGTAGTGTTCATAAATAAGGCTGTATGATACAGTATGTGTATAGCCTGGGTTCTAGCAGGGTAGTGTTCATAAATAAGGCTGTATGATACAGTATGTGTATAGCCTGGGTTCTAGCAGGGTAGTGTTCATAAATAAGGCTGTATGATACAGTATGTGTATAGCCTGGGTTCTAGCAGGGTAGTGTTCATAAATAAGGCTGTATGATACAGTATGTGTATAGCCTGGGTTCTAGCAGGGTAGTGTTCATAAATAAGGCTGTATGATACAGTATGTGTATAGCCTGGGTTCTAGCAGGGTAGTGTTCATAAATAAGGCTGTATGATACAGTATGTGTATAGCCTGGGTTCTAGCAGGGTAGTGTTCATAAATAAGGCTGTATGATACAGTATGTGTATAGCCTGGGTTCTAGCAGGGTAGTGTTCATAAATAAGGCTGTATGATACAGTATGTGTATAGCCTGGGTTCTAGCAGGGTAGTGTTCATAAATAAGGCTGTATGATACAGTATGTGTATAGCCTGGGTTCTAGCAGGGTAGTGTTCATAAATAAGGCTGTATGATACAGTATGTGTATAGCCTGGGTTCTAGCAGGGTAGTGTTCATAAATAAGGCTTTGAGAAAGAGGTGTTAGTATCAATGTGATGATGAAGCGTGATGGAGGTAAGGGAACAATATGGGACGCTGGTGTGTAATAAATGTGTAATCAAAACTCAAAAGGTGTCCTGACTGGTTTCATGTATTATATATTAAAAGTATTTTTTATTAGTTTGACCTTTATTTAACTAGGCAAGTCACACACTAATAAGTATGGGTGAGTGAGTAGTGGACGAGGCCACAAGAACAATGGAATGAGACCACCCCACAGTGGGCCCACAGATAAGAGGATGAGACAGCCCCACAGTGGGCCCACAGATAAGAGGATGAGACAGCCCCACAGTGGGCCCACAGATAAGAGGATGAGACAGCCCCACAGTGGGCCCACAGAGGATGGACATGATGATGAAAGATAACGCTCCTGCCCGAGTTCTTCCTCAAAAACAGGACAGAAAGACAGATTTAGAGAACGACCAGGTGGGACCTTGGCGGTGCCCGCTTGTAATCCCTTCGCTGTCCTGCGGGTGGCAGCGGCCTCTCACCTGTGGAGTCCCCCCTGTCTAAAAGGGAGATTGGGGTGGCGCAGGCGTGCGGGCGCAGGTAGCTGCGTGTCGGGGATGCCAGGCTGCCCGCGTGATAATGGTGGTGATGGTTATCAAGGGAATGGATGGGGTGAGCGCTAATGACAGCTGCGAATGGACACACACACACACACACACACACACAGAGAGAGAGAGAGACAACAACATTTAAACAGCCGCGCTGACGAAGGGGTGGGGAAGAAGTGCTGTTCAAATACACACACACACGCTTGCGCACCATGGAGGAGCCAGGTTAATAGTCACATCATGAAGCAGTAGTATTTAACCATACACACATATACAATACCTCCATAGAGTACATACACACATATACAATACCTCCACAGAGTGGGTCTGGTGTACATTTGAATTGGCAGCATAATTTGGTAGCCATGAATGTGTTAAAAAACTGAAATGAGATTAAGGCTAAAACATAGAAACGGATGCTATAGAATTACATTTTGACCGTAGTGCTCCCATTCTATTGACGGTAGTGCTCCCATTCTATTGACGGTAGTGCTCCCATTCTATTGACGGTAGTGCTCCCATTCTATTGACGGTAGTGCTCCCATTCTATTAACGGTAGTGCTCCCATTCTATTGACCGTAGCGCTCCCATTCTATTGACCGTAGTGCTCCCATTCTATTGACCGTAGTGCTCCCATTCTATTGACCGTAGTGCTCCCATTCTATTGACCGTAGTGCTCCCATTCTATTGACCGTAGTGCTCCCATTCTATTGACCGTAGTGCTCCCATTCTATTGACGGTAGTGCTCCCATTCTATTGACTGTAGTGCTTCTATTTTATTGACTTTAGTGCATCATCATGGGAGGGAGTACGATAGTCTGAGTGATTATTTTCTTTTGAGCTGCACAATACGATAGTCTGAGTGATAAAGAGTCTTTCTATTGACCGCAGTGTATTGACTAGTGAGAACACAGATCCCACACACACACACACACACACATTCATTCACACGGGCTTGTGCGCGCACACACACACACACACACACACACACACACACACACTTACGCTGGGGGGGCTGCGTATCGAATGGCATCATCATTTTAGGCCGCATCCCCCGGTGCCCTGCCAGTGCCGACATGCTGTCTTCTGATTCGTGGCCTGCAAGTCAGAGTTTTGCCTTGATCACTATCGGTAGTGACTCTAAACAAAGAAAATCAATCTAATTGTGCTTGGATTGACAGGAAAAATCGAAGGGTTCGGTAATCTGGCTCCTGAGAGAAATCTGTGACTCAGTCGTGAGGCTGTGTTTGTGTTTAGAGGGAAGAATCACCACAAACCAATGTATGAAATGTTAAATGTATGAAAAGCAGGAAATGTTTAGCATGACAATGACAAAGACATTGCCTCTTCAAAACACAGACAAACAAATCCCTAAACTGACTACATCAATCTGACCTCGGTAGGAGTTACGTCTTTGCAGCAGGCTGTTGTCTAGGCTGGGGTCCACGGGGTTGATGTCCTGCGAGGTGCAGGGGATGGGGGTGTCAGTCATCACCGGGTTGGGCTCGGGGGACTTGTCAATGGGCTTGAGCTCCAGCCGCTCGTGGTGGATCCATAGGTCTGGAGGCTTCAGGTCCTTGGAGTTGCCCTTGTACTTGTGGGAGCTGTTGGACGACTTGGAGGCTGCCCGCTTCCTGTGAGGTAGAGAAGAGGAAAAGGGGGCGTGAGGTGTTGGTTGAAAAGGGGGGTGAGGTGTTGGTTGAAATAAAGTGGAATAGTAGGGAGAGGAGACATGATAGAAGGAAAGAAAGAAGATGGGAAAAGAAAAGGAGATATTCAAGCTCTTCTCAGATGGGAGGGTGAGATGTTGGTTGGATAGGGGGGGGGGGTGAGATGTTGGTTGGATAGGGGGGGGGGGGGTGAGGTGTTGGTTGGAAGGGGGGGTGAGGTGTTGGTTGGAAGGGGGGGTGAGGTGTTGGTTGGAAAGGGAGGGTGAGGTGTTGGTTGGAAGGGGGGGTGAGGTGTTGGTTGGAAGGGGGGGTGAGGTGTTGGTTGGAAAGGGAGGGGGGGTGAGATGTTGGTTGGAAAGGGAGGGGGGGTGAGATGTTGGTTGGATGGGGGGGGGGGTGAGATGTTGGTTGGATAGGGGGGGGTGAGATGTTGGTTGGATAGGGAGGGGGGGCGAGATGTTGGTCGGATAGCGGGGGGGGGGTGAGATGTTGGTTGGATAGGGGGGGGTGAGATGTTGGTTGGATAGGGGGGGTGAGATGTTGGTTGAAAAGGGGGGGGGTGAGGTGTTGGTTGGAAGGGGGGGTGAGGTGTTGGTTGAAAGGGGGGGTGAGGTGTTGGTTGAAAAGGGGGGGGGTGAGGTGTTGGTTGGAAAGGGAGGGTGAGGTAGGTGTTGGTTGGATAGGGGGGGGGGTGAGGTGTTGGTTGGAAGGGGGGGTGAGGTGTTGGTTGAAAGGGGGGGGTGAGGTGTTGGTTGGAAAGGGAGGGTGAGGTGTTGGTTGGAAGGGGGGGTGAGGTGTTGGTTGGAAGGGGGGGTGAGGTGTTGGTTGGAAGGGGGGGTGAGGTGTTGGTTGGAAGGGGGGGTGAGGTGTTGGTTGGAAGGGGGGGTGAGGTGTTGGTTGGAAGGGGGGGTGAGGTGTTGGTTGGAAAGGGAGGGTGAGGTGTTGGTTGGAAGGGGGGGTGAGGTGTTGGTTGGAAGGGGGGGTGAGGTGTTGGTTGGAAAGGGAGGGTGAGGTGTTGGTTGGAAGGGGGGTTGAAGTGTTGGTTGGAAAGGGAGGGTGAGGTGTTGGTTGGAAGGGGGGGTGAGGTGTTGGTTGGAAAGGGAGGGTGAGGTGTTGGTTGGAAGGGGGGGTGAGGTGTTGGTTGGAAAGGGAGGGTGAGGTGTTGGTTGGAAGGGGGGGTGAGGTGTTGGTTGGAAGGGGGGGTGAGGTGTTGGTTGGAAGGGGGGGTGAGGTGTTGGTTGGAAGGGGGGGTGAGGTGTTGGTTGGAAGGGGGGGTGAGGTGTTGGTTGGAAGGGGGGGTGAGGTGTTGGTTGGAAGGGGGGGTTGAAGTGTTGGTTGAAATAAAGTGGAATAGTAGGGAGAGGAGACATGATAGAAGGAAAGATGGAAAAAGGAAAGGAGATATTCAAGCTCTTTTCAGATGTTCTGTGTGTTATAACTGTGTTGTCGGTCTGGTATTGTCTGGGACATTAGGGACCTCTGTGTTGTCGGTCTGGTATTGTCTGGGACATTAGTGACCTCTGTGTTGTCGGTCTGGTATTGTCTGGGACATTAGTGACCTCTGTGTTGTCGGTCTGGTATTGTCTGGGACATTAGTGACCTCTGTGTTGTCGGTCTGGTATTGTCTGGGACATTAGTGACCTCTGTGTTGTCGGTCTGGTATTGTCTGGGACATTAGTGACCTCTGTGTTGTCGGTCTGGTATTGTCTGGGACATTAGTGACCTCTGTGTTGTCGGTCTGGTATTGTCTGGGACATTAGTGACCTCTGTGTTGTCGGTCTGGTATTGTCTGGGACATTAGTGACCTCTGTGTTGTCGGTCTGGTATTGTCTGGGACATTAGGGACCTCTGTTGTTGGTCTGGTATTGTCTGGGACATTAGTGACCTCTGTGTTGTTGGTCTGGTATTGTCTGGGACATTAGTGACCTCTGTGTTGTTGGTCTGGTATTGTCTGGGACATTAGTGACCTCTGTTGTCGGTCTGGTATTGTCTGGGACATTAGTGACCTCTGTGTTGTCGGTCTGGTATTGTCTGGGACATTAGTGACCTCTGTGTTGTCGGTCTGGTATTGTCTGGGACATTAGTGACCTCTGTGTTGTCGGTCTGGTATTGTCTGGGACATTAGTGACCTCTGTGTTGTCGGTCTGGTATTGTCTGGGACATTAGTGACCTCTGTGTTGTCGGTCTGGTATTGTCTGGGACATTAGTGACCTCTGTGTTGTCGGTCTGGTATTGTCTGGGACATTAGTGACCTCTGTGTTGTCGGTCTGGTATTGTCTGGGACATTAGTGACCTCTGTGTTGTCGGTCTGGTATTGTCTGGGACATTAGGGACCTCTGTTGTTGGTCTGGTATTGTCTGGGACATTAGTGACCTCTGTGTTGTTGGTCTGGTATTGTCTGGGACATTAGTGACCTCTGTGTTGTTGGTCTGGTATTGTCTGGGACATTAGTGACCTCTGTTGTCGGTCTGGTATTGTCTGGGACATTAGTGACCTCTGTGTTGTCGGTCTGGTATTGTCTGGGACATTAGTGACCTCTGTGTTGTCGGTCTGGTATTGTCTGGGACATTAGTGACCTCTGTGTTGTCGGTCTGGTATTGTCTGGGACATTAGTGACCTCTGTGTTGTCGGTCTGGTATTGTCTGGGACATTAGTGACCTCTGTGTTGTCGGTCTGGTATTGTCTGGGACATTAGTGACCTCTGTGTTGTCGGTCTGGTATTGTCTGGGACATTAGTGACCTCTGTGTTGTCGGTCTGGTATTGTCTGGGACATTAGTGACCTCTGTTGTCGGTCTGGTATTGTCTGGGACATTAGTGACCTCTGTGTTGTCGGTCTGGTATTGTCTGGGACATTAGTGACCTCTGTTGTTGGTCTGGTATTGGCTGGGACATTAGTGACCTCTGTGTTGTCGGTCTGGTATTGTCTGGGACATTAGTGACCTCTGTTGTTGGTCTGGTATTGGCTGGGACATTAGTGACCTCTGTGTTGTCGGTCTGGTATTGGCTGGGACATTGGTGACCTCTGTTGTTGGTCTGGTATTGGCTGGGACATTAGTGACCTCTGTTGGTCTGGTATTGGCTGGGACATTAGGGACCTCTGTGATGCTGGTCTGGTATTGGCTGGGACATTAGGGACCTCTGTGTTGCTGGTCTGGTATTGGCTGGGACATTAGGGACCTTAGGGACCTTATTGATGCAGCTGACCAGCTCACTTTTTCTGGTGGGAGGTGGTGCGTCGCGTGCAGAGGAAGGCCCCCACAACCACCACGATGATGGTGAACGCTCCCACAGAGATGATGATGACGATGACCAGGATGTGGTTGTCCCCGCTGCCTGTAATTCCTGGTTTTCCTGGATCAAAAAGGACCGGAGAGGTGAGAAAGAAAATCCTATTTATCCACATAAGAATCAATGTCCTCATTGGAGATCAATTAGTGTATTTAACAACTAATTTGTTTATGCGTTTGTTAATTAATTAATTAATTTATGTAGGGGCATACAATTCCCATTACACTTATTTTAGAATTATGACTAATATGTCAGACCAATAGGAGACTTGTTTAAGGGGTTTGGGTTAGATTCTATCTCATGATTGACTTCCGTCACACTTTATTTGGATAGTACCATATAGATGCTCTACAGATGGTCATACTATCAACAAACTATCTGTTGATGAGCAAATGCTTGCTAAGGTTACAGTTAGGGTTAGGTTTAGAATAAGGGCTAGGGTAAGGGTTAAGTTTAGGGTTAGGATAAGGGTTAATGGATAGTTAGTTGACATTCTGTTTACAGTTATAGAACATCTAGAAACCATCTACTTAGCACTATCCAAATAAAGTGTTAGCATTACTGTGAATAGTGGTTTATTCACTTCCTGTACACTCCATCTTAGCTGAGAAAGACATTAGTGCTCAATGCAGAAATAGTGTCAATTGCATTTCAGCTTCAGTCCAGAAATGAATCCAATGTACCGTGGAACAGGAACTGAACAAAGCCTTATTCACACTTAAAACATGTATAAGGTGGAATGAAATGGACCCACACTGCGACCTACTGAGTTGATCAAATCAGAATGGACAATGGTGACCTGAAAAGACCATTACCGTGTGGAGACCCAAAGCCATGATCAAGAGGTGGTTGGTGACTTCCTGGTTTACCTGGCAAATTGGAGGCTGAGAGAGAAAACCACTAGTTATTACACCCAGTTAATAAAATATGAACTGACTTATTCACCTTACCAGAACGCAGATGAAGGGCTTTAGGCACGTGGGTGAGGAAAAAGAACACAATCTGCACAGTCAATCAGTCATCATTGAGAAGAAGTGAAGGGAAGAGGGAATTACCTTGGTCATTAGCCATTTTGTCAGAGGATTCAGCTAAACAGGCCAAAGGAGACAGTAACCAGGGAGAGAAAATACAAAGCAAACACTGGTTAGAGGTAAGGAGAGAAAGTGAGAGAGAGAGAGAAAGAGTGTCAGGGTAAAGGGTGCAGCATTGGAGGGGTAGGCAAGCTAGTGTGACCACCAATAAAGAAGAGATCGAGAGAGAGGAGAAAGAAAGAGAGAAAGAGACAGGGTAGGCTCAGCCCAACAGAACGCTATGTTCTTTGCCAGCATCTATAGAAAAGGAATTGAGAATGCAGCCCGCTACCAGTGAAGAGAAGCTAAGATAAATATTTGAATCTTGAAAGACCATTCAGCCCATCATAACGCATATTAATAACTTGACCAATAAAATCAGTTAATACAATCATCCCAATGTTCAACCTTTCAATGCCTATCAACCTCCGGGGGTTTCCCCCTTCCACTTACTCTTGGGGGTGCGGAAGTGTACGGCCTCTGACATGGGGCCCATGCCCTTGGAGTTCCGGGCCTGGATCTTGAAGTAGTAAGTAGTGTCCAGAGTCAGCTCCTGGATCTGGTGGGTCAACCTGTTCCCCACCACCGGCTCTATCACCCAGTCATGTACCTCCGCATTCACATCAGTACTGTAGTAGATGATGTAGCCTAGTGGAGCGGGGAAGATGGGGGGAGAATACAGAGAGAGATGGGGGAGAGGAGAGAGTGATGGGGGAGAGGAGAGAGAGAGATGGGGGAGAGGAGAGAGAGAGATGGGGAGAGGAGAGAGAGAGAGATATGGGGGAGAGAGAGAGAGATATGGGGGAGAAAGAGAGATGGAGAGAGATGGGGGAGAGGAGAGAGAGAGAGAGATGGGGGAGAGGAGAGAGAGAGAGAGATGGGGGAGAGGAGAGAGAGAGAGAGAGATGAGGGAGAGAGAGAGAGATATGGGGGTGAAAGAGAGAGATGGGGAAAGAAAAAGAGATGGTGGAGATGAGAATGAGAGATGAGGGGAGAGGGAGAACGTTAGAGAATTGTTTCAGACCACTTGTTTCTCTGACTGAATAAACCTGATAATGGAGAGAGTGTGTGTGTGTGTGTGGTCTCACCTGTGATTTTTCCATTGGCCTCTGAGGGGGGCTGCCAGTTGACTATGATGGTGCGGGGTTTCAGTTCCTTGCTCACCACAGTCACATCTTTGGGGGACGAGCTGGGAACTGTTCAAGTCAAACAACAACAAGTCAGTATGGGAACAAGGCCATTCATCAGGGAACTCTTGGCTTTGACATCAAACAGGGGTTGCTTATATTAGTTCTGTGTCAAACAGGTACCAGTGTGTAACCTGTACCAGTGTGTAACCAGCACAGTGTGTAACAGGTACCAGTGTGTAACCTGTATCAGTGTGTAACCTGTACCAGTGCGTAACCTGTACCAGTGCGTAACCTGTACCAGTGCGTAACCTGTACCAGTGCGTAACCTGTACCAGTGTGTAACCTGTACAGTGTGTAGTGAAATGGAAATCTGTTTTTTTGCATATCCCACTCCCCTTGAGACACCCTTGGAGAGTGGGGTCACGGCATGGGATCAGCCATTATTGACGGCGACCCGGGATCAATTCGTGTTAAATGCCTTGCTCAAGGGCAGATCGAAAGATTTTTGGGGAAATCAGAGAAAAGCAGTCAATGACAAATGTCAACTACAATCAGCTTTTACAGTACATGGATATTCTGTGTAGTCATGTTAAAAAACACAGAAACAAGTACTTCACTGAAGATGTTTTCATTGATGTGTGTGTGTGTGTGTGTGTGTACACACGGTATCTGTGTGTGTATGTGCATGTGTATATGTATGTATGTGTACTCAGTATGCCTGTGTGTGTGTGTGTGTGTGTGTGTGTACACTCGGCATGCCTGTGTGTGTGTGTGTGTGTGTGTGTGTGTGTTCCGTATGCCTGTGTGTGTAATCTTACTGGTCTCAAAGGTGGTTCCCTGGGCCGTCATGCTCCAGGTACTGGTCCTCCTGCCCTTGGTCACCATGACAGAGAACTCATACAGTGTGTTGGGCTTCAGCCCCGTCACCATGTGGCTCAGGTTGGTGGTGTTGGCCGTCTGAAAACATACAGGCGCACAAACATAGGCACAGAGACAGAGAACGAGACAGAGAACGAGACAGAGAACGAGACAGAGAACGAGACAGAGAACGAGACAGAGAACGAGACAGACGCACAGAGACAGACGCACAGAGACAGACGCACAGAGACAGACACAGGCGCACAGGCACATATACAAACACACACAGGCACAAACAGACACAGGCGCGCACACACACATTGGTACACATACATATAAATATATATACATATACACACACACACATACATATACATATACACATATATACACATATACATATACACACACATATATATATATATACACACACATATATATAAAAACACACACACGCAGACAGGCAGACAGGCAGACAGACAGACAGGCAGACAGACAGACAGACAGGCAGACAGGCAGGCAGACAGGCAGACAGGCAGACAGGCAGACAGCTCATAAGGGAAGGTACAGTACAGACTTTGACCACAAAGTGGCACTCAAGACCAACGGCACCAGAGTGTTTCAAAGCAGAAACCTGCTCCATGCATCTTTAGCACAAAAACACAGCCATGAATCAATAACACAGTACCTTCAGAAAGTATTCAACCCCTGGACATTTTCCACATTTTGTTGTTATAGCCTGAATTTAAATTGGATTACATTGAGATTGTTTGTCACTGGCCTACACAGTGTGTTTCCACCCCATAATGTCAAAGTACAAATTAATTAAATGAAAAGCTAAAATGTCTTGAGTCAGTAACTATTCAACTTCTTTGTTATGACAAGCCTAAATAAGTTCAGAAGTAAAATAGTGCTTAACAAGTCACATAAGTTGCATGGACTCACTGTGTGCATTAAGTGTTTAACATAGTTTTTTTTATGACTACCTCATCTGTGTAAGGTCCCTCAGTCGAGTAGAGAATTTCAAACACAGATTCAACCACAAAAACCAGGGAGTTTTTCCAATGCCTCTCAAAGTGCACCTATTGATAGATGGTGAAGTTATTAATTACACTTTGGGTGGTGTATCAATACACTCAGTCACTACAAAGATACAGGCATCCTTCCTAACACAGTTGCCAGAGAGGAAGGAAACCGCTCAGGGATTTCACCATGAGGCCAATGGTGACTAAAACAGTAACAGAGTTCAATCGCTGTGATAGGAGAAAACTGAGGATGGATCAACATTGTAGTTAGTCCACAATACTAACCTAATTGTGTGAAAAGAAGGAAGCCTGTACAGAATAGAAATATTCCAAAACATGCATCTGTTTGCAACAAGGCACTAAAGTAATACTGCAAAAAATGTTGCAGAGCAATTAACGTTTTGTCCTAAATATAGTGTTATGTTTGGGGCAAATCCAATACAACACATTACTAATGAAATTACTAATGAAATTTCCCCCCCGGGGGATCAATAAAGTACCTATCAATCTATCTTACTGAGTACCACTCTCCATATTTTCAAGCAGTGGTGGCTGCATCACGTTATGAGTATGCTTGCAATTGTTAAGGACTGGTTAGTTTTTCCAGGATAAAAAATTGACTGAATGGAGCTTACTACATGCAAAATCCTAGAGGAAAGCCTGGTTGTCTGCTTTCCAATAGACACTGGGAGATTAATTCACCTTTCAGTAGGACAATAACTAAATCACAAGGCAAATCTACACTGGAGTTGCTTACCAAGAAGACGGTGAATATTCCTGAGTGGCCGAGTTACAGCTTTGACAAATCTATAGTACTTGAAAATCTATGGCACAACCTGAAAATGGTTCTCTAGCAATGATCAACAACCAATTTGACAGAGCTTGAAGAATTTTGAAAATAATAAATGGGCAAATGTTGCACAATCCAGGTTTGGAGAGCTCTTAAGAGACTTACCCAGAAAGACAGCTGTAATCACCTGCAAAGGTTCTTCTACAAAGTATTGACTCAGGGGTGTGAATACTTAAGTAAATTAGATATTTCTGTATTTTCAATAAATGTGCAAAAATGTCTAAAAACCTGTTTTCACTGTCATTATGGGGTATTGTGTGTATCAATTTTGAATTCAGGCTGTAACAAAATGTGGAATAAGTCAAGGGGTATGAATACTTTCTGAAGGCACTGTATATATAAACAATGATGGATAAACTACATGGAGGCTATTTATCCCAAAATGATACTTGAAACGTAGTAGGTATAACATGTGAGACCAGTGGACATCATTTGAATAAAGACAAGATGACATGCAGCGATGAAAATACAGCCCAATTTCCTCACTATGCCCAACAGACTAATCTAATACCTAGAGAGTCTTAGTCCCCTGGTGAAGGCTAGTTCAGGTCCTAGCTTTCTAAATAGCCTGCTCCAGTGATGATAGCCACGTCCTGTAGTGTACTAAACAAGACAAATCTGTCATCCAGGATGTCACAGAGAGAAAAAACATCCTGTCCTTTTAGTTGAGTGGAGAGGAGCCATCTGTTTAATAATGTAGGTACACGCTGTGTGTGTGTGTGTGTGTGTGTCTGTGTGAAACAGGAAGGCACTTATGACAGCTGGGACGAGCACATCAAGGTGAGAATAACTGTCCAGTGTGAACAATGCCTTTGTCTTCCTGCAAAATAACACAGGGTGACTAACAGGGTTGGGGGTCAATTCCATTTCAATCCAGCAAATTTGGGAGATGAGTCAAAATTCTAATTTCAGACTTGAGATTTGGCAATTCTCAAGTTCAATTCACTTCCTGGATAGACCGAATTGAAATGGAATTGACCCCGACCCCCAAATAGCTCCTAAGCATCAACATCACCTGGTTGTCCTCAGTGTGTTGCATTGCACTAACAGTGACTGCAGTCGCTCCAAATTCGCCTTTTAGCATCTACACAAGCTTTCAATAACCAGACTAGCCTTTTAGCATCAACACAAGCTTTCAATAAGCAGACTAGCCTTTTAGCATCAACACTAGCTTTCAATAACCAGACTAGCCTTTTAGCATCAACACAAGCTTTCAATAACCAGACTAGCCTTTTAGCATCAACACAAGCTTTCAATAAGCAGACTAGCCTTTTAGCATCTACACAAGCTTTCAATAACCAGACTAGCCTTTTACATTTTAGTCATTTAGCAGACGCTCTTATCCAGAGCGACTTACAGTTAGTTAGTGCATACATTTTCATACTTTTCTTCGTACTTCTAGCACCACTATGTTTAGAATCTTGACAGTCCCATGTTAGGTGATGGATACAGCAGTCTCTGTATGTTCAGTCTAGGGATTGACTAACTGCTGAATCAGAATGATGTGTGTTGTATGAACAGTCTGTATTCAGAATGCACTGTCAGGCCCCCATCCCCCAGATCTCTGTCTGCCTTGTCCTTGATGAATCATTTATGAAACAACACAGCCCTTAATTCGTGTTCTGCGCCTTCAGGATGCTGAAGCCTGGTCTTGTTGAAGGGTGTAAGTAATGATCTTAACTGAGCTAGGGCAGGATGCTGAAGCCTGGTCTTGTTGAAGGGTGTAAGTAATGATCTTAACTGAGCTAGGGCAGGATGCTGAAGCCTGGTCTTGTTGAAGGGTGTAAGTAATGATCTTAACTGAGCTAGGGCAGGATGCTGAAGCCTGGTCTTGTTGAAGGGTGTAAGTAATGATCTTAACTGAGCTAGGGCAGGATGCTGAAGCCTGGTCTTGTTGAAGGGTGTAAGTAATGATCTTAACTGAGCTAGGGCAGGATGCTGAAGCCTGGTTGAGCATCTTGTACACCTAGTTGAAGGGTTTGTCTTTCAGTGTTTTATACCATACTATGCCACTTTCACAACCTGAGTGTATACAGTGCACTGACTTAATGATAGCAGTGCAATCAATGCAATTTATTTGTTAAAAGATATTCAGTTTATCGCAGAGACTATAAACGTCAGTGCTTCATCGATTGTTTTTTACTGATCAAAGTGAACATCACTGCTGTGTAGCATGTATTTGGGGAAGGACTGTGCGGAGGACTGAGGCATTTGAAACTCATGTAATTGGTTTGTGAGATTACTTTCCATTGACTCCTTACCCTGATAGTGGGATAGCGGAACACTATGATTAGAATGGCATAGTAGTAGGATACATAAAATATGCTGCGCTCTGATGACACCTTCTACTTTACAATGAGCCATGAGGGAATAATAAAGCTGTGTTGTTTTGAATGGGACCCGATGGCCATGATGCTGCGTCACCGTGACTGTACCTTGAGCTTGGTGTTGGCTGGGATGTTGGTCTTCCAGCGCACCGTGTAGAAGCGGGCGTCGGTGATCTTCTGGTTCTTGGCCAGAGAGTTGTCGGCCCAGGTCACCTTGATGGTGTCGTGGCTGAGCACCGAGGCCTGTACGCCCACGGGAGGTAGCATGGGGGTGGGGTCTGGTACTGGTGTGTATGGAGCATGGAAGAGTTCATACAAATCAACATCAGGGTCTATGGGGTCTGCCAGCAGTTACCAACACAAGGTTCACAACAGATGGCAAACAGAACATGGTGGAAAATAGGGAAGAAATTAAAAACAAAAGGTGTGTTTTGTGGAGAGGAAGAAAAACAAAGAAGATAGAGAGAGAGGGGGGGAAGATAGAGAGAGGGGGGGAAGATAGAGAGAGAGGGAGGGAAGATAGAGAGAGAGGGAGGGAAGATAGAGAGAGAGGGGGGGGGGTAGATAGAGAGAGAGGGGGGGAAGATAGAGAGAGGGGGGGAAGATAGAGAGAGAGGGAGGGGGGGAAGATAGAGAGAGAGGGAGGGGGGGAAGATAGAGAGAGAGGGGGGAAGATAGAGAGAGAGGGAGGGGGGGGAGATAGAGAGAGGGGGGGGTAGATAGAGAGAGGGGGGAAGATAGAGAGAGGGGGGGGTAGATAGAGAGAGGGGGGGGGGTAGATAGAGAGAGAGGGGGTAGATAGAGAGAGAGGGGGGGAAGATAGAGAGAGAGGGGGGGTAGATAGAGAGAGAGGGGGGGGGTAGATAGAGAGAGAGGGGGTAGATAGAGAGAGAGAGGGGGTAGATAGATAGAGAGGGGGGGGGGAAGATAGAGAGAGGGGGGGGTAGATAGAGAGAGGGGGGGTAGATAGAGAGAGGGGGGGTAGATAGAGAGAGGGAGGGGGGGTAGATAGAGAGAGGGGGGGTAGATAGAGAGAGGGGGGGGGGGTAGATAGAGAGAGGGAGGGGGGGAAGATAGAGAGAGGGGGGGGGGGTAGATAGAGAGAGGGAGGGGGGGAAGATAGAGAGAGGGGGGGAAGATAGAGAGGGGGGGGGTAGACAGAGGGAGGGGGGGGTAGATAGAGAGAGGGGGGGGTAGATAGAGAGAGGGGGGGGGTAGATAGAGAGAGGGGGGGGTAGATAGAGAGAGAGGGAGGGGGGGTAGATAGAGAGAGGGGGGGTAGATAGAGAGAGGGGGGGGTAGATAGAGAGAGAGGGGGGGTAGATAGAGAGAGAGGGGGGGTAGATAGAGAGAGGGGGGGTAGATAGAGAGAGGGGGGGGTAGATAGAGAGAGAGGGGGGGTAGATAGAGAGAGAGGGGGGGGTAGATAGAGAGAGAGGGGGGGGTAGATAGAGAGAGGGGGGGGTAGATAGAGAGAGAGGGAGGGGGGTAGATAGAGAGAGAGGGGGGGGTAGATAGAGAGAGAGGGGGGGGTAGATAGAGAGAGAGGGGGGTGGCAGGGTAGATAGAGAGAGAGGGGGGGTAGATAGAGAGGAGAGGGGGGGGTAGATAGAGAGGAGAGGGGGGGTAGATAGAGAGAGAGGGAGGGGGGTGAAGATAGAGAGAGAGGGGGGGTGGCAGGGTAGATAGAGAGAGAGGGGGGGGGGTAGATAGAGAGAGAGGGGGGGGGTAGATAGAGAGAGGGGGGGTGAAGATAGAGAGAGAGGGAGGGGGGGGTAGATAGAGAGAGAGGGGGGGTGGCAGGGTAGATAGAGAGAGAGGGGGGGTGGCAGGGTAGATAGAGAGAGAGGGGGGGTGGCAGGGTAGATAGAGAGAGAGGGGGGGTGGCAGGGTAGATAGAGAGAGAGGGGGGGGGTGGCAGGGTAGATAGAGAGAGAGGGGGGGTGGCAGGGTAGATAGAGAGAGGGGGGGGTACGAATAAGGGTAGAAAATATGTTAATGAGTTATTAAAATGAGGGAGGAGGGGGGGGGGATTGGGAAGGGAGAAGAAGAAGAGAAAGAGAGAGAATATTCTATTAGATCAACAGACATGGTTATTGGCTACATCAAGACTTTCTACTGTCTATACAAGGACTGTTGTCAAATCCAGACCTGGGTCAAATAGCGATTTATTCTCATGTATTTGATCCAGGGCTGTTGTGCACAACATAATCAACTCACATTATCCACACAAAGTAAAGATGGATAATCACTCAAAGGAAAGCTCCAACTAGAAGGAAAGAGCAGCAGAGTCATCTCTAGTAAAGGTCAGATTCATAACATTTAGCCACCTTGTTTGAGGAAAACAATAGGAAAGACAACAGAACAGAACAAGATAAAGAACAAGATGAGAAAATGCATCTCTAAAACAGTTCCCAGATATTTTGATATGGTTTTGGTTGAGGGCAGCACAAATACCATACTGACTTACCACACCTTTAAAGGATAATGTTTATTCTTAATAAGAAGGCCTCAGAGTGCTGACTTTGTGAATAAGGGGTAATAATGAACAGTCTACGTTAATACAGGCACTACTACACAGTGTGTCCTTGTAAATACAGGCACTACTACACAGTGTCTCTATGTGAATATAGGCACTACTACAGTGTCTTTATGTGAATATGTCTGTCACAAGGAACAAGGAATAGAACACAGTCTTTGACTCCAGGCTTACAGGAAGGAGAGACCCGGGAGTCAGGGACAAGCCCTACACGGCCGTTGTGTTCAAACTCTGTATGGAAGAAGTGAAATATCTATATGTTCATTGTTGCTCATGTAGCCTTTTTACAGATCTCGTGTGTCAAGGGATCTTAAACGTCACAACTCCCTTTCATTGGGAACTTCAGAAATGTATTGACTTGGTCTATCTGGGATTGATTAGATTAGTGATGTCTGATCTATCTGAGATTTATAGATTAGTGATGTCTGATCTATCTGGGATTTATAGATTAGTGATGACTGATCTATCTGGGATTTATAGATTAGTGATGATCATCTATGTCCGTGTTACTTTCTGACCTTAATAATTTAAGTTACTGGTACTGTTTTAGTATCGGTACTCACCACTAATGTCCCAAACTTTAACCATTCTGTTGCTCCCTACTGAATGTTACCCTGGTCACGTCTCTTTACAGATGGAGTTGCTCCCTACTGAATGTTACCCTGGTCACGTCTCTTTACAGATGGAGTTGCTCCCTACTGAATGTTACCCTGGTCACGTCTCTTTACAGATGGAGTTGCTCCCTACAGAATGTTACCCTGGTCACGTCTCTTTACAGATGGAGTTGCTCCCTACAGAATGTTACCCTGGTCACGTCTCTTTACAGATGGAGTTGCTCCCTACTGAATGTTACCCTGGTCACGTCTCTTTACAGATGGAGTTGCTCCCTACTGAATGTTACCCTGGTCACGTCTCTTTACAGATGGAGTTGCTCCCTACTGAATGTTACCCTGGTCACGTCTCTTTACAGATGGAGGATACCTTTATTATCAAACTAAACAGTTACCCACTGGCAGCACATCTACAACCACCTGTTTCCATTGCTACAATGGCCTCCAGGGAGGTTGCTGAGGTGTGTGTGTGTGTGTGTGTGTGTGTGTGTGTGTGTGTGTGTGTGTGTGTGTGTGTGTGTGTGTACTCATTATGGACTCAAGGTAAACACTGGTGTTGTGAGAGCGGCAGTAACAAGTGGTTCCCTTGCTCAATTTGCCACATTGCCAACTAAACGCTTCAAGATGGCAGCAACGAGCGGACTGGCCAGGCTTCACTGCTAGCTATGTTACGCCATGCTCTGCGCCAGCCCTGGACTCCAGATTTTGACCATGGTCCAGCGGTAATTAGAAAAAGCTCTGGTTATTTAGTGTAGCCTAGCTCCCCACTAATACCCCCCTCTACCCAGCTCTCTCCTCCTTGCTCCATTTTACAAGCCATTGTGCACCCTCATTATATTGCACTGTTGTGTGTGTGTGTGTGTGTGGTGTGTGTGTGGTGTACGTCTCTTTTTCTAGGAAGCATGGAGGTGGTCCAGGTAACACAGTGGCAAACTGCATCTGTTTTACACTGAGAAGAAAATAATGCCCCCTCCGCGCATTTCAGACAGTTATCAGATTCCACAGAGTAAAAGGTTTTATTCTGGTTTGGTTTTATTTATGCTTTATAAAGAAAAGCCCATTTTGATTGAAAATCTCATTTTCAAGTGAGTCCTGCATATGCTTTCCACCAAGGTCATCTTCCCACTGGACATTTAAATCACAGTTCCTAAATAAGACTACTGCAATAAATCACAGTTCCTAAATAAGACTACTGCAATAAATCACAGTCCCTAAATAAGACTACTGTAATAAATCAGTCCCTAAATAAGACTACTGCAATAAATCACAGTCCCTAAATAAGACTACTGCAATAAATCACAGTTCCTAAATAAGACTACTGCAATAAATCACAGTCCCTAAATAAGACTACTGTAATAAATCAGTCCCTAAATAAGACTACTGCAATAAATCACAGTTCCTAAATAAGACTACTGCAATAAATCACAGTTCCTAAATAAGACTACTGCAATAAATCACAGTCCCTAAATAAGACTACTGCAATAAATCACAGTTCCTAAATAAGACTACTGCAATAAATCACAGTCCCTAAATAAGACTACTGCAATAAATCACAGTCCATAAATAAGACTACTGCAATAAATCAGTCCCTAAATAAGACTACTGCAATAAATCACAGTTCCTAAATAAGACTACGGCAATAAATCAGTCCCTAAACAAGACTCCTATTTTTCTTCAAAATTCTCCCAATTTCTTTTAAGACAAAATATTATCTAGGTCAACCAAACTTTTTTATCCAATGAACATGTTAGTGGAGCAACTCACTGGCTTTGGTTCTTTGTTGAAAGGTAGAGCTGGATCTGACAGAGGGTTGCCAAAGTCACAGCAGGGGTGTGCGCACACGCTTCTGCACAGTGCTATGTATGTGTAGGTGTGTGTTCTGTGTGCATGCGTATGCTGTGTGCACGCGTATGTATATGTGTGGGTGTGTGGGTGTGTGTGTGTGTGTGTGTGTGTGTGTGTATTTGTGGATTGCCCCCCCCTGCAGCATGTTGATGCCATTTTAGTCATCCGGCATCCCGTCCCCGCACAGCAGAGCATGCTGGGATAGTGGAGTGCCAGTACAGACAAACTGGCTGATCAAAACGGAGTGGGGATGATGGGGGGTTGGCTTAAAGTCGACACGGGTTACAGCCATCACTCCCAGTTCCCTGGGGGTGCCTTGACACAGGGTACAGCCTACACTCCCAGTTCTCTCATCGTATGGGTTTCAAAAAATGTGGCATACTCTATAGAGCTATTTTGAGCAGCGACTTGCTGCTAGCAATTCATACTTTGTGTTCAATTGTTGGCATTGGGTATTGTGACCTAAATATCAGCTAATTGTCTGAGTAGCTGTCCTCGGATCACAAACATATGGATTGGAAGACATTGCCTTATTATTTTCTGGGAGACAGGCCTGAGGTGTGCAGGGAGTACTTGTGTTGTGCAGTGATATTTGTGACAAAGCGAAAGTCAATTATACCACAGAGAGAATGGCAGATAAGAGATGCTCTCTGGCAAATTGATCCTATGATCAGGTCTGATGGAAGTGAATGCAGGGGGAAAATGTCTAATGTAATGACAAGGCTCTAGTTGATAAAAAAAAACATTACGTTTTAATAACAGTAGATAATTGTATCTCTTAAGTTATTTTGAGTCAAGCCACGTCAGGGTATATTTATTCTGCAAGCGAGGATGATGATGATGATGTAACATTGGGCAAACACTAGTGTCAGATTCCTTTTTAAGTTAAGTTAGAGTTCCCATTCTCACTCCACACTGAAATATGGAATCAAAAAGCCTAAAAAGACACCAGCATACGCTTTTAAGGTGTAAACAATGACTCCATTAAAAGACCATACCACTTGTCCAGTATGGACGGTATTAGTGACCATCTCATTGGTAAGGGTGTGGTCCAAGAGACCATTCCATTGCTCCAGTATTCAGGGCGTAGGGGTCTGAAGGTGTCCTACCTGACTGTGGCCGGGTGATGGCGCTCTCGTACACAGGGATCCCCTCCCCCACGTTGTTGTAGGCCTTCAGCGTTATCACATAGTGGGAGTTGGGGTCTAAGGGAGGGGGAGGGAGAGAAGGAGCGAGAAGGAGAGAGAGGGAGAGAGAGGGAGAGGGGCAGGGAGAGAGAGAGAGAAGGAGAGGGGCAGGGAGAGAGAGAGAAGGAGAGGGGCAGGGAGAGAGAGAGAAGGAGAGGGGCAGGGAGAAAGAGAAGGAGAGGGGCAGGGAGAGAGAGGTAGAGGGGTAGGGAGAGAGAGGGAGAGGGGTAGGAAGAGAGAGGGAGAGGGGTAGGAAGAGAGAGGGAGAGGGGTAGGAAGAGAGAGGGAGAGGGGTAGGAAGAGAGAGGGAGAGGGGTAGGAAGAGAGAGGGAGAGGGGCAGGGAGAGAGAGGGGCAGGGAGAGAGAGGGGCAGGGAGAGAGAGGGAGAGAGAGGGGCAGGGAGAGAGAGGGAGAGAGAGGGGCAGGGAGAGAGAGGGAGAGAGAGGGGCAGGGAGAGAGAGGGAGAGGTGCAGGGAGAGAGAGAGAAGGAGAGGGGCAGGGAGAGAGAGGGAGAGAGAGGGGCAGGGAGAGAGAGGGAGAGAGAGGGGCAGGGAGAGAGAGGGAGAGGTGCAGGGAGAGAGAGAGAGAAGGAGAGGGGCAGGGAGAGAGAGGGGGAGAGAGAGGAAGAGGGGGAGAGAGAGAGTTATGAAATAATGTAGCTAATCAAGTCCACTCTTGAGACTCTCTCCTCATATTCATCATCTTGACAAAAGGTGAATATTGAAACCCAGTCTCTCATTGGGAGTTTAATGAAAAGCTAAATTATGCAACATTTTCTTGGGCATAATCAAAATGGGACCCCCCTAACCATATTATAATTACAGTAGGCTATGCGACAGTATGAAGCATAGCTATCCATGCAATCAAAGACTGTTTACAATCATGCATCAAGAAGATGGTTCCACAACAAAACACAGATTACCAAAACACAACAAACATTAAAATAGTCAAAAACAAACTATGAGGATGACAACAAGAGGGCGACAACAAGAGGACGACAACAAGAGGACGACAACAAGAGGACGACAACAACAGGACGACAACAAGAGGACGACAACAACAGGGCGACAACAAGAGGGCGACAACAAGAGGGCCACAACAACAGGGCGACAACAAGAGGGCGACAACAAGAGGGCGACAACAAGAGGGCGACAACAAGAGGGCGACAACAAGAGGACCACAACAAGAGGACGACAACAAGAGGGCGACAACAAGAGGACCACAACAAGAGGGTGTGCTCACCTAAGTTCTCAATGCTGTAGTAGCGCTGCTTGTAGTCCACCTTGATGGTCTGGGCGTGTGGGCTGCCAATGCCGTAGCCAATGGTGTAGCCGCGCACCACTATGTCCTGGTTCTCCGGCGGCGTCCAGCTCACCACGATGCTGTTGACCAGCGGCCTTACGTGTAGCGAGCTGGGGATGTCCGGCACTCTGGACTCTGGAGGTAGGAAAACTCAGGGGATCAAATGTTTATAAATTTATAAGACAAACTAATTAAACACAAATGCAATACAACTTGTGTTTAAAGCATCTCCATATACTTTACAATAAAATCAAGACAATAAAATACATTAAACCCAAACCATAAATGTAAGGTAGCAGTGAGACCACATTAATAGAAGTCTTAAGAGGGTTTGAAGGTATTTAAGATGCTGCTAAACCAACCTTGGTTTATACAGTAATGGGAAGACGTGCACTAAAACAAAACATTTTGGCCCTGAGCAATTCAGACTTGGTCAAAGTAGTCAGGATCAGGGCTGAGGTGGAGGGATTTGACTGGTCAGACTAGGTCAAAGTAGTCAGGATCAGGGCTGAGGTGGAGGGATTTGAATGGTCAGACTTGGTCAAAGTAGTCAGGATCAGGGCTGAGGTGGAGGGATTTGACTGGTCAGACTAGGTCAAAGTTGTCAGGATCAGGGCTGAGGTGGAGGGATTTGACTGGTCAGACTAGGTCAAAGTTGTCAGGATCAGGGCTGAGGTGGAGGGATTTGACTGGTCAGACTAGGTCAAAGTAGTCAGGATCAGGGCTGAGGTGGAGGGATTTGACCGGTCAGACTAGGTCAAAGTAGTCAGGATCAGGGCTGAGGTGGAGGGATTTGACTGGTCAGACTAGGTCAAAGTAGTCAGGATCAGAGCTGAGAGAGGGATTTGACTAGTCAGCGTATCTTTAAGGGAAGAGAAAGTTTTACCGTCCAGGTCACTCTCGAAGGTCTCCGCCGTGGTCCACTCAGTGGCGGGCCCCGAGCCGTTCACTGTGATGGCAGACACTCTGAACGTATACTCTGTCCCCCGCTCCAGACCTGACCACAACACCACACAGATAGAAATCAGTCAAGAAGAGTCAGACAGGAAGCCCAGTTCCATCCCTCCCTCCCTCTTCTACCCAAAGTGTGCCCTCATCTTGTTCACTCCCCCCCCTCAATCCAATGCTTTAAAATCTTTGAGGCGAAGATATAAAGTAGTGTGCTCTTTTCAGGGGCAGAGCAAGAAACATAACTAGGTTTTTGTGCAGAATCAGCCAGAAGCTATGTCCATCTGTTTATTCAGTTATAAGCTATGTCCATCTGTTTATTCAGTTATAAGCTATGTCCATCTGTTTATTCAGTCAGAAGCTATGTCCATCTGTTTATTCAGTTATAAGCTATGTCCATCTGTTTATTCAGTCAGAAGCTATATCCATCTGTTTATTCAGTCAGAAGCTATGTCCATCTGTTTATTCAGTCAGAAGCTATGTCCATCTGTTTATTCAGTCAGAAGCTATGTCCATCTGTTTATTCAGTCAGAAGCTATGTCCATCTGTTTATTCAGTTATAAGCTATGTCCATCTGTTTATTCAGTCAGAAGCTATATCCATCTGTTTATTCAGTCAGAAGCTATGTCCATCTGTTTATTCAGTCAGAAGCTATGTCCATCTGTTTATTCAGTCAGAAGCGATGTCCATCTGTTTATTCAGTCAGAAGCTATGTCCATCTGTTTATTCAGTTAGAAGCTATGTCCATCTGTTTATTCAGTTAGAAGCTATGTCCATCTGTTTATTCAGTCAGAAGCTATGTCCATCTGTTTATTCAGTTAGAAGCTATGTCCATCTGTTTATTCAGTCAGAAGCGATGTCCATCTGTTTATTCAGTCAGAAGCGATGTCCATCTGTTTATTCAGTTAGAAGCTATGTCCATCTGTTTATTCAGTTAGAAGCTATGTCCATCTGTTTATTCAGTTAGAAGCTATGTCCATATGTTTATTCAGTTAGAAAACTGTCCCCAAACTTTCCTTTCAGTGGCCCTAAAGGATTTATTCGCAGTGCATCCCCTCACTCCACCATTCAAATGAGCTGGGCATGCAGACACCGTAAATATTTGAAGCCATAATATTTCAAGAGGAAGTCCGATATTTCTCTGCTTGAGTAAGGGGAAAATCTATAACTCTGTCAGGGGTGGGATCAAGAGAGAGCTCGTCATGGCAAAATTAAAATGGTCCCTTTTCCAATCCAACGTGTTTGATAGAGATGAACATTCTGCCATTGACTACGATGTGTCTGTGGGGGAATTTACACATCAGCAGTTTGAATATAGCCCAAGCAAGCCGTTACAGATAGAAAACTAAGCTGAGAGGAAAGAAGACATCCTTTTCACTCCTGGCGGTATGTGTGGATCTGGATTCCTGCTTGGCCCACCATCTTAAGACACATTGATGGGTAGGCTATATCACCGCCAGGGGCATGTTTTGGAAATTCAAAGTCGTGGGAACCGCCCGCTGTCTTTAAAGAACATGTAGCCACGCTAATTGGTGCGAACATTTTGTTAAGAGTCGGATTGGACGGATCTGTTTGTACGCTAAATGCTAATCGTGTTCTCTCCCTTCACTACTACGGGCTGTCCCTGAGGCAGACTGCTAAAAACCACCCAGCCACTCCAGGCCTCCAAGGCTCTAGAAAAAAAATCTCCAGCTTAAATGCCTTTGAACCAACAAACACCCCCATTGCACTCCAAATATAATCGGGTTTGACTTTCAAGTGTGCATTCTCTTTGATGCTGCACCACACAGCGTGAGAAAAGGCCAGAAAAGTTGCTGAGACGACATGTAATATTCATTGCCGTCGCTACGGTCTCTGGTAATATCTATTCGACTACAGTAACAGTATAATATCAGTTTGGATGTGAGATGAGTGGTTGAGAACAGGTGACAGTTTGAAGTAACACAGACGATCAACACGCCAGACAAAGACTCAAATGAAAACCGCTCCAGTGATACAATATCTGGTACTATGGGACCCCAGTATTCAACTTAGAAACTTTCAATTGGCTTCAAAAGTTAAACTGCCAGCAGTAGCCACAGAGCCTTAGGCCTATATCAGAACCAGAGTTGTTTTAGTACATGTATGCCTGCTAATCATATGATTTCCCTTTTAAGATATTGCATGTGCCTGACTAATTCAACTCCACATTGAGTCATGTGATGAGTACGTGACTTGGTATTATAGGAGAGCTCACCGTCGATGAGTTGGAAGAGCTGGGTGCCTCCCGTGGTTTCTGCCGCCTCGCTCTTCCGCATTCCTTTCCGGTAACGGATCTTATACCCCGTGATCTCGCCGTTCTGGGCGCCTGGTGGCGGGGGCTGCCATCGGACCATGATGCTCTGGAGGGGGGTGGAACAACACAGTAAATACAGACTAAACAGACACGGGGATTACAGTTTATACTGCTGAACCATAGGAAAATTGTCATATTCACAGAAAACTGACCCTTTGCTTTCAATGTGAACTTTTTCCATTCACAAATTTACTTTCAGTTCACTAGCTGAATTGCAATGGAATCGAGCCCAACCCAAGGACTATACTGAATAATGTCTAGCTACTACCATTGACTTTAGAGGTGGAATGACAACCACAGGACTTTGCATGTAAGATCACACCAGGGCAATGAGTGGGTGGTTATGGCAATACACACCATTGGTGTCCAGTAACACCACTCGCTGTGACATTGACGTCACAGGGCTAACCTGTCCAAGGCTGGTGTAAGGTCAAAAGGTGACATTACCCCGGACTTACAAAGCCTTACACCAGTCTTATACCTGCCACACAAAGCCTTATACCAGTCTTATACCTGGCACACAAAGCATTCTACCAGTCTTATACATGGCACACAAAGCCTTATACCAGTCTTGTACCTGGCACACAAAGCATTCTACCAGTCTTATACATGGCACGCAAAGCCTTATACCAGTCTGATACCAGCCACACAAAGTCTTACACCAGTCTTATAACAGCCACACAAAGTCTTACACCAGTCTTATAACAGCCACACAAAGTCTTACACCAGTCTTATAACAGCCACACAAAGCAGATTGATATTAGGAGGGTGATGCAGGGGTGAAGGAGAAGAGAACAGGTTGTCAGTTGGAGAAAGGAGGAAATAAAGACATAAATAATAAATAAAGTGTGGAGGAGAGGAGCCCTAGTGAGAGGAGTGGCTCCCAGAGAGAGAGAAAGAGAGAGATCGAGAGAGAGGGGAGAGAGAGAGAGAGAGATCGAGAGAGAGGGGAGAGAGATCGAGAGAGAGGGGAGAGAGAGAGAGAGAGAGGGGAGAGAGAGAGAGAGAGAGAGGGGAGAGAGAGAGATCGAGTGATGGATTCAGGTCCTTAGCTGCAGGCCCTGCAGTGCACTGTGGGATGGTGTGGAGGGTTTGAGGAGAGATACTGTAGAGAGTATGTGTGTGTGTAAGGATGGGTGGGAGGAACTCAGCGTGGGAGAGGAGTTAATTAACGCGACCCCTCTGTCGCTCACATACGCACGCACACACACACACACACACACACGCACAAAAATACACGCACACACGCACACACGCACAAAAACACACACGCACACACGCACACACACACACACACACACACCACACACACACCACACACACACACACTTGGGGGAATAGTACAAAACACTCAATTAGTGTGTTCAATTAGTTTATTTCCGTTTTCTTACAGTGTGTTCTGATTTCAGCTCCATTATTTCCCCTCACCCGTTCTCTAAAACACATGTTTAATTGACTTGAGAAATCTCAAGAGAAGGCGGATGTTGTCGAGGAGATAAAAGGGAGGGGGGTGTTGTGGTTCCCATGTTGAGACTACACTTCCCCTTGTATGTTGAGACTACACTTCCCCTTGTATGTTGAGACTACACTTCCCCTTGTATGTTGAGACTACACTTCCCCTTGTATGTTGAGACTACACTTCCCCTTGTATGTTGAGACTACACTTCCCCTTGTATGTTGAGACTACACTTCCCCTTGTATGTTGAGACTACACTTCCCCTTGTATGTTGAGACTACACTTCCCCTTGTATGTTGAGACTACACTTCCCCTTGTATGTTAGTTTTCACCCCTCAGGCCTGGCTGGCTGACACCGCCCACAGGACAGAGCAAAATAAACAATTAAAATGAGAAATCGCATTTTATGTTTTAATCTAATTAGAAATGTATTTTATAATGATATTCATAATGTATTCATCCATATAAGGCACTTCCTTACTGGGTATCAAACAGTAACATGCAAGTCTGAGGGAGCAAGAACAAAGTAAAGCCTGATCTGATTGACCAGTAAAAAGAACAAGTAATAATGTCACAAATCAGTTCTAGATGCAAGTCAGACTGAATCCATTTCTAAATAAACAGATAATCTCTACACTGGCACTAAATACACAGCCCATCTCTATACTGGTACTAAATACACAGCCCATCTCTATACTGGTACTAAATACACAGGCCATCTCTATACTGGCACTAAATACACAGCCCATCTCTATACTGGTACTAAATACACAGCCCATCTCTATACTGGTACTAAATACACAGCCCATCTCTATACTGGCACTAAATACACAGCCCATCTCTATACTGGCACTAAATACACAGCCCATCTCTAGACTGGTACTAAATACACAGCCCATCTCTAGACTGGTACTAAATACACAGCCCATCTCCACACTGGTACTAAATACACAGCCCATCTCTACACTGGTACAAATACACAGCCCATCTCTACACTGGTACTAAATACACAGCCCATCTCTATACTGGCACTAAATACACACCCATCTCTGTACTGGTACTAAATACACAGCCATCTCTACACTGGTACTAAATACACAGCCCATCTCTATACTGGCACTAAATACACACCCATCTCTGTATTGGTACTAAATACACAGCCATCTCTACACTGGTACTAAATACACAGCCCATCTCTATACTGGTACTAAATACACAGCCCATCTCTACACTGGTACTAAATACACAGCCCATCTCTATACTGGTACTAAATACACAGCCCATCTCTACACTGGTACTAAGAGATATTTACAACTAGCAACATCTGAACCTTTAAAGGAAGGAGGCAGGTTAGAGATTGATTTTGTTACTATAGCCAGTGTAAAGGACGTCACGCTGCTTGCTTAGCGAGTAGAGCTTCCTACTGATTGGGCTCACGCTGAGGCTTCAACCCAGGGCCTCTCTCTGCCATGCTAGCACACGTGACTGCCTTCCTGAAGTGTCTTACCAGTTGGCGCCACGGGAAAAGCTAGCTATTCGCTGGCGCAAGAGCGGACACTTCAGGCTGAGAAGTGAGTTTCACACATCCCCATGTGTTACACCAGCAAGAGGTCCTGACTCCTGACTCATTCAGAAACGGATACAAGTGAGCTCGATAGAAAGCCTTCTTGTGTGAGATGAGCCTCTAGATGTGTGAAGCTGTAGGAGAGAGACGAAAGCCTTCCGACAGGCCCAGTCTCCAGCCGTTTACAGGGTTCAATCACAATGCTAGCAGTCCGGGTATGAGCTGAGCCCACTGACAAGAGCTAATGGCATGGAAAACAGGGTTAGGCCCACAGCTATCACATCACCTGAGAGGCAGGGGGAGTGTGCGAGTGTGTGTCTATGTACGCGTGCGTGTCAGTGTGTGTTTGTGCATGCGTATGGACGCGAGAGAGAAAGAGAAGTGGCTGACTAGCGCTTACCTTTGAGTTGTGAACTTCCACAGTCAGGTTCTGAGGAGGGGCACTGGGAACTGTAGGGGTAAAAAACAAGGCGTTTAACTCTCTAGAACTCAAGAGAGATCACCTCAACACACTGGGTCTGGAGCCACTGTAACAACAGCGACCTTTAACCTCTTCCAAAGGAGACTGCCCATTGTGATCTACCCATTTCTCCTCTGGGAGTAGAAGAGTTCCGCTCCTTCATCTGTCCCCTGCTTACCATCAGACAGGGTGGTGACGGTGACGTCTCCTGTGGACACTCCTGGGCCGTGCTTGTTGAAGGCCACCACTCTGATGCTGTACTCTGTGAACTTCTTCAGACCCATCATGGAGTAGGACAGAGCTTCAGCGTCTATGTCCTGAGAGGTTGAGAGGAGAGGTGGTACACACAAAGTTACAGTAAGTGAGTAGTTTATTTTTTTTACTTTTCCTTGTTTTGTACTACCACTAACAATACTACCACTACTAATACTACCAACACTTCTACTACCATCACTACTATCAACACTACCACCACTAACAAGACTATCACTACTAATACTATCAACACTACTACTACCATCACTACCACCACTAACAAGACTATCACTACTAATACTATCAACACTACTACTACCATCACTACTAATACTATCAACACTACTACTACCATCACTACTAATACTATCAACACTACCACCACTATCACTACTAATACTATCAACACTACCACCACTATCAACACTACCACTACTATTACCACCGCCACTACTAATACCACCACCACCACCACTAGTAGTAGTAGTACAAGTGATAGAAGTAGAAGTGGTAGTAGAAGTGATTGTACTACTACTACCACCCTATCATACCACCACTACCCTACCACCACTATCACTTCTACTACCACCACCACTACTACTACTACTAACCACGACTACCACCGCTACTACTACCACCACTACTACTACTAACCACGACTACCACTACTACTACCACCACTACTACCACCACTACTACTACTACCACCGCTACTACTACCACTACTACCACCACTACTACTACTACGACTACCACTACTACGACTACTACCAACACCACTACTACTACCACCACCACCACCACTACTACTACTAACCACGACTACCACTACGACTACCACCACCACTACTACCACCACCACTACTACCACCAGTACTACTACTACTACTACTACTACTACTAACCACTACTACTACCACCACTACTACTACCACCGCTACTACTACTAACCACGACTACCACTACTACGACTACCACCACTATCACTTCTACTACCACCACCACGACCACCACTACTACTACTACTACAACCACCACCACCACCACCACCACTACTACTACCACCACTACTACCACCAGTACTACCACTACTACGACTACCACTACTACCACCACCACTACTACTACTACCCTACCACCACTATCACTTCTACTACCACCACCACGACCACCACTACTACTACTACTACAACCACCACCACCACTACTACCACCACCACTACTACCACCAGTACTACCACTACTACGACTACCACTACTACCACCACTATCACTTCTACTACCACCACCAATACTACTACTAACCACGACCACCACTACTACTACTACTACAACCACCACCACCACCACTACTACTACCACCAGTACTACCACTACTACGACTACCACTGACTACCACTACTACTACCACCAGTACTACCACTACTACGACTACCACTGACTACCACTACTACTACCACCAGTACTACCACCACTACTACCACCACTACTACCACCACCACTACAACCACCACTACAACCACCACCACCACTACTACCACTACTACCACTACTACCACTACTACTACCACTACTACCACTACTACCACCAGTACTACCACCAGTACTACCACCAGTACTACCACTACTACCACCAGTACTACCACCAGTACTACCACTACTACCACCAGTACTACCACCAGTACTACCACCAGTACTACCACTACTACGACTACCACTACTACTACTACTACCACCACTACGACTACCACCACCACTACTACCACCACCACTACTACCACCAGTACTACCACCACCACCACCACTACTACTACCACCACCACCACCACCACCACTACTACCACCACCACCACCACCACCGCTACTACTACCGCTACTACTACTAATGCCGCACGCACGCACGCACAACCCCCCTGCACCCGCACAAACCCACCATATGTAAAAATAATCACATTTTCATACAGCCCTTTTGTATATTGTATAGTGACACTAAAGGGGTTTCATCAACCTTTTTATGCAGTATAGTACGTCACAATAGGCCTGATGGAAACATCGGTAAACTTTACAAATGTAGCTAAAACAAAATACGCTAGACAAGGTGGGATCTTTTTGTGCAAGAAAAATTTATTATGCGAGAAATGCCAGTGGAAACGTCTTGATGTGCAAATATTGATATAATATCAATTATATGACGTGGAGAGGATCTGTGTCTGCACTACATACTCTCACTACTGGTGTCCCCCATGGCTCGGTTCTAGGCTCTATTCTCTTCTTCTCTATACACCAAGTCACTCGGCTCCGTCATATCCTCACATGGTCTCTCCCATCATTGCTATACGGATGACACAACTACTTTTCTGCTTCCTCTCTTCTGACACCCAGGTGGCGACGCATCTCTGCTGGCCTGGCAGATATCTCAGCTTGGATGTCGGCCCACCAGCTCAACAAGATGGAGCGGCTCTTCCTCCCAGGGAAGGCCTGCCTGCTCCATGACCTACCGTTCACGGTTGACAACTCCACGGTGTCCCCCTCCCAGAGTGCAAAGAAACTTGGCATGACCCTGGAAAACCCTGGTGTTCTTTGCAAACATCAAAACAGTGACTCGCTCCTGCAAGTTCATGCTCTACAACATCCGTAGAGTATGACCTTTCCTCACACAGGAAGCGGCGCCGGTCCTAATCCAGGCACTTGTCAACTACCATCTGGAATACTGCAACTGTTGGCTCCCGCTAAGCCCATTCAAAAGCTCTTCTCTATCCTGGCACCCCAACGGTGGAAAAAGCTTCACCCTTATAGATAGGACAGTAGAGTCCCTGCCTATCTTCTGAAACCATCTGAAGCTCTACCTCTTCAAAGAGTATCTTAAATAATCCCACAGCACCCCCACCCCACAAAAAATGTATAATGAAAAAGCCTTTTGTGAACTAACACTTGCACTTTCCCCCCCTTATGCGCTCTGAATTTGCTGATAACTACTTGAGGTACTTGAGGAAAAATGTACTTACTATGTCTGATGTTGTCCCACCTAGCTATCTTAAAATACACTAACTAAGTCACTCTGGCTAAATGACTCAAATGTAAAAATATCACGTCCATTTGGGGACCACCCTATTCTTTGTCCCTGGCAGTAAAACCAGTGTCTAATCGTTCCACTGAAGTCAGGTGCTCCAGTGACAGCTTCCTCCCTGTAGACAAGCCACTTCCTGAAACCTTCCCCGTCACCACCTCAATAATTCATCCACTAACACCCTGTTCTCTGGATTCATCGATTCTAACACCCTGTTCTCTAGATTCATCCATTCTAACACCCTGTTCTCCGGATTCAACCTTTCTTCCTCTCTTTTCAGATAAAGAGAGAGTCAGATCATCCTCTTATCTTCCTGTCAGCCTCTCTCTCTCCTCTAGGGAGCGAGGGATGGAGGCAGCAACAGCATCATTACTCGTATTAAAGGCCCTTTAACGCCTGGCTGGTGGGGCTGGATGACTCAGGTTGGTGTGCTGCGGTGCGCTGCACTGTGGCCTGCTGGGAGACTGGGGAATAGGGAGGGTGGGGCAGGAAGTTTTCTGATAGAGTGGGAGTAGAGCAGAGGCTTTGGAGCTTTGGGGAACAGGAGTATCAAGGCAGTCTACTGGGCTGTGACAGAGCTGGGACACTTCAATGGGCTATATGGTGCTGATATTTCGCTGATGCTAAGCCAGAAAAAGCAACGGTTAATTTCACTTTTGTCTTTTGCTTGTTTGCAGTCTATACCATCACAAGACTAAAACCCTCTGACAGATTATGATGTATCACTATTTCAACATATAGTGGCATCTAACTCTCCCATCTCATCATTCTGGGTCTTACCTGTTCCAGGTCCAGACCCTTCTCCATGTAGTAGACCTTGTAGGTGAGGACGTCTCCATTGCCAGTGAGGGGAGTGTCCCAGCTGAGGGTGATGGAGGTGGGTGTGGCCGACACGGCCTGCAGGTTAGGGGCGGGGCCAGGAACTTGCACTGGAAACACCAAAAGGAGCCAGTGGTCACTTATGACCTTAGTATGAATCCCCCCCAAAAACACAGGAAGGCCCCCAAACTCAATATTTATATATATTTTTTCCCATATGTAAGCCGTATCACGAAACCACACTCTCACTCAATCACGGAGTCCATAAGGTCCCAATTTAACACAGACTGCCATTTTGGAATATCCCCCTGTTATTTCTGTAACCGAAAAGCCTGACACACATGCTGTGGTAATTCCCCTACCAGACACCACCACACCATCCCTCTAGCATGGCAGTCTAGTGGGAGAGAGGAGGGAGCGGGGACAGACATGGTCATGCTTGGTTTACAGAGGAGTTTATTTCAAGTATTAAGTTATTTGGAATTGGTTAGCAGAGAGAGCGGCTGGGACTAAACCAAGCGGTTGAGGAGGGAGGGTGGTGTTTCCATTGTTGTTGGCTCTGCAGGGGCGTGAGTCATTGCATTCAATTAACAGCTCTGGTGGAGGCCGGCGTAGCTGTGTAACAAGACCAGGGTAGCAGGTGCTGAGAGCCACACATCTACTGGGTGATGTAGTCTCTAGAGGGACAACGATAGTGTCTGGGAAACTTAGCTGTGTGGCAAATGTAATGCATCATTAACCATACCTAGTCCTCAAGAGGTGTTGAAGATATTGTATATACACACTAGGAACCTATTGCAGTGTTTTAACAGACAGACCATGTTGATTCTGTATGTACTACAAACTATGCATTTGTCCATCAAACATGGAAAATACGAGACCTCAGTTTCACTGAAAAATACCCAATTCTTCTCTAAGGGAAGGGAACAATGATCTCCGCTGTGTGTTAGTTGCAGATGTGCCCAGCAGAACACGGAGGCTCTCATTTGTCAGTAGGTGAGGGATGAGGTTGGTCTAGGTGTGGTACTTGGAATAAGGTCAACAGCTTAAACACTAATTTATAACCTAGAACAGAGGCGGTAAGACAGACAGAGAGAAATACGTCACTGGCACTGGTTGCCCCCTTTGCTCTCCCCACGAGTAGTCAGGCTCCCGCTGGCATACATTATGGAGTGCCAGGTGCCAAGGACACAGGCAGAGGCAGAGACTGACCCAGTCTGGGCAATGGCTGAGCCGTGATGAGGGAGAGAGAAGGAGAGATGAATAGGACGGCGTTCACCTCTATTGTGCCATGGAGGGGGAAGGCTTATCATGTCTACTGTAGAGCTGTGAGGGGAAATTCTCGTCACAACATCCTAATGAGGCCTGATATACACTGTGAATGGATACACTGTCAATGTGTATCCCCCACACACACACACACCCTTCTTCAGTATGGGAGGCAAGTATGGGAGGTCATGTTTGAACACACGCAGGTAAGTAAATGGAAGGAAATGAACAACAACCACAGAGGATGTTTTCCACAGCCTAGAGAAGAGAGGACTGTAGCCCTCTGAGCTACAGTGGGGTGGTCTGGGTTCATGTTTATCCCTGTGTGTGTGTTTATATTTGTTTGTAGAGTATGCAGTATGTTTGCCTGTGTGTGTGTGTGTGTGTGTGTGTGTGTGTGTGTGTGTGTGTGTGTGTGTGTGTGTGTGTGTGTGTGTGTGTGTGTGTGTGTGTGTGTGTTTTACCTTCAGCCTGGGTGGCCACCTTGAGGACGGCAGAGCTCTCTCCCAGGCCGTTCTTGTTGTGTGCCAACACCCGGAACTTATACTTAGAGTCGGGCATCAGATTCTGAATGGTCACCTGCATCTCACCTGGCCGACTGGTGTTCAGGATACGCTCCCTGAGACACACATACAGAACAGCACAGTTAGTGTTCACTATCAACAGCACAGTTAGTGTACAGTCGTGGCCAAAACTTTTGAGAATCCCCAAAAAACATTTCTACTGCATTTCAACCCTGCCACAAAAGGACCATCTGCCATCATGTCAGTGATGTGTCTCGTTAACACAGGTGAGAGTGTTGACGAGGACAAGGCTGGAAATCACTCTGTCATGCTGATTGAGTCAGAATAACAGACTGGAAGCTTTAAAAGGAGGGTGGTGCTTGAAATCATTGTTCTTCCTCTGTCAACTATGGTTACCTGCAAGGAAACATGTGCCGTCATCATTGCTTTGCACAAAAAGGGCTTCACAGGCAAGGATATTGCTGCTGGTAAGATGGCACTTAAATCAACCATTTATCGGATCATCAAGAACTTCAAGGAGAGAGGTTCAATTGTTGTGAAGAAGGCGTCAGGGCGTCCAAGAAAGTCCAGCAAGCGCCAGGACCGTCTCCTAAAGTTGATTCAGTTGCGAGATCGGGGCACCACCAGTGCAGAGCTTGCTCAGGAATGGCAGCAGGCAGGTGTGAGTGCATCTGCACGCACAGTGAGGCGAAGACTTTTGGAGGATGGCCTGGTGTCAAGAAGGGCAGCAAAGAAGCCACTTCTCTCCAGAAAAACATCAGGGACAGACTGATATTCTGCAAAAGGTACAGGGATTGGACTGCTGAGGACTGGGGTAGAGTCATTTTCTCTGATGAATCCCCTTTCCGATTGTTTGGGCCATCCGGAAAACACCTTGTCCGGAGAAGACAAGGTGAGCGCTACCATCAGTCCTGTGTAATGCCAACAGTAAAGCATCCTCAGACCATTCATGTGTGGGGTTGCTTCTCAGCCAAGGGAGTGGGCTCACTCACAATTTTGCCTAAGAACACAGCCATGAATAAAGAATGGTACCAACACATCCTCCGAGAGCAACTTCTCCCAACCATCCAAGAACAGTTTGGTGACGACCAATGCCTTTTCCAGCATGATGGAGCACCTTGCCATAAGGCAAAAGTGATAACTAAGTGGCTCGGGGAACAAAACATCAACATTTTGGGTCCATGGCCAGGAAACTCCCCAGACCTTAATCCCATTGAGAACTTGTGGTCGATCCTCAAGAGGCGGGTGGACAAACAAAAACCCACAACTTCTGACGAACTCCAAGCATTGCTTATGCAAGAATGGCCTGCCATCAGTCAGGATGTGGCCCAGAAGTTAATTGACAGCATGCCAGGGCGGATTGCAGAGGTCTTGAAAAAGAAGGGTCAATGAAAGCCTTTGACACTTATGGAATACTTGTAATTATACTTCAGTGTACCATAGTAACTATTGACATAAAGATCTAAGAACACTGAAGCAGCAAACTTTGTGGAGACCAATACTTGTCATTCTCAAATATGTTGGCCACGACTGTACACTATCAACAGCCCAGTTAGTGTACATTATCAACAGCCCAGTTAGTGTACATTATCAACAGCCCAGTTAGTGTACATTATCAACAGCCCAGTTAGTGTACACTATCAACAGAATGCAAGCAATACAATACCACTTGATTGCTACTGAGTGGATTTACAGACTACACACCAATACATAGGAAGAGTGTACCTGTACACTGGGTAGATAGATAGTTAGGTACTTTATTGATCCCAGAGGGGAAATGTATTGGTCCCTCAGAGTAGTGTGTACGCCATAGGGTCGCTCAAAGTAGTGTGTACGCTATAGGGTCTCTCAGAGTAGTGTGTACGCTATAGGGGCCCCCCCAGAGTAGTGTGTACGCTATAGGTGGCCTCATAGTAGTTTATATAATGTACTGTATAGAGGGCCTACATGCTGATTCCCTCATGGTTGTAGCAGACAGTGGTGTATCAGGTGTAGGGTCCCTACCTGTTGGTACCCTCCTGATTGAAGTAGACAGAGTAGGTGAGGTCTTCTCCATGGGGCTCGGCCGGAGGGCGCCAGGTGAGCTTGATAAAGCGGGTGGAGACCAGCGAGGCCACAACGTCACGGGGGGCGGAGGGGGTGGGGCCAGTGGGGTTAGCCATGCCTCCGGAACCTGGCGTTACATGGTCAGTAGTGTCAGGAGTCAGTGAGAGGGGAGGAGGGGTGGGGAGGGCTACATCTTTGGGGAGCGGGGGGGTGGATGGAAGCGTGAAGGGAGGTGAAGAAGAAGACAGCGAGAGAGGAGAAAGAGAGATGGACGGATGGCGGGCATCCAAAAGGAACAGAGAGGAAGTGAGAAAAGACAGGGGAGCAAAACAAAGGAGGACAAAAAGAAAACAGAAGAAAAACAGAAAATAACCACGCAACAAAAACCACTAATATCACGCTGGAATAATCACAACGAAACAACGATAACACTATAGAAAAGGAGGGAGACTAAACATGCAACACAAAACACCACTGACGGTGTATGAACACATACTGAATACACACTGTCTACACACTGTCTACACACTGTCTACACACTGTCTACACACTGTCTACACACTGTCTACACACTGTCTACACACTGTCTACACACTGTCTACACACTGTCTACACACTGTCTACACACTGTCTACACTTTGTACATATTCTTCATAAGGAAAGGGAGACTTTAAAGCTGCACACCAACTGTCACTAAGGTAGAGGCCATTCACATATTCACAAACACAACATATTATGTTTTAATGCATTTTTACTGGCGGAATTCCACAGTCTACCCACAGCATCAGAACAATCTGTGGTTAGACATAGGTATATCTGCTTTCCAGCCGAGTAAGACAACACAGGGACAGAATGTCAGAGAGACTATATATATATATATATATACAGTACCAGTCAAAAGTTTGGACACACCTACTCATTCCATTGTTTTTCTTTATTTTTACATTAATTAATATAATTCATTCATTCTACATTGTAGAATAATAGTGAAGAAATCAAACTTTGATATAACACATATGGAATCAGGTAGTAAGCAAAAAGTGTAAAACAAATGAAAATATGAAAAATGAAAAAAGTGTGCAAAGCTGTCGTCAAGGCAAAGGGTGGCTACTTTGAAGAATCTATGTTGTTAAACACTTTTTGTTTACTACATGATTACATATATGAGAGAGAGAGAGACAGAGAAAGAAAATATATATATATAATACTAGAAATATAGCTCTATATGCAAATGTATGCTGGCCCCAGTACATCTATCCATCATGACATACTCCTTATTTGGGGAGACTAGAGTATCTGTTTAAAGGACAGATTCCAGCGGTGCCATGACCTTGGATATTGAACAGTGTGGTGTGGGATTTGTTGTATATTAAACATATACGTGAGCACACACACTCCTCTCTCTCGTGCACACACACACTACTCTCTCTCACACTCACACACACACACACACACACACACACACACACACACACACACACACACACACACACACACACACACACACACACACACACACACACACACACACACACACACACACACACACACACACACACACTCCTCTCACACACACACACACACACTCCTCTCTCTTTCACACACACACTCCTCTCTCTCTCTCTCACACACACACACACACACACTACTCTCTCTCTCTCACACACACACTCCTCTCTCTCTCACACACACACTCCTCTCTCTCTCACACACACACTCCTCTCTCTTTCACACACACTCCTCTCTCTCTCACACACACACACACACACTCCTCTCTCACACACACACACACACACACTCCTCTCTCTTTCACACACACTCCTCTCTCTCTCTCACACACACACACACACACACACTCCTCTCTCTTTCACACACACTCCTCTCTCTCTCTCACACACACACACACACTCCTCTCTCTCTCACACACACACACACTCCTCTCTCTCTCACACACTCCTCTCTATCACACACTCCACTCTCTCACACACTCCACTCTCTCACACACTCCACTCTCTCACACACTCCACTCTCTCACACACTCCACTCTCTCACACACTCCACTCTCTCACACACTCCACTCTCTCACACACTCCACTCTCTCACACACTCCACTCTCTCACACACTCCACTCTCTCACACACTCCTCTCTCTCACACACTCCTCTCTCTCACACACTCCTCTCTCTCACACACTCCTCTCTCTCACACACTCCTCTCTCTCACACACACACACACCCACACTCATCTCTCTCTCACACCTCTCTCTCTCTCTCTCACACACACACACACACACACACACTCCTCTCTCTCTCACACACACACTCCCCTGTATATTTGAGTAAAGGGAAGACAATAAATAAGTCATTCTACAGAGTTCCTTGGGCATTGAGAGACAATTCTTCTCTCCCATAAAAAATACACACCAATTTAAATTAAAACAATCTAATTATAAACAAAATATTCAAACTACAGAAATATCCAACAAGTGGGAATACTTGGTCTCTCTCTCACCATAAACATAAACCTATTTTAAAAAGAGGGCCTGAGGAGGATATACTTCCATCTGACTCATAATGGTAGGAAATGCATTAAGTCCGATCCATTTCACTACAGCGTCTCTGTAATGACACGAGCCATTAGACAGAATGCAGATGAGGCATCAGTCAGAGCAATTACTGACTAGTGCACAGAGTGGGCTGTGTGTCTCAGTGTGAGGGGGCTGCTGCCGGGAAAGCATTGGGAACTGTTTACTTGACATATATATAAATCATGTGGTTTTCAGAGGTCATCTCATAAACAGTCCTGACTTATATATGACAGTTTGTGTGTGTCTATGTGGCTGTATATACACACAATATATATATATTCAGTTGTGTCTTGATATTCTTTTTTGAGAGCAGAGGCTTCTTCCTTCCTGACCTCCCAAGTTTGTGCAGTCACTTTCTGACAGTGTACCCATGCACTTCGACAATGATTGTGGCAAGAGAGGCCTGTAGACCCCTTGATGTTACCCTGGGGTTCTTAGAGATTTCTATGAGCATCTTTCGGTCAGCTCTTGGGCTGACTTTGGTGGGCCGACCTGTCCTAGGTAGTTTGCCAGTGGTCTGGAATTTTCTTGCTTGGAAATGAATTTGTAACTCCTCCCAGACTCATGGGCATCAATAATATTTCTTCTGAGGGCCTCGGGTAGGTCTTTTGATCTTTGAATGATGTGTTACTACACACCCATATGGTTAAGACCAAACCAGACCAATGTTCTTATCTTTATGGAAGGCTGGACCCTCCTAAGTTTCTCTCTGTTTTCTAATCATTTCTACTTGTTTTGGTACCTAATTCTAATTTTAGCCATTTTATGTGATGGTAAAGGTAGGGGTGAACTAACTTTTCCCCCATAAGGAAAAGGCATTTTTGTTCATTTTAATTGCATAACATTTTCTAAGTTTTGTTTTTGTGTGTGTGATTTGTTAAATATCTGTCAGTGTTGAAGTGAAGATTTCATGTCCATCTATTCAAATATGTAAAAAAATAAAAATAATAAATAAAAAATAACTTTCGGGGGGTGTACTTACTTTTTCACATGACTGTACACACGCACGCGCACACACGCACGCGCACACGCACACACACACACACACACACACACACACACACACACACACACACACACACACACACACACACACACACACAGGGGAGAACAAGTATTTGATACACTGCCGATTTTGCAGGTTTTCCCACTTACAAAGCTGATAGAGGTCTGTAATTTTTATCATAAGTACACTTCAACTGTGAGAGATGGAATCAAAAATCCAGAAAATCACATTGTATGATATTTAAATAATTAATTTGCATTTTATTGCTTGACATAAGTATTTGATCACCTACCAACCAGTAAGAATTCCGGCTCTCACAGACCTGTTAGTTTTTCTTTAAGAAGCCCTCCTGTTCTCCACTCATTACCTGTATTAACTGCACCTGTTTGAACTCGTTACCTGTATAAAAGACACCTGTCCACACACTCAATCAAACAGACTCCAACCTCTCCACAATGGCCAAGGCCAGAGAGCTGTGTAAGGACATCAGGGATAAAATTGTAGACCTGCACAAGGCTGGGATGGGCTACAGGACAATAGGCAAGCAGCTTGGTGAGAAGGCAACAACTGTTGACGCAATTATTAGAAAATGGAAGAAGTTCAAGATGACGGTCAATCTCAAACCTGGTCAAGAACTACAGGAAACTTATGTAATTGCAAACAAAGGTTTCTGTACCAAATATTAAGTTCTGCTTTTCTGATGTATCAAATACTTATGTCATGCAATAAAATGGAAATGAATGACTTAAAAATCATACAATGGGATTTTCTGGATTTTTGTTTTAGATTCCGTCACTCACAGTTGAAGAGTACGTATGATAAAAATTACAGACTTCTACATGCTTTGTAAGTGGGAAAACCTGCAAAATCGGCACTGTTGACTTGAGCCTTGCGAGTCACTCACTGTTGACTGGAGCCTTGCGAGTCACTCACTGTTGTGCAGCATGCGGCAGTTGATCTGCCACCAGCCAAACTCGGACGACGCTGGGCCAATTGTGCGTCGCCTTATGGGACTCCCAATCACGGCTGGTTGTGATACAGTCTGGATTCGAACCAGGTTGTCTGTAGTGACGCCTCAAGAGCCTTGCTGGCTTATATTTGTTTTGTGTGTGCAGAAAACTGTGAGTAGCATTTTTGAGTTAGTTGTGTAGTTTAGGTCAGACTGTATAAAACGTTCGCAATGCGCTCATTAGCATTCTCTATGGGATTTTATATGTACTTTTTAACATTGCTAACCTTCGGATTACAGGGTATCAGTGGGGTTTGAAAACAGAATCCCTTGTGTTCAGTGCCGGTATTACCGAATATCCCGGTTTGGCAAAAGGTCGGTATGACAATCTGGATACCGACAAAGCCTACTGTGTTTGGCCAGGGCTTGCCCCCCTCCACTCGGTCCTCTGGGCTTTAAGGCTCAGCTGGAGGATTACCATCCTGTTGGAGAAAAACCCGGAGCAAATTACCGGAGAAGGAATAAGGACTAAAGGGAAAGAAAGATGTCAGTCAACCCGGTGGAGAGGCTCCTGAGCTGCCTAACGAGGCCGCTGGCATGGGGCCACGTGCTAAGGACCACTATGCCCGAGTTGGCACCGGGCATAAAGTGAGTAGATGAAAACCATAATGTTAGTCTCAGTGGTACTATAGAGAACAAGACATGTCTCAGCCTCCTTGTCACAATCAGTATTCCATCTATTCTCAGCCGTGGACGGTTACAGTAAGGCAGAAATAAAGTAGAATCCTAGATTCCTTCTGTACCTGTTCTGTTCTATTTCTAGTAGATGTACTGTGTGACACCGGTAATGAATGGCTGCCATTAGGAGCTAATGAAGAAAGTTATCCTCTACCTCAACTAAGAAATAGTGAGACCAAGAAAGTTTTTTATTTTTTTATTTGATGATCTAGTCATGTTGGTGGAGTTTAAACACTTGTTTGATGTAAATATCATAGAAGAGGGTAATTGTCTTTAGGACAGCTGTTTTTTAGTTATGACATTCGTGTTTCTTTACGCAATATGTAATTGTTGTATTGTATGTGTGTATAGTTTTGTTCAGTGTTGTGTTAGTGTATGTAAGTTGTTTTGTATGAAACTTTGTTCCCCCTGCTGCTGTTGGACCTGGTCTCTCTTGAAAAAAAGATTTTATCTCAATGACAAAAAACTGTAGAAATAAAGGTAAAAAAAAAAAAAAGATTCAAAGCAAACCGTTAATAACAGAATAATCTTAATGGACAATCAAACATACTGTACTTTCCAGGGCAGCTAAATTATATCAGTGGAGCTCTTCAGGACTAATAATTCTAGAACCTTTTCATGTTTGATTACAAGGGAAGTAACTGGTGCCTAAGCTTCTACTAATGTCAATACGAGTTGTACAATACGTCAACTTTGTGGGCATATGAAAACATAACTGGAAAAATGAGCTGCCACTTTGTCTGCCGGGTAGGCGTGTAGAAGAAAAGTCGTCCATGGGTTTTAAAATGTTAAGTCCTGTCTCGTCACACGTTCACCCACAGGACACTTTGCTCATTGGCAGGCTGCTGGACTTTCAAACTAATTTGCTGTTCCATTCGCCTTATGTAGCCCCGCCCACTCAATACAAAGAAAGCACGGTTATTTAGGATCCAGGTCAACAATGACGTCACCAGACAGCGTTCAAAGTCGCTACTATGTGACTTGGAGAGTGAGAGGACTTGCCAAGTGTTGCATAATGGTAAAACTAGTCTCAGAAGTGAAGGGAACAGTCTCTGCTTCTGTTTGTGGGTTGGGTCACGTAACGTAGCCGAACAGAGCCACACTGCTACACTAATGGCTTATTACAGAATGAGAGCTTTTATCTATGGGAGGGAAGGAGGAGAGGAGAGGAGAGAAAGCGGGAGGGAAGGAGGAGAGGAGAGGAGAGAAAGCGGGAGGGAAGGAGGAGAGGAGAGGAGAGAAAGCGGGAGGGAAGGAGGAGAGGAGAGGAGAGAAAGCGGGAGGGAAGGAGGAGAGGAGAGGAGAGAAAGCGGGAGGGAAGGAGGAGAGGAGAGGAGAGAAAGCGGGAGGGAAGGAGGAGAGGAGAGGAGAGAAAGCGGGAGGGAAGGAGGAGAGGAGAGGAGAGAAAGCGGGAGGGAAGGAGGAGAGGAGAGGAGAGAAAGCGGGAGGGAAGGAGGAGAGGAGAGGAGAGAAAGCGGGAGGGAAGGAGGAGAGGAGAGGAGAGAAAGCGGGAGGGAAGGAGGAGAGGAGAGGAGAGAAAGCGGGAGGGAAGGAGGAGAGGAGAGGAGAAAAGCGGGAGGGAAGGAGGAGAGGAGAGGAGAGAAAGCGGGAGGGAAGGAGGAGAGGAGAGGAGAGAAAGCGGGAGGGAAGGAGGAGAGGAGAGGAGAGAAAGCGGGAGGGAAGGAGGAGAGGAGAGGAGAGAAAGCGGGAGGGAAGGAGGAGAAGAGGAGAGAAAGCGGGAGGGAAGGAGGAGGAGAAGAGAGAAAGCGGGAGGGAAGGAGGAGAGGAGAGGAGAGAAAGCGGGAGGGAAGGAGGAGAGGAGAGGAGAGAAAGCGGGAGGGAAGGAGGAGAGGAGAGGAGAAAAGCGGGAGGGAAGGAGGAGAGGAGAGGAGAGAAAGCGGGAGGGAAGGAGGAGAGGAGAGGAGAAAAGCGGGAGGGAAGGAGGAGAGGAGAGGAGAGAAAGCGGGAGGGAAGGAGGAGAGGAGAGGAGAGAAAGCGGGAGGGAAGGAGGAGAGGAGAGGAGAGAAAGCGGGAGGGAAGGAGGAGAGGAGAGGAGAGAAAGCGGGAGGGAAGGAGGAGAGGAGAGGAGAGAAAGCGGGAGGGAAGGAGGAGAAGAGGAGAGAAAGCGGGAGGGAAGGAGGAGAAGAGGAGAGAAAGCGGGAGGGAAGGAGGAGAGGAGGAGAGAAAGCGGGAGGGAAGGAGGAGAGGAGAGAAAGCGGGAGGGAAGGAGGAGAGGAGAGGAGAGAAAGCGGGAGGGAAGGAGGAGAGGAGAGGAGAGAAAGCGGGAGGGAAGGAGGAGAGGAGAGGAGAGAAAGCGGGAGGGAAGGAGGAGAGGAGAGAAAGCGGGAGGGAAGGAGGAGAAGAGAGAAAGCGGGAGGGAAGGGGGAGAAGAGAGAAAGCGGGAGGAGAGATGTAGGGAGGGAAGGAGGAGAGGAGAGGAGAGAAAGAGGGAGGGAAGGAGGAGAGGAGAGAAAGCGGGAGGGAAGGAGGAGAGGAGGAGAGAACGCGGGAGGGAAGGAGGAGAGGAGAGAAAGAGGGAGGAGAGAAAGAGGGAGGAGAGAAAGAGGGAGGAGAGGAGAGAAAGAGGGAGGGAGGAGAGGAGAGAAAGAGTGAGGGAAGGAGAGGAGAGAAAGAGTGAGGGAAGGAGAGGAGAGAAAGCGAGGGAAGGAGGAGAGGAGAGAAAGCGAGGGAAGGAGAGGAGAGAAAGCGAGGGAAGGAGGAGAGGAGAGAAAGCGAGGGAAGGAGAGGAGAGAAAGCGAGGGAAGGAGGAGAGGAGAGAAAGAGGGAGGGAAGGAGGAGAGGAGAGAAAGACGGAGGGAGGGAGGGAGGGAGGGAGGGAGGGAAGGAGGAGAGGAGAGAAAGAGAGAGGGAAGGAGGAGAGGAGAGAAAGAGGGAGGGAAGGAGGAGAGGAGAGAAAGAGGAGAGGAGAGAAAGCGGGAGGGAAGGAGGAGAGGAGAGAAAGCGGGAGGGAAGGAGGAGAGGAGAGATGTAGGGAGGGAAGGAGGAGAGGAGAGAAAGAGGGAGGGAAGGAGGAGAGGAGAGAAAGAGGGAGGGAAGGAGGAGAGGAGAGAAAGAGGGAGGGAAGGAGGAGAGGAGAGAAAGAGGGAGGGAAGGAGGAGAGGAGAGAAAGAGGGAGGGAAGGAGGAGAGGAGAGATGTAGGGAGGGAAGGAGGAGAGGAGAGAAAGAGGGAGGGAAGGAGGAGAGGAGAGATGTAGGGAGGGAAGGAGGAGAGGAGAGAAAGAGGGAGGGAAGGAGGAGAGGAGAGAAAGAGGGAGGGAAGGAGGAGAGGAGAGAAAGAGGGAGGGAAGGAGGAGAGGAGAGAAAGAGGGAGGGAAGGAGGAGAGGAGAGAAAGAGGGAGGGAAGGAGGAGAGGAGAGAAAGAGGGAGGGAAGGAGGAGAGGAGAGAAAGAGGGAGGGAAGGAGGAGAGGAGAGAAAGAGGGAGGGAAGGAGGAGAGGAGAGAAAGAGGGAGGGAAGGAGGAGAGGAGAGAAAGAGGGAGGGAGGGGGAGGAGAGGAGAGAAAGAGGGAGGGAGGGGGAGGAGAGAAAGAGGGAAGGAGGGGGAGGAGAGAAAGAGGGAAGGAGGGGGAGGAGAGAAAGAGGGAAGGAGGGGGAGGAGAGAAAGAGGGAAGGAGGGGGAGGAGAGACAGTCATGCTCCTTAGCGGAAGAGAAGAGGATGAGATATGGCACATGAAAAGGAAAGAGCTGATATAAGATGGTTAAAAAAATACTGATAGGTCTAAACATTTAAAAAATATATATATCATGGTCAGTTAAGCTTTCATAGAACTTGAACAAGAACGTGTGATGGCAGACAGACTGTTCTCTTGACTGATTCGTGATGCTTCCCCTGAGGAGATGTTCTGAAACGGCATTTGTGGGGGGGTTCTGATCAAGCGAGAACGATTGTGGTGTGGTCGTATCCAATTTGTTGCTGCTGAGAGCAAAGCGAAGACTGTTTCAATCATTAATTTGTTCAAGAGGCCATGTTCTCCCTCTAGTCTACAGCCGATAACATCAGAGTAAAGGGAACTGACAGCTCGTGACATTTGGAGAGGCTCTTGAAACTCGAGTGAGAGTGTGAGAGAGAGAGAGAGAAATGTTTTGAAGGAAGACAAAAACGAGGGAAGGAACGAAAAAGAGATGGAGGCAGATCAAACATTTGTCATTTGTTCTTTATCTCCCGGTCCCTTGCTTCCTCTCGTTTGTTGGTTGGCCAAGCATTGGACTTCTGCGAGGGGAGGATGCTGTTCCCCCGCCCTCCTCTTGGGGGCCTCCTCTGCATTTCTGTTTCTGACACCTTGTCATGTGATGAGCAGAGTCGTGAGGGACAGGAGAGGCATCTGATTTCTTATAAAGTCTATAAGGTTTACAGAATGCCCACTGCCCAAGGCTCAAAAACACAGATCAGTTACTTGATACACATGGGGTTTCCCTCCTGAGGTGGCATTAAAGCTGGTTTTCAGTGAGGCTCATGCCACAGAGAAAGCCACAAAGTAGTCCATTGTAGAGCAAAGGTTAGAGAGGAGTTCATGTGTTCTGGGTAATTTGGAGCTGTCCGCATGTGTTCTGGGCATCTCCATATTCATTTCTTATACTCCCTGCACCCTTTCAACAGTTTTTGCAGCAAATTGGAAACCTGGGATCTAAAACCTGCCATAATCTTGGCGAGGAAAAACAGGTACTTTTAAGAGGGAGTTATAAAATAAAATCAAGGAATTATTTTTTTATGGAGTACAGATAAGGAAAGTTTTTGGGGGAACAGCTCATTGTAAGGGAACCCAAGGTCAAGTGAAGGTGTTGGGAACTTGAATGGCTTATTTTGCTGTGGTATGCTGGTTTAATATCTAAGTATAAAACATACTGCTACCAACAGTGTTGCCAGCTCACACTCAACTCATTGGAGAACACAATTTTTATTTATATTTTTTTTGTTGGTCGTCAACAATGAGCCAACTAACTGCATAACAGCCCAAAAAATAGAGCTAAGTGGAATTAAGGCATCAGAGGCATGTGGAAGAAGAAACATTTGCGATGTGTCTGGGGTTTTTTTCCGGGGGGGTGGGTGATGGCCTCCTTCCAGCCTGAGGACCCTCTGGCTGGTGAGATATAGTGGGGGGGGGTCACAGCATGACTAGGGTTTAGGGGACCCACTCCCACCCCCAGTGTTGTAGGCATCAGGGGATATGATGGGAGTGAGTGTACTGACACTCATCTGTTGAGGGTGGAGAGGTAGGCACCCTGCAGGAGGTCTAACCTCCCTCCCGGTCCCCCAACTCCTACACGCCCTCTAGGGCTAAAGCAGGGCCTCTGGGGTCATGGAGCAGTCAGTCTTACTCCTTTTGCCCCCGTCACACTCATCTCCTCCATCGACCAACTAAATCTCCGCCCTTGACACTTTAAAGTCCTTCCCTTTATCCGTGGTCCCAGAGCGCCTGCATGCTAGTCTCCCATTACAAGAGTGTACACGTTTATTCACACACAGTAAAGTCCCCTAGGACTTTCATCTGCTTTGAAACCCGGCTGATAATTGAATCAGGGTGGTTTCAACAATAATTAAAATGTCTGGTGTGTACATGCATACATTCAGCATCCCCTTCCCACTCAGACAAACACCCTCCCTTGATCCACTTCCACTGGAGGCTCATTTGGTTATGATTGTATATCACGCTCCCACTCGACGCCACCCTGCTGTGGCATGAGCCCTGATATGTAAATGAATGAGTGCATGGACATCTTTGTCGATGTTGATTGCCTCCCCTCATCGTGAAGTGTTTCTCTGGGGAAATTAGCATCATATGCATCCAGTGCTAAACCTGTCCAGTTGAGAAGAAACAGGGGACACCTACAGCATCATCTTAATCCCTAACAGGCCACAGGTTCCTATTACCTGGGAGGGGTGTGAACTGAATTCAACCCTTAACTGCGTACAGTACGGTAAGTGGTTTGAGATCTCAGGGGGGCTTGTGCCAGGTTTCTCCCCACAGGAGAGGAAAGGATTGTTGGTGTAACTCAGAAAGGAAACCCCCTGGATTCACAAAGCGTAATCAGGATAGCTGGGTTGGTCTACGGGTGCGGATATCACGCACAGGGGCATCAAGGTGGGTAGCCTATTATACCACCCTGGAATGTTGCATGATGGTTGACGTGCGTAGAGAGTGGGTGGCACAACAGGGGGGCGGCTGAAGTGAAAAGGAGCACCACCCAGGGCCCTGCTGGGGGTCAGGTGACCTATCGGGTTATAGAGGAAGAGCTTTGTTTTGGCGCAACGTGGCGCTTCCAGGCATTTACGCTGTAGAGCCCTGAAAGTAGACTCTGGGGATGGGTGGTATCCAACAACAGCAGCCAGCATCCTGGATGGAGTGTGAGTGATAAAGTGATAGGGAAGGTGTGACGGGAGCGTGAGGCTGAGGTAGGTGACACATCAGGTCAGGGCTAAAAATGTCCTCGATAACAAGGTTGAAAAGGTGACCTATGAAAAGATTGTGAACTAAAAGAAACATAACCCTTCAGTTTCCATTGTAAAAAGAAAGCGGGTTGAATTATCATGCGGAATAACAGAAACAAATGCGGGTGATAATATTCTGTCCTCGTGTAAACAAATGAATCTCAGAGATGGAAAATATACAAAGAAATAACAATAAGCTTTTGGAACCGACCACTGCCGGTCCTAACCATTGTAGAGTAAACAAAGCCCAAGGGAGCAATCTGGCAGCCAAACCCACGCTCACGGTCTTTGAACAGTGTGGTAAATACAAACACACACACACACACACACACACTTGAAACCACAGTCTTCTGACCAGCTGCCTAACTGCTCACAGTGGAAACCACACAGGCCCAGTAATCAGAGGTAGGAGGAGGAGGGAGGTGTTCTAGTTAGGTTTGTCTACCATTACTTACTGTAGGTGGGCCAAGCCTTCTGGGTAACAACTGTTTAGTGTATTTACTATTGACGGAGCACTAAGAATACCTTGCATGTTACTACTGTAGGCTGTATGTTTGGACTAACCTCATTTTTACACATATTTTCTATCAAATCTTGAACGCACTCCATATAAACTAATATTACACTAGCTGCTACACCAGCCATTTTCCAAGGCTAATAAAAAGGCCCTTGTCAGAGTGTGTAGCTGTAAAATCAACAGTCGCTCTGATTCAATTCTCCCTCTCTCTCTCTCCCTCTCTTCTCCGAGGCCTTCTTGAAAGAGGGGGCGACATGCAGGGCGCGATAAACTCTCACATTTACATGGCCGCGTTGCACGGGGACCACTGTTCGCTTTATGACTTTACAGCCGGTGCTATAGACGCCACAGTGACACACAACACAAATAGTGTCTGGTCGCCCTGTCCCTGACCCCGGCCTGAAGATACAGCCTCTATCCCCCTGACAGACACTAGGGGTTGATATTTGTGTTCTTGTTGGGTTGCACAGAGCCCCAGGAGTTCCTAAGTTGTAATTTTAGCACTGATTTCTCACATCTTTGTTGCAACTGGGATGGATACTACTAGTATTCTGTAGTAGTATTCTGTGCTATAGTATTATTCTGTAGTACTATACTGTAGTAGTATTCTGTGCTATAGTATTATTCTGTAGTACTATACTGTAGTAGTATTCTGTGCTGTAGAACTATTCTGTGCTGTAGAACTATTCTGTGCTGTAGAACTATTCTGTGCTGTAGAACTATTCTGTGCTGTAGAACTATTCTGTGCTGTAGAACTATTCTGTGCTGTAGAACTATTCTGTAGTACTATTCTATAGAAGTATTCTGTGCTGTAGTAGTATACTTGCATAGTATTCTGTAGTAGCATTCTGCGGATACTACAGGTCCTACTTCCAGTCTAATCAGTACTGGCTTACTGATCTCAAAAACACATCCATTAAAAACGGATCTGCCAGGTTGAATTCTACTCTATAATATCCTATTGATTATATCCCACTCTACTATGCCCAACTGAAAACTTCACCACCAGCTTGACTGGCAAGCCTGGCAGCGGAGATCTCCCCCTCTCTGATCTATCACTATGCATTCGGACACCACTGATTTCAATTTATCATCCGACTGCTCCCATGCTCTGCAAAAAAAAGCTCTCAGCCAGTCATTAGATGGAGAAAGTCGATTTCTCAACAGGCATTTGTGCTTGGCTGTGGTCAACGTGCTCTGTGTCCTGTCAGTTTAGTGTTGACTGGAGTGGTTTTTCTGCTCTGGGTGGGGACTGACTGGTACAATGTGCTGAGGGAAGGGGAGAGGGGGAGGGGGAGAGGTAGAAAGAGTGAGAGGAGGGAAGAGGCTGTGTGTGTGTGTGTGTGTGTGTGTGTGTGTGTGTGTGTGTGTGTATGTATGTATGTGTGGTAGAGAACAGGTCATTATGGGTGGGATGACTGATTCCTGTTAAAACCTCAGTACCCTGGTAAAATACAGACACCTGACCTACTACCCTGGTAAAATACAGACACCTGACACACTACCCTGGTAAAATACAGACACCTGACACATTACCCTGGTAAAATACAGACACCTGGCACACTACCCTGGTAAAATACAGACACCTGGCACACTACCCTGGTAAAATACAGACACCTGGCACACTACCCTGGTAAAATACAGACACCTGACACACTACCCTGGTAAAATACAGACACCTGGCACACTACCCTGGTAAAATACAGACACCTGACACACTACCCTGGTAAAATACAGACACCATATATAAAAAAAAAACAGGAGTCCTATAAGTGTGAGATGAGCTAGACTCAGCCAATCAACTCCTGCTGGTATTTGATTGTTGTTTTGTGACCTGTTGAGATTGAGAACAATTCCATTCAATCCTATCACATCCTATGTAGTTCAAGTCTATCCTATACAATCCCCTTCTACGGGATGGTGAAAACATTATATTCTGTATGCTGAGAGGAGGAGCACTCAAATATCTGAAGGGGCACTTACATGCTGAGGGGAGAAAAACAAGCATTCACATGTAAAAAATAACATCTCTTGAATGAATGTGGGAGAGTGTGTGTGTGTGTGTGTGTGTGTGTGTGTGTGTGTGTGTGTGTGTGTGTGTGTGTGTGTGTGTGTACAGTAAAACGCAGAGAAACAGAGAGAGAGGGCAGAGGAGCAAACATCATCATCAATGCCTGTTCATTCGCCCATTTCCTGCATTTGCTTCCCTCCAATACTGACTGTCATCCTACAACACTGAACGCAGTTTATGTTGACTACGTTTTGTTCTTAGTTAGTTGTCAATGACAATGTCAATCTAAAACCCAGCCATATAATATACACACTTGACTGTAAATGACTACAAAGCCAGACATGTATAGACCACAAATTACTACAAAAACCAATAAGGCGGTAAATTAGCAACACCTAACAACGTGTGGTTGCCTGCTGTTACTGCCACCATTTAGAACTAACTAAGCCTTTTAAAAGGCTCTGCTCCTCATGATAATAGGAGAGGACAGGAGAAAGTGAGGCCGGTTTACATGGTGAATTAACTAGGGTCACTTGGCCACCCTCACGTTATATAATTACTCCCCTCAAGGTCCATTTTTGCCGTTGTCATCTTCTAGCATCTGTTTGTAACTAGTCGCCCTACATCTGTTTGTAACTAGTCGCCCTACATCTGTTTGTAACTAGTCGCCCTACATCTGTTTGTAACTAGTCGCCCTACATCTGTTTGTAACTAGTCGCCCTACATCTGTTTGTAACTAGTCGCCCTACATCTGTTTGTAACTAGTCGCCCTACATCTGTTTGTAACTAGTCGCCCTACATCTGTTTGTAACTAGTCGCCCTACATCTGTTTGTAACTAGTCGCCCTACATCTGTTTGTAACTAGTCGCCCTACATTGCACAGAACACACTGCAAAAGGAAGGAATGTCTACAAAAATTGCTCCGGACTGTAATTTGAGGGCTATTTTTAGTCTCCGTCTCCAAAAAGTAACTGAGGGCTTTAAAGGCTTAGCAGTGAGCTGGTGTATGTTCGCTTTGTTGAACTCCTGAAGGGAGAACAGAAAGAACACAATTTTTCTACTCTGGTCTCTTCAGTGAAGTAGTGCTCGTTCATGGAGGGTTTCCTTTAAGTTGGATGAATAGGAAAGAAATGGGTTTGTTTGGATTAAAAATATGGATTTTCCTTGTAGTGGAACTAAATTCATTCCACGACTGAGCACAGACATGATTCAAACCACTTATATTTCTATCAGACACTAATTCAACCGGGGAAGCAGTGAGGGAGAAGGGGCAAATCTGATGGGGGAGACACAGGAGAGGAGGAGGGTAGAGTGGATAAGGACCCCAGCGGTAAGGGGGACAGGAGAGGGGACAGTAGGGACCGGACAGCACATTTAGCATGTGGACAGAGCAGGTGGCTGATAGGAGAGAGGGGTGGGAGGGGAGAGTTGACAGATGGCACCAAGGAGGATCTGTGTGCACTAACTCGGCACAGGAGAGGAGAAGATATACTCCAGAGAGATCTACTCCGCTCTCTCAATTACAGAGCTAGAGAAAGAAAGTAAACTCCCAGCCTCAGAGCACGCTATTCACAGAACAGCACAGTCAAGCTGGGCAGTTTCTATGGAAGGTAATGCTTACTTTTGCACCTCTGTGAGGCAGCTTTCGTAAGAAATTATAGGATTGTTAAGGACGCTGATGGACCACATGCTGACACAGGGAGGAATCAAATGTATGGAAACTGGAAATTCTGCCTAAAAATAAACAAAGGGCTCGGAAAAAGGAAATATTATGGATATTTACATCCACTCTTCAGGGAATATTAACTTTCCACCTGCACTGTTTGTGTAGCTGTAAACAGAACACTGAACACTCTCACTGTCTCAGTGCTAGAGGCGTCACTAAAGACAACCTGGTTCGAAACCAGACTGTATCACAATCGGCCGTGATTGGGAGTCCCATAGGACTCGCCGTCATTGTAAATAAGAATTTGTTCTTAACTGACTTGCCTAGTTAAATAAAGGTTAAATAAAAAAAATAGAAAAATTAAAAAATATATAGGGGGAGAAAGGGCTGCTAGCCTGGCAGCTGTAACCAATAATATATTGTACCTTTCAAAGGCAGTAGGAATCATTAAAATGGCCCTTTCATGTCATGGGATAAGAGTGTTCTCTCTGACGTCCTGCTGAGGGTAGGCGAATGTGTCAGACCATCTGCTTTACTGACTGATCCCAAACAAAAACAAGTTTTAGGTCACAAGACACCCCTTACTGATCCCCCTCGTTGAGCAATTATCTGAGATATGCATAATACTACTTAAAAGCTGCAGGTCATCATTATTTCTGACTTGGTGCCTTCGAACGGAGAGAAGAGAAGACTGCTTGGGGGGGAGCCATCTGACCGACACCCCAAATTATGCTAATCCATTAACCACCTGCTCAGGAATAACAGGACAATTCACACTGCATTAAATCTGGTAACCTACAGAAATGCAGTGCTGCAGTTAGTTTGGTAGCTACTGTAGATATCTGTAGGTGGATGTGTCGGTTGTTGGAATCATAATGTATGGTGCTTCTTGATTAAGCAGAGAAATAGCTTTTCTATTTTTAGGACCGGAATCTATTCTGGTGTCTTGTGGTGTTATCTTTGTTTCTCTCCCTCTCTCTGGAGGTTTTGGGTTGTCTGTTTCTGTCCCTACCTCTCCCTCTATCTGGAGGCTTTGGGTTGTATTTGTTTCTACCTCTCCCTCTCTCTGGAGGCTTTGGGTTGTATTTGTTTCTACCTCTCCCTCTATCTGGAGGCTTTGGGTTGTATTTGTTTCTACCTCTCCCTCTATCTGGAGGCTTTGGGTTGTATTTGTTTCTACCTCTCCCTCTATCTGGAGGCTTTGGGTTGTATTTGTTTCTACCTCTCCCTCTATCTGGAGGCTTTGGGTTGTATTTGTTTCTGTCCTACTCTCTTTGCACGTCATACTCTTTGATATGTTCTTAGATATGTTCAATATTGTCTACTGTGTATGCTCTACTCATGTCCAGTGTCCCGCCTTGTGTTTGCGAGAACCTCATGTACCCCAAACCCCCAACAATATGATCACTACTACAACCAAGTTCCCCCAGAATGAGCACCGGGTTCTGTGTTCTATCTAGAACCCTGCCCATTCGGTTCCCCTCCCAACATACCGTGCTCTAGGATGATGAGCTGAGCGCTGGACTGCACGTTCCCTGCGTTATTCTCTGCCAGACACTGGTAGAAACCCTCGTCAGACATGACCAGACCCAGCACCTGAAGGTTGTGTTCATTCTGCAGTCAGAGAGAGAGAGGTCAATGTATTGAGGTGGAGACAGTGTGAGAGGTCAATATGGCGATTGACCGACCACTCGTAAATTAAAGACAGTATCAGTTGAGCATCTAGCTGAAGTACTGCTTGTTAAAGTGATTGGTTAAGAGGTATCAGACTGTAGAATTTCAGTAAAGAGCAGAAGCTGAAATACAGGTATTGCATCATAAATCCTAATGACATTTCACATTACAGCAAACTTACAATGATTTTGAAGTAGTCGCTGGGAATGACGGCATCTCCGTTTTTAACCCATTTGACGGTGGGGGCCGGAGAGCCTGTGACCTCGCACTGGAACATGATGTCCATGGACTCGTGGGCGTAGATGTTGGCCGGCCTCTTCAGGAACTCAGGTGGAACTGCAACATACAACAGAGTGTGTGAAAAGCAGCGTGTGTCTGTCAGTCTGCCTGCGTCAGTCAGTCTGCCTGCGTCAGTCAGTCTGCCTGCGTCAGTCAGTCTGCCTGCGTCAGTCAGTCAGTCAGTCAGTCAGTCAGTCAGTCAGTCAGT